>PVHT020000077.1:5472648-5547871 GCA_004024745.2 Catagonus wagneri | reverse complement strand
GATACGCACTGATTTGGGGTTTTGTGGCTGAATCATTTGAGAGTTTGTTTCAGAGTTCATTCAGAATAGCAATTCTTAAATTCTTGAATTTGTCTTAAAGATGATGATAATACACATCACACACAAGAAATTTCACTCTGAAATATATATAATATTATGTATTATATAACAATCATGTTATCATATAATACATATTAATAATAATCTTTTATTTACCAGGTGTCTCAATATTAACTTTAGTAGCTATCCCCTGCACCCGTGCATTTTCACGATCTAGTCAAGATCCTGTCATTTATTTGTCCTGTTTGTTTGCTTTGTTTTGTTTTTCATGACATTGACCTTTTTGAAGAGTTTAGACTGTTTTATAGTACTGTACTATTTTAAATTGCATTTGATACATACCTAAATTGATATTTGAATCAGATTTAGGTGACACTGTATTTCATATTAAAGTAGGTCCTTGGCTTTTTATCAGTGTTTAGAGGCATGATTATTTTGATGGGAGCTTGTTAACATTGCACAGTATCTTTTTTTTTCCTTTTTTGGGGCCACACTAGTGGCATATGGAGGTTCCAGGCTCTAGGGGTCGAATCGGAGCTACAGCTGCCAGCCTACACCACAGCAACGCAGGATCTGAGCTGCATTTGTGACCTACATCACAGCTCATGACAGTGCTGGATCCTTAGCCCACTGAGCAAGGCCAGGGATCGAACCTGCAACCTCATGGTTCCTAGTTGGATTTGTTTCCGCCCTGCCACAATGGAAACTCCAACACTGCATGCTGTCAACAGTACATCTGATAGCCTGAGGTGGAAGAAGCCCTGTGTGAACTGAGGAGCTTTGAATTAGTGTTCAGTCCACTGTTTTACTCTGAATTACCTGTAGTATATAAAGTAACTAGAAACAAGAAGCACTGCTAAGGTATTTTCCAGAAAAATGACTACTTAATAAAAGCCAGCCAGTGTGTAATTAATATTTTGTATATTGACTTTAAATGTTTAGTTTCCTATAAAATACCCAATAACTTTTAAGTAGTTTTAGCTATTTTTACTCAAGTAACTTAAATTGTTGAGTATACTGTTGTTACTTTATAGTAAGGAAATTTTGATTTGGTGAATCTGAGTAATGAAGTTTTATTTTTGACTTTACCAATATTGGATTTCATGCTTCAGTTCAGCGGAATACTCTAGTGTGTCTTCAGTCTTGGGGTGTCCCTTAAAAGCATAATTCATGGAATCCAAAATAGAACCATACTTCAGGCTAGTTTTTTAAACAAAAATATACTAATTATGCAGTTGCCATTGAGTTATTAAAATTTATAATTACAAATTCTAGATACTTTTTGTTTAACCTATAATTTTCATTTTATTTGTTTTCAGGTTCATTCATAGTATTGTTTGTAATACTTAAATCTAAGTTTTCTCACAATTGAAAGTAGCCCATTTCTAATTTTTAATATGTGTGCTCGCTTTTTTTCTACTGATTTATTTTGGCTGATCCATTAGAACATTATGTATCTCTGTTTTGTTATATATACTTGTAGTTCCATTTTCCAGGAGAAACAGAAGAAGGTAATAAAGTTGAAAACTATTCTCTGGCACACATTTATTTAGTGCTATTTGTTGATGGTTATTTGATTTTTTGTCGCTAAAATTTTGCTGTAGCAAACCTGTACTTTTCATTCCAGGAAGGAAGAGTGTACATCTACTGGGGACTTAACACCAGTATTTTGCTGTCAGCCTGTTTGTGAATGTTGATTGCTTAAAGACTGTAATGGAATTCTTTTGTATCTGTGTTAATGTAACACACTTTGGATATACTGAGAGGACACTTAATTCTGTAATCCCTTTACTAATCATAGCTAGTTGGTTATGTTTATGTGTATGTTCATCTCAAAATTTATGATTAAAATTAATTGCTTTAATAGACCTTTGAAGATTTGTTAAACCGTATGTTTAGCAGGAAAATCATACTAGATTTAAAACCACATTTCTTTTTTTTTTTTAGTTCTATAAACATGTGGTACAGAGTGTTGAGAAATTCATTCAGAAAGTAAGTATATGATTTTCCATGTATATGCTAAATAAACTGTAATTAAAGATTTAATGCCCTGTGCTCTTTTCTTTTTTTTTGTTTTTAGGGCTGCACCCACAGCATATGGAAATTCCCAGGCTAGGTGTCTTAATTGGAGCTGTAGATGCCAGTGTACACCATAGCCACAGCAACACTGGATCCCTAACCCACTGACAAGGCCAGGGGTGGAACCCGTATCCTCATGGATACTGAGCTTCATTGCCTGTGATCCACGTTGGGAACTCTCTCCTTTTTATTTTTATTTTTATTTATTTTTTTTGTCTCTTTAGGGCCGCACCTGTGTCATATGGGGGTTCTCAGGCTAGGGGTCTAATCTGAGCTACAGCTGCCGGCCTGCGTCACAGCCATAGCAACACAGGATTTGAGTTGCATCTGTGACCTACACCACAGCTCACGACAACACCAGATCCCCGACCCGCTGAGCGAGGCCGGGGATCGAACCTGCATCCTCACGGTTACTAGTTGGGTTCGTTAACCACTGAGCCACAGGGGAACTCTGCCTAAGATATTGAGTAATAGTTTCCTGTGCTATACATTAGGTCCTTGTTGGTTATCAATTTTATATATACAAGTGTGTGTATTTTAATCCCAAACTCTAATTTATCCCTCCCCTCTTTCTTTGGGTAGTATAAGTTTGTTTTCTATGTCTGTGAGTCTGTTGCTGTTTTGTAAATAAGTTCATTTGTGTATGTTCCACATAAGTGATATCATATGATACTTGTCTTTCTCTGACTGACTTCACTTAGTGTGATAATCTCTGGTATGTCCGTGTTGCTGCAAATAGCATTACTTAATTCTTTTCCATGGGTTAATATTCCATTGTATATATATATATACCATATCTTTATTCATTCATCTGTTGGTGGACACTTAGATTGCTTCCATATCTTGGCTATAAATAATTATCCTTAGTCATAAAGACAAGAAATTTTATGCAAAGTCAGAGATCTCATGATTTGATGATTTTTATATCATCCATAGCTAATCATTCTGTTGTTCTTTGATAGTTTGATATTCAGAGGCTAAATCCTCAGCTCTATTCTAAAAAAACATATAGAGTTTTGTCTCCTTTTGTCCATATGAAATATTTTACCCTTTTGCATGAGTTCTTGCCAACAAATCTGTCCACTGGCTGGAATAGGATTGAAGATTATAATTCAAAACTATTTATTTATTTATTTATTTGCCCCCCTCCCTTTTTTTTGCCTTTTCTAGGGCCACACCCGCGGCATATGGAGGTTCCCAGGTTAGGGGTCTAAGTGGAGCTGTAGCTGCCGGCCTCCGCCACAGCCACAGCCACGCGGGATCCAGTTGGTACCTTAATGCTTCTGCCCTTTTATGTTTTCCCAGAGGAAGGATGAGATCCTTATTAAAAGATAGTTGTTATATTTACTTCTGCTGTCTTTCTTACACCACCCACCCACACACATGCCCCTTCATGTAGATCGTAGTGTCCTGTGCTTGCGGACCTTGTTGTGGGTGCACCTTTCCCCTTAGGTGTGGAATATACAAAGATTGTGGACTTCGGCACAGATAGTTTAGAAGGAGTAAATTTCCAAATTTTTTTCTTTCCTTATGAACTTTTTACTAAAATTTCTCTGCCCTGGAATATATGAGATCAATTCTTTGTTCCGTACTCTCTTTTTTCTTTTTTTTCTTCTTAGGGCCGCACTTGTGGCAAATGGAGGTTCCCAGGCTAGGGGTCCAATGGGATCTGCAGCCGCCAGCCTACGCCACAGCCACAGCAACGCAGGATCCGAGCTGTGTCTGCAACCTACACTACAGCTCAGGGCAACGCCAGATCCTTAACACACTGAGCGATGCCAGGGATCGAACCCGCAACCTCATGGTTCCTAGTCAGATTTGTTTCTAGTCAGATTTGTTTACGCTCAGCCACAATGGGGAGTTCTCCGTACTCTTAAATTTGCATTTCAAATGTGCCTTCCGCTTAGTTGTTATTAATCATTAAGGCAAGCTTTTGTCTTTTTGTGGAGAAATCAAGGGTGTTTAAATAAATTTTTTTATTGTGACGTGTACACATATACATCACAGAAAAGTACAGAAAACATAGTCTCTATAGCTGAATTTTTATAAAGGGAAGAATTATGTAACTCATTCACTTTCAGAAATAGAACTTTAAGGAGTTCCCATTGTGGCTTAACGGTAACGAGCCCAGTTAGTATCCATGAGGACACAGGTTGCATCCCTGGCCTCGCCCAGTGGGTTAAGGATCCAGTTTGCCGCAAGCTGTGTAGGTCACAGATGTGCCTCAGATCTAATGTTGCTGTGGCTGTGGTGTAGGACTGCAGCTACAGCTCCAGTTCAAGCCCTAGCCTGGGAACTTCCATGTACCGTGGGTGCAGCCCTAAAGAGACCAAAAACAAAAAAAAAAACCTCCTTAGCCCTCAAGTGCCTCTTGCTGATCATAGCCCTTTCCAAGTAACCAAGCTGACTTATGTTAGTCACAAACTTGCCTGGCATTGTAGTTTTACCCTAAGTCTGAATTCTTTAGCAAAGCACTTTAGCCTGCTTTCTGTTTTATTTATTTATTTATTTATTTATTTACTTTTTAGGGCCGCACCTACAGCATATGGACGTTCTCAGGCTAGGGGTTGAATTGGAGCTGTAGCTGCAGTCCTATATCACAGCCACAGCAACATAGGATCCAAGCCATGTCTGTGGCCTACACTACAGCTCATGGCAACGCCGTATCGATCCTTTAGCCCACTGAGCAAGGCCAGGGATTGAACCCACATTCTCATGGATACTAGTCGGATTTGACTTCTGAGCCATTACAGGAACTCCATGCTTTTTAATTTTGTTTAGACAGAATCCTGTAGTGTGTATTCTTTTGGGTACTTTTTTAAGTCATATGTTTAGAATTCATCCCAGTCGTGCATGGCAGTATTTGTTTCTTTTTTGCTGTATATATTCCATTATTTCAACTGCAGCATTTTCATTCTATTAACATATATTGACTGTGTTTATGGTTTTCTAGCTTTTGGAATTGTGAACAGTGCTGTTGGGAACATTCTTACATGTGTATCCTGGTGCAGCTTGTATTTCTGTGGGAGTGGAATTGCTGGGTTGTAGGCTGTGCATTTCTTCAACTTGGCTAGATAATACCAAAATAATGTTATAATGATTCTACTAATTCACACTCCTGCTACCAGTGTGTGAGTTTATGTTGCCCCGTTTTTACCAGTGCTTGATATTGTTAGACTTAAATTTTTCTGACCTAATGGGCCTTAAAGGTTAATTCTAAGAAATTTTAGTAAATCACCTTCATTCAAGAAGTTAAATTCCAGCCAACATTGAAACTTGTTTCTCAAGATGTCTTTTAGACTCCTAAGGAATGTCAAAAGAATGAATTTCTATAGTCCCCACCCCCAACAAAATGTATCCTATTACCAACTAAAAAATATTACGTTGCTTTATAGTTGTTACTTTTCTTCAGATTCTGTATTATCACATCAGATCCAACCTAAGATATATTACTAAGCTATTAAATTTGGATTTGTCTAGCTTTGTTTTATCAGTAACTGGCATAATACTTTTTCTTGCTTGTCATTTCCCTTCTCCTGTACTTGTGCAATGGCACTCCGTGTCAGTGAAGAACACGGTCACCTCCTCTCTGCTTTTTCACTGGTGTTGACAAAGCCCTTGCTCTGAGTTTGAAGAGGAGTTAGTGATTCGCCATTACCCTCTCTGGCTTAGATGTTGTGGAAATACAACTATTGTGGAATTTCTGAGGTTCCACACTTAGAAAACTTGAATTATCAGAAGTCTTGAAAATGACATAAAAGTAGTTGTGTTTGCTATCTAAAAGAAAATTTTACTTGATCTTTTCACTTATTTTGCAGTAGTATCTCTAACTTCTGTAGTCAAATGTTACTTCTTCAAGAAATACAGTGTAGAATGGTTCAAAGTTAGCAGTGAAGATCCTGTAGGCTCTGGAAGGAGTATTATATATGTTAAGTTCATGTTGCACCCTCCTTCCCAATTTATGTACCTTTCATTTCCTTTTCTTGTCATTACATTAGCTGGAACTTCTTTTTTTCTTTTTCTTTTTTTTTTTTTTTTTTTTTTTTTTTTTTTTTTTTTTTGTCTTTTGTCATTTTAGGGTGGCACCCACAGCGTGTGGAGGTTCCCAGGCTAGGGGTCTAATCGGAGCTACAGCTGCAGGCCTGCACCACAGCCACAGCAATGTCAGATCTGATCTGCATCTGCAACCTACACCACAGCTCACGGCAACACTGGATCCTTAACTCACAGAACGAGGCCAGGGATCCAACCCTCAACCTCATGGCTCCTAGTCGGATTCGTTTCTGCTGAGCCACGACGGGAACTCCTAGCTGGAACTTCTAATATGATAAAGAGCAATGGTGAGAGAGGGCATGCATACCTTGTTCCTGATCTTAGAGAGAAAACTATTTTGTCACCATTAAATATGATATTAGTTGTGTGGGGTTTTGTTTGTTTGTTTGTTTGTTTTAATAGAACCCGTACCTTCACAAAAAAAAAAAAAAGGAGTTCCCTTCGTGGCTCAGTGGTTAACGAATCCGACTAAGAACCATGAGGTTGCGGGTTCGATCCCTGGCCTTGTTCAGTGGGTTAAGGATCTGGCGTTGCCGTGAGCTGTGGTGTAGGCTGCAGACGCGGCTCGGATCCCGCGTTGCTGTGGCTCTGGTGAAGGCCGGCGGCTACAGCTCCTGTTAGACCCCTAGCCTGGGAACCTCCATATGCCGCGGGTGTGGCTCTACATAAAGGCAAAAAAAAGACAAAAAAAAAAAAAAATAGAACCTGTACCTATAGACAGTGAACTTCACATGTGTTTCTCAGGTTTTTTTAACCCCCCTTCAGAGGGTCAGGATGGGTAGAGTGGGCTGGAGTTGGGTATTTCTCTTCGCCCAGGTCAGTTAGGCTCTGATAAAATCCCAGCAAATTAGGCTGTGGTTAAAAGGTTTCTCCTGAGGGAAGACCTTATTAAGAACTAAATGCCGTGGCTACCTCAGAATGGTTCCTTTCCCCTCCTCCTCTTGGGAGCATCCACTGTTCACTGTGACAGTTCATTTGATGTCAAGTATAACTGTGTCCTGAGAGAGCCCTCTTTTCTTAAACGCTGCTGTTAGCATCGTATAGTGCTTTGTAACTACAAGTCATAATTGTTATTCAAAGTATAAAAAATACCTCATGACATTGGAGAGTCTTAGGAATTCCTGTTTTCTCAGTACTGATAGGACTTGAAGAAGAGATTGGAAAACATTTCAGATTTTTTGTCTTAATTCTCTCAAGTTTCCAGTTGGTGACTTAGCCAAGTTTACCAAATGTTATTTTAAAACATTTACAATATTTAAATAATACTTAATATTTTTTTGGCCACTTTGTGTGGCAGACACATAAAAATGCCTACTCAGCGAAGGAAATTCTGTCTCACAACATCTTAATATACAGTTTATAAAGGTATTGTGGAAGGAAAGTTGTTTTTTCCTTAGTCTTTATATACTAGAACTTCTAACATACTTTTGAAGCTTTGGGATCTTTGCAGTAAGCCAGAAAGTCTCATTTATTGTGTTATGTGCTTATGGTGCCTATGTATTGTGAGTTTGTAATCAGAGCTTTTATTATAAATCAAAGAAAAAAGTGTATTTATTTTTTTTTTAAAAAACTCACTGCATTATTCTGTTACTTACCATTCAGTTTATTTATTTATTATTATTTTTTTGTCTTTTGTCTTTTTAGGGCCTCACCCATGGCACATGGAGTTTTTCAGGCTAGGGGTCTATTTGGAGCTGTAGCTGCCGGTCTACACCACAGCCACAGCAATGCCAGATCAGAGTCACATCTGCCACCTACACCACAGCTCACAGCAACCCTAGATCCTTAACCCACTGAGCGAGGCCAGGGATCAACCCCGCAACCCGCATGGTTCCTAGTCGGATTCGTTTCCCCTGCGCCACGACGGGAACTCCCCATTCAGTTTAATTTTAAAAACCCTTCCCACAACTTATAAATTCTGTTCAGCTTTACTCTCAAGATAATCATTTCCATAAAATAGTACATTATGTATCAGATTATTTTATCTGTGTTTTTCGCATTGGAGAATAGGTAGTTTTTAACAAAGAGATGTCAGGCTTTTCATTACATTTTAAAAGTTTTTGTTACTGGATGTATTGTTGGCTTGGCTAGATAGGTATTCCCTTTGTATGGTAGTCAAAGGAAAATAGCCCTGGCTACTATATGAACTGAAAGACAGGTGTGTTAGATTGGGGGGAATACGAGTGAAAACTGTTTCAGACTTTTAAAACAATAACTTTGAACAGAGCATGCATTTTTGAACCTTTAGGTAGGTTAAACCTAAACCTTTAATGTTCAGACATCAGCATTGCCTCTTATTACTGTTCCCTTGGGTACTGAACAGCTAGAACACTGCAGTAGGTTCTTGTGAATGGGTGCTGAAGGTCTCTTTATTTTCTTAATAGTAACTTTAAGGAGAAGGGTCTTGAAAAGGATTTCAAGGGATATTGTGTCGTTTTTGCAGAGTAAAATCACTCATTGTCTTGGCTGAATTGTGTTTGGAAACATGTATGTTTGTGTTGTAGGTGGGTTGAGGATCCTTTTCTCATTGCCTCTGGTTTCAAAGAAGGTTTTCAGGGATGCAGATTTGATTTAGTGCCATATATGATTTCCCTGAAATTACTTTGGGTGATGTATCGACCTCATTACACCCAAAATTTGAACCTACTTTTTGTAACCGTATTTCCATTTTAAGCAGTATATGTTTGGGAGGCAGGTTTTTGTGTACTTCTGGATATGGCAAAAAATTGAAGCCGTGAGCTTGATACTGAAAAGCTTCTTGATCATGCTCTGGAAAGTAGGAGACTTTCTTGTTCTTCCCACTGGGTGACGGATAAGAAGATTGAGAAACATTGATCAGTGGAGTAGCTAAAACTGTTCTCATGGGATATATTCCTAGAATCATAATGGTAGTGTCTTTTCTTTCATATAGGTATGGCATTTGAGAAAAGTTATGAAACTTTGGGTTTGGTATGTTAAGAATGTTATAATTTGCCATTGTATTTTTTCCCTCCTAACACAGAAATCCTTTGGTTACTTATTTCAGAAGTGTAAGGCATGTTGGCAATACTTTTACTAGAGCTTTTCTTTCCTGAATTTGCTGCTTCCTTCCATGTGGCTTTTCACAGTCATTAAACACATTTTTTGGTTATTAAAACGGTACCTTACCTTTTGTTTATCATTCAAGCCAGTTACGCAGTGCTGTTTTGGAACTTAGGTGACTGGCCAGTCTGAATGTGTAGAGTAGCCGCCAGAGTATATTGTTTCAAATGCCATTCCAGAGGTAGACGGTGTGAAATAGTCAACGTCTGAATGTTCACTCCCGCAGCAGGAGCAGGGTTTTTGTGTTTGTATAGTATTTATGGTGACATTCGTCTCTCAGTACTTTGAGCTTCTCATTCACTTACTTCCCTTCCCGCTCTTCTCTTTTTTCATCAGTGTAAACCAGAATACAAGGTACCTGGACTTTATGTTATTGACTCCATTGTACGACAGTCTCGACATCAGTTTGGTCAAGAAAAGGATGTGTTCGCACCCAGATTTAGTAATAACATCATTAGCACTTTCCAGAATTTATATCGTTGCCCTGGAGATGACAAGGTATGCTGCCCCCCCTCCCCTTTAAATCACTACAGTAATACCCTTTTGGGCTTAATGAGACTCTTCACATTATCTTAATTTACCATTTTATGTTATCGTTTACTCCTAGTTATTGCACTATCCATGTTCCTTTTTCTTCACTAGACTCTTAAACAGAATGTAAAGATGTAGTTGATTTTGCTACGTTTTAATTTTTTAAACCAATTGGTGTTACAGAAACTGGCTCTCATAAGCTTCTGGAATTATATGGAAAACTTATTTATACATATAACCGATTCAGAATTTTGATTGATGTGAGCTGATGTTTATTTACTTAGTATCTATGAAAAATGGATTTACTAAGCAATTAATAGAAAATAACTAACTGCATACTAAAATTCTTTTGTTATGGTGGAGATTTCTTAGTGCCAGAAACCACGCTGTTGGATCTGCTAGATCTAAGTGAATAAATATTTTATACTACAGAGAACAAAAGCTTTGGACCCTAAGGGAGAATCAAAACATGTTGTTTATCTTCATATGTGTTCAGTGATATTAGAAAGTTGTGTGTGTTGGATACTGATTTGGAAATTTAGTGTCCTTTTTCTGTCAGAGTTGATTGCTATATTGATAACTGATTTTGTAGGAAAAGGTAAGAATTGTTGAAGAACTGTCACTCTAAGGAAGAGCCACAAAACTTTAAAAGCTCACCACAGTCTTTTACCTCCTCTCATGTACCACAAGATTAGGTAGTTTTTATTTTTAATAACTATTATATAATCTTGAATGAGGAAAAAAGTTATTATAATGGATATGGAGTTAAATTTATTATTGTATCATTCTTTAAATATTTTTGGATATGCTTCTTGACAGAGTTTTTCTTTTAGTTAACGTTGGTACTTGATAATTCTAAGCAGGCAGAAAGAATGCTTCTAATTTTTAAGTGGTCTATCATCGAGTCCTAGATAGATACCATAGAATCTCATCTAAAGTAACTCCCTTGAAATCTTATATAAACACTTTTTTAAGTAACTTAAACACTTTGATTTAGAAGTTTCTCTAGTTTGGACTTGGATTTCTGTCAGTTAAAATTAACAAATCATCCTTGAATATGTATGTTTCTCGTTTATTTATTTTTGTCTTTTTTTGGGGGGGGCTCTTTTTAGGGCACCCACGGCATGTGGAGGTTCCAAGGCTAGGGATGTAATTGGAACTGTAGCTGCCAGCTTATGCCACAGTAGCCTGTCTGCGACCCACACCACATCTCACGTTAACACCAGATCCTTAACCCACTGAGTGAGGCCAGGGATCGAACCCACGTCCTCATGTATACTAGTCGGATTTGTTTCCACTGAGCCATGACGAGAACTCCTGTTTCTCGTTTATAATAAAGTTTAGGATATAAGGATCTTTTTAGTGACTATAATGGGAAAGGTTACATTGGTACTAATAATCTCAGTGCATTAACTTCATAAATGAGAGGAATTATTTATGTGTGATGCTTATCAGACACTGGCTACTTTTGAAGTACTCAGTGTCTTGGGAACTGAAAGTCTTTTTTATATAAAGCAAGGAATATAAGGCACTTTCTAACTGCCCACATGTTAAGAGAAATAGTTAAATCAAAAGATAGGAAGCATTCTTTGTGTAACTTCTTTATGCTTCATTTGAAATACGAAAATTCGCGTGTTAGTTTAACTCAGACCTAGTTTGAAAATTTGTCTGTATAATATATGAGAGATTTAAAGATGAACCAGATACTCTTAAAATTTTCTTATTTTCCTGTTACAAAATAGATAATTTAATAGAAGTCTCTTTTAATACTTAATTTCTGTATCTGCCATCTAAATTGTTCTCCTAATGGAATTAAGTAGCATTGCAGTAGTCAGTAACTAATACTGTTGTTTACAGAACTTTTTATATGCTGAACAGTTCTGACAAAGTACATTTTCAATTCTTATGTGAGGAAATACCCTCTCTTGTCCTTGGTTTTAAAATGTGATTTTTAAAAAGTCAGGTAAGATAGGGATTTTGCCTTGAAGTTTTTTTTTAAGATAAAGTTAAAATAAACTGTTAATATAATTTCAGTGCTGAGATGGATCCGAGCTCTGCCTCAAAACCCTTTACACGGTTTTCCAGCTAACTATAACCATCCCATTAGGTTTCACATAGAAAATGAAACCTAGTTGCTTTTCCTGCCTTCTTTCTGCTAAGCATATCTATTAACCTCTGTATCGATCAAAATGAACATGGTTTTTTCAGGTGAGAGTTAGTAAGTGCAGAATTACAGGAGCATAATTTCAGGGGTAGGACATCATAGAAGTATTTAACCTGTCCCTCCATGTGCTCTGCCTGAGCAGCAGCACTTACGAAATGTCTGTGCTACGGTTTTAAAGGCAAAACATACAAATGTCATTTTTCTTTTTTCCTCTAGAGTAAGATAGTGAGAGTATTAAACTTATGGCAGAAAAATAATGTATTTAAGAGTGAGATTATTCAACCTCTCTTGGACATGGCAGCGGGCATTCCGCCCCCGGTTGTCACACCTGTGCTGGCCAGTACTACTGCTGCTATGAGCAACACCCCAGGTAGGTTGCTTGGTAGGGATTGCTTTCTGTTTATTCTACTCATACTTTTCAGGTTATCATTCATATGTGAAATAATAATTTGACAGTGCAGGAGAATTTGTCTAGCATTAGGTAAGCGAAAGAAAATGTAATTTGAAGGAAAAATATAATCAGTAATTATATTTGTGTGTAATTCTTTTCCTTTTCCTTTTTTTACTTTTTAGGGCTGCATCTGCCGCATATGGAAGTTCCCAGGCTAGGGGTCAGATTGGGTCAAATTGGCCTACACCACAGCCACAGCAATGCCAGATCCTTAACTCACTGAGCAAGGCCTGGAATCGAACCCACATCCTCATGGATACTAGTCGGATTCGATTCTATTGTGCCACTACAGGAACTTCCTGTAATTATTTTCTAAAAATTAAAAAGCTAAGTTTTTTAAATCCCTAGAAACAGAACCAGCTTGAGAAATTTGTATGTCAGTTGAGTTTTTCCTTATTCAGACTGTGTGTGTAATCTTTTAAACTTGCATATAAATCAACTTAATATTTACAGTAAACTAAGGATACTTAATATATATAGAGAACCCTGAAAAAGTTTATTTGATGGAGCCAAGAATTTTTAATAGTAAGCTCAAAAATATGAATTTTTAAATTTTATTTGTTTGTCTTTTTAGGGCTGCACCCGAGGCATATGGAAGTTCCCAGGCTAGGTGTCATTTTGGAGCTGCAGCTTCCAGCCTGCTACACAGCCACAGCGACATGGGATCTGAGCTGTATCCGTGAGGTACGCAGCTCACAGCAATGCCAGATCCTTAACCCGCTGAGTGATACCAGGGATTGAACCCCATGTCCTGATGGACGCTAGTCAGTTTCATTAACTGCTGAGCCATGATGGGAACTCCAATTTTTTTTTAAAGTTATTTCAGTGACATTTGAAACTTTTTTTATCATAGTATAAGAATTACATTTGTTAACATGTTGGTTTATATTTAGTTTTTTGTATGTGTGTATACATACACACACATTTTGAACTAAAATAGTTTTATGTATGTTATTTCATAATATTTCATCAAAGATTGCATTTTGAGTATTTCCTTATATCATTGTTTTTTTTGTTTTTTTTTAGTAAGACTGTTAATGACTTTAAGGATTGTAGGCTCCTTTAAAGTTGTAGCTTAGTTGAGAATAAGTGTGGAAGTATGGTTAGCTCTTGGTGGGTTTGGGTGTTTTTTTTTTTTTTTTTTTGCCTACCTAGTTCTGTAATAGTTTTTCAAAATGAAGACAATAAAATTAATGTGTATAAATTCATAGATATTTTATAAAGTGACAGAACAGCTCTCTCTACCTTTTTAAGTCTTATTTATTTACTTACGTGTTTATTGGGGTGGGTCTGATGTCTTTTCTAAAAGGAACTCCTGTGACACCTGTTACCCCAGCCAATGTGGTCCAAGGTTTACCCGATCCGTGGGTGTCGCAGATAACAAATACCGATACACTTGCAGCTGTAGCTCAGATCTTACAGAGTCCTCAAGGCCAACAGGTGAGCAACAGGTTATGCCAGCAATGATTTAGAACTCATTGTTTTCCTAATGTATTGTTTCATTATGTGCCACCTAAAGAAGAGTATGTGTTTATTCTATAAAAATGACCACACTGCATATAGTACTTTGTTAACTTGCTGTTTTTTCACTTAGTAATGCATCATAAACACTTTGATGTCATTAAAGATTATTTTTCAAGTAATTCATTCAAAACCAAAATATTGATTTAGTGCATAGTTTGTGCCAAACATTATTAGGTGCTATTGTTATTCCAGTAATGAGACAGGAAGGTCTTGTACCTTGGAAAAAATATCTTTCCTTCTTAGGGGAGACAGACAATGAAGAAGTATAAAACATTATTTAGATAGTGATATGACTTAAAGCAGGGTAAATCTTAGAGTGACTGACCTTGGGGAAAGAAGTCAGAATTAGGGTAGCCAAGAGAAGGCATCTTTGAAAAAGCGGCAGTTGAACGGAGCTTGAAATGGAACTTGTCAAGGCAGAATATGAGGATAGCATTTTTTTAAAACCTGCCCTTTAAAAGCTGGATTAATTGTGATCTGTACAGTAAAACTCCCTGAACTGTCTTCTCCCATATATTCAACACATTTCAACCTATTGTAAGTCTTTTTTAAAATGTTACCTCAGTGAGGGCTTCAGACAGCTATCTGATGCTGCAGACTCTGCCTCTCATCCGCTCTACTCCCTTTCTCTGTCACCCGTCTTACTTCCTTCCGTAGCACTTAATACCGTATGTAACATACTCGTTTTGTTTTATTCATTCTCTGTCTCTTCCCACTGGAATGTATGCTATGCAAGAGCAAGGATTTTTGTTTTGCTCACTGTTGTATATCCAGTGTCTAGGTTATAGCGCTATTAAGTATATTCTTGTGAAATGAATGATGTGCAGAGGCATAGTAACAGGGTTGGTTATAGAAAAGATAGTTTATAATTGAGTTGTCTGGAGGGTAAGATGGCCTCTTCATGTAAGTTATTAGTGACAAAGTTGAAATGTAGACCTAATTGTGGGAGTTGGCTTTCAAAAGACAGATGGTGGGCCAGGAAATAAGGGAATCATCCTAAGCAGTGGGGAATTGCCAGATTTTTCTGTGCTGAAGTCACATGATCTGAACCGTACTTGAATGGATGAGAGAGGAGAGAAATCTAGAAATAAGGAGTATTTTTGTTTTAATACCAATAATTAAAAGAATTAATGAATATGTGAAAAATAAGGTTGTGGACAGTCCCCCCACCCCCAACAAAAGGAACCATTCTAGTAATTTAAAAATGTAAAAACTATTTCAGTTCAATTATAGTGTTAGATTGGATCCAGTTTCTACATTTTTGGGACAGCTGGGGAAACTAAATTGGATATTAGGTTAAATTATAGAATCACTAATTTTTGTGATAATGATGTTTTGAAATTAATTCATAAAGCCAGTGTCATTTTAAAAGACACCTATTAAAAAAAAAAAAAAACTTCCGTCAGGAGAATGGATTTTCCTGGAAGAATAGGATAAAGAATCGTGACGATACCATGGGAATTCCCTGGTGGCTCAGCAGGTTAAGAATCTGGCATCACTGCTGTGGCACGGGTTTGATCCCTGACCTGGGGATTTCTATATGCCATGGGCACAGCTCCCCGCCCCCCTTCCCCGGCCAAAAAAAAAAAAAAAAAGAAAGAAAAAAGTCAGTAATCTGTGAGATGGGAAGTCAGAGTACAGAGAGAAGATGCTGCAAGTGGCTTGAATCTGGATGGCTGAAAGAATAACAGTGCTGGGGATGGGGGGAGACGAGGATGTCAGAGCATGTATAAAGGAGAAATGTATAAAGGAAAATGTGACATTGCTTTGCTTTCTTCTCCTTCTCCTCTCCTTTTATTCATTCATCCTTGTCTGTTCGGGACCTTCTTCAGTGCAGTAACTCAGCTATCATATATTTTTGTATTTTCTTTGCTGTCACATAGTAGTTTGTAGTAAATATTTAGTAGGTAAAGACTAGTTTGTTTCTTAATGTTGCTATTTTAGACAGGCATGAAGTTGTTCCAGTTGCTGTCATCTTCGGTTTTGTTTGTACCTCCTCCCACTGTATCTTGAACTTTGACTACAGATGTCTTGTTTATCAGTAGTTTTCCTGTTTTTATTTTTCTATTCAAACTGATAATTTTCAGATTTAACTTAGGTTTAGATCTTAAATAGGAAAGTATTGAGTTGTCTGGAGGGTAAGATGGCCTCTGCATGTAAGTTATTAATGACAAGATTGAAATGGTAGACCTAATTGTGGGACTAGGATGTTTGTAGGGTTTCTTAACTGAAATATCTTCAGGATCTTATTATTGTTTCTGTTTGTTAAGAAGGAGCGTGAGTGGGGAACCAGGGTTGCTTTATCTCTTTGTCAGAATATCATCATTTTGTTTTGTTTTAAGTTCCCTGACTTTCCAGAAGCAAGACAAAATAGTTAAGAACTGTTAGATATGGCATACAAAAAAATCTTTTTTAAAAAATATTGTTTTGAGTTAGTATATCTGTTTCCTTGGTCTCTAGTCTGTAGAAAAATGAATTTTATTGACTTAAAAGTTTTAGATTTGCATTCTTATGGATAAAACCCAATACTTGTTTGTAATAATTTTGTTTTTTCTCCCCCCTGCCACTCCGCCAGCTTCAGCAGTTAATACAGACTTTACAGATACAACAGCAGAAGCCTCAGCCTTCCATCCTGCAAGCCCTGGATGCCGGTCTTGTGGTTCAGCTGCAGGCTCTTACAGCACAGCTTACAGCAGCAGCTGCAGCGGCCAACACACTTAATCCCTTAGAACAGGGCGTGTCTTTTAATAAGGTAGATATTAAGATAACAGTTGTATGTGAAGAATTATGTATTACTTGTGGTGTCTGTCCTATAGTTATATGTGTATATATACATAATGTGTGTATTTTTTAACGGCCGTAGTTGCAGCAGTGCTCGTTCCTTTAACCCATCGTGCCAGGTCAGGGATTGAACCCGCATCTCTGCAGTGACTGAAACTGCTCTAGTCAGATTCTTAACGCACGGCATCACAGTGGGAAGTCTCTGGCCTATCATTTTAACCTGCTAAAATTAAAATCTTAAAGTAGGTGAAAATTCAAAGAAAAGCTTCTTTACAAGTTGTTACTGTATTATACTATAATAAATTGAGGTCTTAACTGTGAAGAAGAATGATGTTTTTAAAGTTGAAAATCTTTTTGGTTTAACTTATTGTGCGATATCCTCAGTATTCCTGCTAATTATGGGATTATTATAGTACCTTGGAAATGTTATCCGTATTATTTTTATTTCTGCTCCTATTACTTTTAATAGAAATATATTGATTTATTAGATTATTACTTAGACTTTTTAGCCCTCAGCTTCCAAAAAACTCTAAATTGATCGTTTAGAAGTCAGTGGAGGAGTTGCCATCATGGCTCAGTGGTTAACAAATCCGACTAGGAACCATGAGGTTGTGGGTTCGATCCCTGGCCTTACCCAGTGGGTTAAGGATCCGACGTTACCATGAGCTGTGGTGTAGGTTGCAGACGCGGCTCGGATCCTACGTTGATGTGGCTGTGGTATAGGCTGGCGGCTACAGCTCGGATTAGACCCCTAGCCCGGGAACCTCCATATGCTGTGACTGCGGCCCTAGAAAAGGCAAAAAGACCAAAAAAAAAAAAAGAAAGTCAGTGGAGCATTCTAAGAGAACTGCACTAGTAATAGATCTATTGATTACAGTTCTAGAAGTTTTTGATCAAGCTTTGTTACCATGGGCAAAACAATTATTTTAATCCTAATCTTCTCTATAGAGTTAGAGTATTGGTATTTATGCCATGTGTAAGGATTTGTTTTGCTTCATAAGGCAGTGTCTGTTCAAATGCTTTAAAGGAAAGTAAAGTTCCACTCAAATAAAATGCTTTATTATTGTATAACACAAAATGATATGAAATACATATTAAATGAAAGAGATAAATTAATAAGATGTCATTGACCTTCAAAATAGCATTTGTAAATTTAGTTTGTGTGGAGCACTTTTAAATTTGTTCATTTCTTTTTTTTTTTTTCCACTTAGAAGTTAATAGATCGGTTTGATTTTGGGGAAGATTCTGAGCATAGTGAAGAACCCAAAAAGGAAATTCCAGCTTCTCAACTGTAAGAGTTGTTATATTTTCTTTATAAACCATACCTTTTTCTCTGTTACCTTTATAAACATTGAATGGTACATTGCCATCTGATCTACTAAGTGGGACTTTCAGTAAGTTGAGTTACTATTTAGGCTCCTGAGCTCTTAATTTTGCAGAAAGACAGTAGAATTGCTGCTTGTTGCCTCCCTATATTATTTTGACTCTTTCTAAGAATTTTGCAAATAGATGGGATGTATCAGAATTCTTTATTGGAAAACTGGTTAAGTCTTCATAGTCTAATTGTGATATTTTCTGTATTAGGCTTTATTTATCTCAGTTGTAAGAATATTTGAAATAATAGGAAAGAAACTTGCTTCTAGTGCCAGTGGCCACTTCTGGGAAGTATAATAAATTCTGGGAGTATATTGGACTAACAAGAAGTAAGCAGCAGAGTTGTAGAGATTCTGTTTTTTAAAGAAATGGGTTGTGTGTTTCTATTTAAATGCGTGACCCTCCCCGCCCTGAACAGTTCTGCAGCCCCAGGTTCTGTGAAGGTTCGTGAGAGGACCGGTTTGAAGGGGGGTTTTGGAGAAGTAGGGTTGTCAGGTGGGAGATTAGGAAAGGGACGATGAATAGGAAAATCCCCTGGGAATCTTGTTTCAGAGGTTATTTTCTGTATTGTGATCATTTGTTAAAATATATTTATGTAATATGCAAATATAGGGAGTTCCAGTCGTGGCTTAGTGGTTAACGAATCCGACTAGGAACCATGAGGTTGCGGGTTCGATTCCTGGCCTTGCTAAGTGGGTTAATGATCCGGCGTTGCCGTGAGCTGTGGTGTAGGTTGCAGACGTGGCTCGGATCCTGTGTTGCTGTGGCTGCGGTGTAGGCCAGTGGCTATAGCTCCGATTAGACCCCTAGCCTGGGAACCTCCACATGCCGCGGGTGTGGCCCTAAAATGACAAAAAGGCAAAGAAAAAAGCAAATATATGCTTTGATAAATTCAGAGGTTATTTTCTATATTGTGATAATTTATTAAAATATCTTTATATAATATGCAAACACATACTGTGATAGAGAAATTTTTGAAAAAACTAATGCTTTAGATTATGAATTGTAGTTAGAAGTATTTGAGATCGTGTAGATCTGTGTCTGGAACAATGTAAGAATCTCCTTTAACGGTCCTGGTGGGATATTTATCCATTGTTTTAGTCTTCTGTGATAAGAAGTTAAGTAATTGTTAGTATTGTATAATCTTTTGTTACTGAGTTCTGTTTGATTTGCTTTCTGCACACTGATCCATTTTGCTTTCCGAAGCAAGGAAACAAATTTATTCCATTATCTTTTGAGACATAGCCATTCAGTATTCGAAGACAGGTATCATTCTTCCCCTTAGGTTTATTTGCTCCAGATGAAGTACACTTTTTTTCAACTGTTTCAAGACTTCTCACCATCCTGATTGTCCCTTTTGGGGTGCCCTCTTTTTTGTTCATGTCTTACCTTGTGGCACCCAGAATTCCAGGTGTATTCCAGGTGTGAATATCCCAGAGTATAGTTCAATTATTATTTACTCTTATCTAAACACTGTATCTGTTAACATACCTAATAATGTGAATGTTTTTCTAAAGAGAACAGATCAGTTTTATAAAGCGTATGATCAGTTATGATTGCAGATTTCACGTATACTGATTGATAGACCATTTTCTCTACTGTCTCATAGTTAAAGAAGGAGTTAGAGTGACAGTGTTTAAGTACATTTAACTGTTTTTATAAGAGGTTTATTGAGATTTTCTTAAAATGCTCTGATGTAATAGGTACTAATTTTTATATATAGTATTTGATAGTATGAGACAGTAATATCAAGTCTTTATCAGGGTATCTCTAACACGTTATCCATCTGTTGAAACACTGTTGAGTGTATTTCTGTTTTGACATATTAATGTTCTGAGGTATTCTGTTTTTTGCGTTAATATTTCAGAAGTAAACATTGTAGTAGAGTGTTGCGTTTAATTGGCATTTTGGGATGTTCTTTTTGAATATTCACTTATTTTGTGTTAAACTTATTGGATTTTAAAATACATTTCCGCTGTTTTTCCTTTTAGTTCTCATGTTTCAGAATCTGTGAACAATTCCATTTTTCATCAGATAGCGGAACAACTACAGCAGCAAAACCTTGAACATCTAAGACAGCAACTTCTGGAACAACAGCCTCAAAAGGTTTATAGCCCCATCTTGTGGTCTTCAGAGTTATTGCTAATGATATCCTATCATTTGCTTTTTCTAAATTATGGCGATTTTTATTTATTTATACTAGAAAGATCAGTCTTTTTAGGACCTTTTCTCTGTAATCAAAATGTGTTCTGGCAACTTATACATCCATTGAGAACATTATAGAAATTAATCTCAGCGTACCAGAAGTAGAGAACAGAGGACAGGTGATGTTTCAGTATTACAATTTAGAACTTTTCTTTCCTCTAAATTCCCTGTCAAGCAAGGTAATGATAATTTTGCTATGTTGGTGATGATGATGACAAAATAGATTACTGCCTTTAATTAGGCTATTAGTATGTTGCAAGAACTTTGATTCAGCATGGTTACATTTAATGCTTATGAGATAGGCATTTTGAATCTCATTTTACACTGTAGGAAATCGAAGCTTATTGAAATGAAAATCTAATGTTAAAGTATGCTGCTGATATCATATATCGTCAGTCTTAAGATACTCCATTATTTTATGTGCAGCTAAGACTTTTAAACACTTGTATATATAAAATAACATCCCAGGGTATGAGCAGTGCATTGTTAGACATACAGAGATGAACAGAGAAGCGTCTGGCCTCAAGTAACCTCTTTTCCAATAGAGTGTGCACATCTGTATGAACACGAGGCGGAATCCTAGTTTCTGTAATCAAGGTGTAAGAGAAGGTCTGTGGCAATATGAAAGAGGGAAGGGTTAATTTAGAAGGAATATCAAACCTTAGACATTGTTAGGATCTGAACTTGTCCTTTTTATGCAAGTAGTAAATATAAAATGGATATTAATAGTATTTGTATGTTGGAACTTACACCTGGCATTATGAGAATGGAATTTTGTATCTTGTCCTTTTGTTTTTTGTTTTTTTTTGGTCTTTATAGGGCCGTACTTGTAGCATATGGAAGTTCCCAGGCTAGGGGTCGAATCGGAGCCACAGCAACGCCAGATCCAAACTGCATCTGCGACCTACACCACAACCCTACAGCAGCACCGGATCCTTTAACCCACTGAGCAAGGCTAGGGATCGAACCCATAACCTCATGGATGCTAGTCGGGTTTGTTGCCGTTGAGCCGTGATGGGGATTTCCCATATTATTATTGAAGAAATAATTCTGATAGAAGTAGTTGGCTTAGGTATATTATGTAAGAATAAAATATATTTGCCTGAGATGTCAGGAACTTGAAGACAGAACATAATAAAGAACGTTTGGATATTGTTTAAAGAAAAGTTGTAACTCAATGAAAAGAAACAGGTTATAGTGATGTATTAAGAAACCTGCAGAGCTGTTATAGAGGCCAGAGGTAGCAGTGATCTGACAGCAGATTTGTTCAGCTATAAATGTGATACTTTTGAATTGCCTTAGTTCCAGCTTCATTTCAGAAGGCTTAGTACAAGTAGTAAAATGCAAGTTTAGCAGAAGCAGTAAGGGTAGTACTCTTGACTAGCTTGTAATTGACACCAAGTTACTAAAGTAAAAATTACTGAAAACTCAAGAGTGATTTTAAGAATCTCCTCCTGCCCCCATCTCACAAAAGAGAGAACTCTGGTCTTAGTTGGTTACTGTATACATCAATTCCAGAATTTTAGAAAAATAGTAATAAGATCTCTTTGAAAGGAGTAGATGTTCTTAAAATCTTAATTGTTCAAAAATGAGCAAGAAAAGAGTAATGAAGGAAAAAAGCAATTTTTCAGTATTATATAAGGTGACTTGTGTTTAAAACCAATGACATTTAAAATTGGAAAGTACTTATTAACAGAGTAACAAAGTTAATAAATTATGTAATTGGCTCTACCAAACCAATTCCCTTTAGTGTATGTATTTAAAATAGGGTGAAATATGCAGAAAAATTAAGTGGTTTTGTATACCAGTAAGCTCAGTGTGGCTATCTAAAAATTATGATAGTGTCTTCGAGGAATAAAAAAGATTGCCAGTGCTACACTACTCATTGTAGCCCTGACTACATCTGGATGTGGGTTGAGGTCTTGTATCTCTAATGATAGAAAACCAATGGAAAATGGGAGCACTTTCCAAGAATGGTCTAATTGTGATGGGACTAATAATCATGTCTTATAAGAGGAGTGATTTGAATTGTCCTGAATAAGTTGGAGTTTGTGACTTTGATAGTTGTTTTATCAGGATATTCAAAAGATGTCAGGAGAGTTATAACTCAAAATGAAATACTGGTGATGAAAATGTTGATAGTAGTAAAAGGACTTTTAAAAGAATGCTAGGAATAAAAAGATTTTAGAAGATTGAGCCATTTAATAATAAAGATATGTCAGTGGGGCATCAGAAATATGTAACTTACTTTGCTTCAGTAGTTTTTTATAGAGGCAAATATAATGGAAAGAATGGAATTAAACATGATAAAACCTAAGATGGCCAATAAATTTTCAAGGTACTGAGGTTGAGGTTGTAGGATTATTAGACTCGTAAATTAAAAGAATGTTATAGGCATAGCATAGCATGTGTAAATCTCAGTGAGGTATTTGACAAAGCCTTTCCTGCCACTTAACAGAGAAAAAAAATTGAGGAAGGTAGATTTATACTTGATCAAAATGTCAAGTTCAATGAATGTTAATCCAGCCTTTGAAGAAGTCTTTGCTAGCTGCTGTTATCCTTGTCTTCTGTTTCTTCCATTGTTTTCGTTGATGCTGTGCATGAAGACATTATTGAGAAACTAGGAGTGTATGTACAAGGATATATACCAGTGTATCAGAAAAAAAAGTCCTTTGCGGCTTGGTTCCTGTGGATTCTTTTTGTTATTATTTTTTTATGATTTATTTATGTATTTATTTTGTCTTTTTGGGGCTGCAACCGCGGCATATGGAGGTTCCCAGGCTAGGGGTCTAATCAGAGCTGTAGCTGCCAACATACGCCACAGCCACAGCAACACCAGATCCGAGCCGCCTCTGTGACTTACACCACAGCTCACACCAACGCTGGATCGTTAACCCACTGAGCGAGGCCAGGGATTGAACCCGCAACCTCGTAGTTCCTAGTCAGATTTGTCTCCACTGTGCCACGACAGGAACTCCTTATTGTTTTTTTGTTTTTTTTTTTTAATATTTTATGCATCTTACAAATAATTTAAAAGTGAGACTAAAGGGATGGGGGAAAGCTTAATTAGGAATTTTAATAGAGTTGAAATATAGCAAACCTTTTTGTTTCAGTTAAATTCAAATGTCACATGTTCTTTTATCAAAACATAACAGTGCAGTTTCTTATTCCCAAAATACCGTAAGATGAAGTCCTTCCTGTTGAATGACTAATTGGATGAAAATAGTCTTAGAGATTTTTGTCCTTCGAGATATATTTTTCTCTCATCAGTTCTTAAGTTTGAGAAATACATTTAGGATACAGTCATTTGAAAACTCACTGGTATTTCACTCAAACTTAAATTTCACTGTTATCGTTAGAGTCTAGGGTGCTATCTTTTTCATTAGAGTCTGAAGTGCTATCTTTTTTTCTTTCATTCATCATCTGATTTGTCTAAGATTTGTGAAATGTATTTCCCTGTCAGTGTTCTTCTCCTTGCCATTATGGGCAGAAAATGAAAAAAAAATATTTTTATTATTATTATTTTTTTTTTTTTGTCTTTTTGTCATTTTAGGGCTGCACCCATGGCATGTGGAGGTTCCCAGGCTAGGTGTCTAACAGGAGCTGAGCCTACGCCACAGCCACAGCAACGCAAGATCTGAGCCACATCTGTAACCTACACCACAGCTCACGGCAACGCCGGTTCCTAGTCAGATTTGTTCCTGCTGAGCCATGACAGGAACTCCTCATTTTCTTATTTTAGTCTTTTTTGACACAGTTGGGACTAATTGATGGGTAATAATGGAATAATTCTTAGGATGACGAAATAGCAAAATGTTTCAATATGTAGGAAAATAAAACCACTAAGATTCCATAGCATGTCTTAGATATAATTAAGGGTCCAGAGTATCTAATACTAATTGCAAGATAATAAGAGAAATTTTAGTTGAATTTTGAAAGTAAACTTTCTGTTTGTTTTTTGTAAGACCTCTAATAAAAATAAAAGTCATGAATTACAACCTTTTTAAATATTAGGTAAAACTGCTCAGAAAAACTCAGAAATTAAAATTGGTTGCATGGATTCTGTTGTCTATACCAAGGGTTGACCATTAAATAGAAGTCAGAGATGAAAAACAAATGGGGTGGGTGGTAGATAGAATGCTCGAGGTGAGTGGGGAGGTAAGAAGTGAAGGGTTGAAGGGCATGTGAGCACTGAAGTAGAAGCAGACAGGCTCAGGATGAAAGTGAAAATTCTTTTGCTGTGTTAAGAATTTTATTTTTATTGTACCATTTTTCCCCTTTTTGGGGGTGGGGTGTGTGCACCTGGGGCATATGGAGTTCCTGGGCCAGGGATCACATCCAAGCCGCAGCTGCGACCTGTGCCACAGGTGCGGCAACACCAGAACCTTAACTTGCTGTGCCTGGCCGGGAGTCAAACCTGCATCCCAGCATTGTAGAGATCCCGCCAATCGCCTTACGCCACAGCAGGAACTCCTTTATTGTACCATTTTAAAGGCACAAGCCAAGACTATGCTCAAAACTAAGACATTTTGATTTGTTCTCAATGAGTATATTCATTTACCAACTTTTCTGGGTCAATTCTGTGGAATAGAGCAAGGATTTAACTAATTGAGGTCTTCTAATTCTTTTAATTCTAAACCTTGAAAATGTTATTTGTCTTGGGGAAACCTATTCTATCATAAATCAAGACACTTGGAACAATTCTTTAATGTTCCTTTTGACTTATTTGTTATTATTAATTTAATTGACATATAATGTATAAATTTAAGGTGTACTATATATCTGATACAATTTTATATTGCAGTATGATTACCTCTGTAGTGTTAGCTAACACCTAAATATGTCGGATAATTATCTTTTTTGTGGTGGGGCCAATTAAGATTTAACCCCTTAGCAATTTTGAAATTAATAATACAATATTGTTGTCTATAATCAACAATATTGATTATATTCTTTTTATAGATACATTCAGAATTAGAGTAACGTTCACAGAGTTTGTAGCAGTTTTGAGTTGTTCTTCTCTGATAATTAATCCAGTCGTTCCTAACTTATGTACTACTGGGAATTCTGTACTACCAGGAATTCTTTTTATTGATCTTCAACACCTGTGAGATCATGTTTTAGTTATGTTTAACTAGGGAGTCATTTTTTCGTAATAATCAGTTTCTCAGTTTTAGTTAACACTGTAATATACGTAACTGCTAATCAGGTTCATACTGATGTATGCAGCGTCATGTAAGCAGTGTCAGTATATCAGTTTGTAATTCTAGTCCCAGGGGTAAAAAACATTGACTTTAGTTTCTATAATTAGGCTTCATTGCCCCACGTTGATTAGACTTTCTGAAATGTTTTACATGTCTGAGTACTTCCTAATACTATTTTGTGATTTCCTGGAAATGAAGGTTGGGAAAGGCCCATGTTGAGAACTGTTTTTTAGATTTGGTGATTTTGATATTGGGATTTGAGCTTTGTATTGCTTTTGCATATGCAGTGTGTAACTTCGTTCTGTATTCATCATTTATGATACATTCCCTTTATTCTTGATAGTTTATATTTGCCACAATAAAAGTTTGTTTGGAGACCTACTTGATCTTACCATTTTATTGTAGTATTACAGTCTCCGCCTTTTGTGAGGTGTTCTGTGCTTTTAAGTAAACTTGGATTTATACAAAATGCCATTTTAGATTGATCATAAAAGAAATAACTATAGGATTTCTTGAGGTATTTGGCTTCTTTCAAAAATTTAGTTGTGGAATTCCCGTCGTGGCTCAGTGGAAAAGAATCTGACTAGGAACCATGAGGATGCAGGTTCGATCCCTGGCCTCACTCAGTGGGTTAAGGACCTGTTGTTGCTGTGAGCTGTGGTGTAGGTTGCAGATATGGCTCAGATCCCGCATTGCTGGGGCTGTGGTGTAGGCCGGCGGCTATAGTTCCGATTGGACCCCTAGTCTGGGGACCTCCACGTGCCGCAGGTGTGGCCCTAAAACGACAAAAAAGACAAAAAAAAAAACAAAAAAAACCCCGAAAAACAAAAATCTAGTTGTGATGTTTGCATGTTTAAATTTTCATTTGTAATATTACTATTTGCCAATGTTTGTGTGTTTGTGTGTATACGTTCTCAACAGGCAACTCCTCAGGATAGTCAGGAAGGAACATTTGGGTCAGAGCACTCTGCATCACCATCACAAGGAAGCAGTCAGCAGCATTTCCTTGAACCTGAAGCAAATTTAGATGATTCCATAGATATTCAGCAACAGGTAAAAAGTAAATATTTTTCTGGGTCATAAATTTTTTAAATTAATTACAAAAATATAAAATATAGTAATTTTTGTTTTGTGTAAAATTTTTTATGTGTAAAAAATATTCTCCCCTACATTAAGCTTCACACTCTAACCGTTTTAGTGTTAGACATTAATGTGTTATTATGGTGATTTTTTTTTTTTTTTTGGTTCTTTTTAGGGCCGCGCCTGTGGCATATGGAGGTTCCCAGGCTAGGGGTAGAGCTTGCTGCTGGCCTACACCACAGTAGTGTGGGATCTGAGCCGGGTCTGTGACCTACACCACAGCTCATAGCAATGCCAGATCCTTTAACCCACAGAGTAAGGTCAGGATTGAATCCATGTCCTCATGGATACTAGGTGGTTTCGCTACTGCTGAGCCTCAACGGAACTCTATGGAGAATATTTTTAAGGTAGAATTACCAATATATATGGAATATCAACCAGGCTTTTTTTTTTTTTTTTTTTGCTATTCTTTGACTTTCAAGGATATGGATATAGATGAAGGGCAAGATGGAGTGGAAGAGGAGATCTTCGAACAAGAGGCAAAGAAGGCGGCTGTTCGCTCAAGATCAAGAACACATTCACGATCTCGTTCAAGGTTCTACAGTGTTATTTAAATAGCTATGTGTGAACTTTTAAAATGTTGGCTTTGTTTTTTCGCTGTCCTTTATTTCTTTGCATCAGGATTAAAGGAAGTGTTTTTCTGAGAGTGCATCATATGTTGTCAGAAGGTCGTAATTCAGAACTTCGAAAGCAAAGTATTCTGTTTTTGATTGGATATAGCTGCGGCTATTTGAATAATTTTACATGAGTCACAGCAGTATTTTAAGACTTAGATTTTTAGTTATACCTGATTTCTGCTAATAATAAAATGATAATACCCAGGTTAGACTATTATTGCCTGGGAACAATAGTTAAATCAAGCTATCGGAACATTGTTGGAAATTTCATTGTATTTCTTACATTCCATTTTATCTCATTAACACCAAAAATTATTGTAGAAATAAAATTACAAAAAATGTTTTTGTAAACATTAACCATATCAAACTATTACATAACATCCTAGAAATGGTTTTTTTTGTGGGCTTTTCAACATGGCTAATAAGGCTCATCTGTGTACATGCTCATTCAAATTTGAGTTGAAGGTGCCTTATTTTTAACCTGGTAAATTTCCTTGGAACACGTATATATTGTTTTGCCATAACTGTCTTAAAACTTAGCCATTAACCTTTAACACTTCTGTGCCCTAGTTTTTGCAAATGAATACCACTAAAATCCAAACAGTAAATGCTGGAAGAGGGGCAATATTTTTGATGACATTTTTAGTAATTCCTTTTGTTTTTCAAGAACTTGCTTGTATTTATCTTGTAAATGAGAACGTGTCACTTCATCTTTTTCCAAACTGACCTCACTTCATTGAATTACAGTGTTAGTGCCAAAAACATCATTGTCTTAGCAACACCTCCCTACTAAAGGAGCAGGTTCAATGGCATAAACTTGCAAACAGTGTTATAAATGAACTAACATTCTATTAAAAACATTCTATGGTTTTTAATTTTAAAACTGTTAACATCTTTGTCACTCACCTGAAGGATCTTTTTTGTTTGTTTGTTTTCTTTGGTCTTTCATTCCTGTTCTTGGCTCTTGTTTGAAAAATGAGCTGGAAGATGCTAAGAGAAAGTGAGAACCTTACTAGAATCTTCTCTTCCTTTTCTTCCTCGTAGTTGTGAATAGTCACCCAGATCCAGTAAGGATCATTGCAGACAGACATCTGTGACTAGTGTGGACTTAAGCAGTATATATATTTGAGAAAGTGCATGTTCAGTTTTTGATTGTACTTATTATTTTTTAAAAATTAACTAGATATAAGACAGTCTTTTCCCCCTCACCTAAAAGGGAGAAATTTGATAGAAAAATAACATTGCCATTAGAAGTAAAATAAGATTATTTTTATAGATCACCAAGAAAACGAAGGTCTAGGTCACGATCTGGGTCTCGAAAGCATAAACATAGAAAGCGATCACGCTCCCGTTCTCGAGAAAGAAAGAGGAAATCATCGCGTTCATACTCAAGTGAAAGAAGAGCTAGAGAAAGGGAGAAAGAACGACAGAAAAAAGGCTTACCTCCGATTAGATCTAAAACATTAAGCGGTAAGTGACATACTTTCACAAAACTTTGGTTTCAGTAAATATTAAGAAAATAGTTATCTGCTACAAAGTCTCTTAACTTCATTTTCAGACTAAAAAGTTGAAAACAGGAGTTTCCGTCGTGGCTCAGTGGTTAACGAATCCGACTAGGAACCATGAGGTTGCGGGTGCGATCCCTGGCCTTGCTCAGTGGGTTAACGGTCTGGCGTTGCCGTGAGCTGTGGTGTAGGTCGCAGACGCGGCTCGGATCCTGCGTTGCTGTGGCTGTGGCGAAGGCCGGCGGCTACAGCTCCTGTTAGACCCCTAGCCTGGGAACCTCCATATGCTGCGGGTGTGGCCCTAGATAAGGCAAAAAGACAAAAAAAAATTTTTTTAAAGTTGAAAACAGGTTTGGTAAGTGAGTAATTTTGTTTTCGGTTTGTGTAATGTGATAGAGGAGAAAAGAAAAAGGAATAGTAGTTTCCGCTCAAATACTGAAGTCATTGAGAGTTATCTTTTTTTTTAAATACCAGTTAGAAAATACAACTTAAATATTGATTTATAAAGTAGACTAGGTTGCGTCAGTTAATGGGCACCATGATTTCTCTGCACAGTGTCATAATGAATTATGAACCCCGGGTCTGTAAGAGTAATTATTATATTTAAGGCTAATTATAAATTGGATCAGTACTGAAGGAGAGATTCCTGTTTTCCTCCCTTGTAGTTATTAATCTATAATGTGTGGTTAGAACAAATTTGGTAGTAATGGGAGATTGTTTTGAGAAAGAACTAGGGGAGCGCTGGCTTGGTGGGCATGTGAGGTACAGGAAAATAAGTTATAATTAGTGCCGAATTTGTCCAAATGATTCTTAGTAGTAGGTTTGTGGTGTTTCGTTACAGCAAAAAAGAAAACTAATACATTGCCCTTTGAGACTTTGGTTGAATATTAAGTTATGTATACATAGGGTGAGACTACACGAGACAAAGAACAAATAGCAGAGAAAAAACGATTTCCAGGGATCTGTTAATGATTTGTAAAAGCTCACACAGGTCTGGAAGGCATTCGAGTTCTGAGCAGTCTAAGTAGAGAGACCTGTTTGAAACCCACATTCAGTAGAGATCTTGGAATGGTCACATCTTAGTGTGGGCTGAATTACCTCTAGAATAAAGCCTCCTCTAGCCTCTGTTATAGATAAATGATAACCCAAAAGCTGGAAACTAATTTTTAATGACATTAACATAAATCCATATATCTTAAAACTCTGCAGATATTGGCTGTAAATATTTTTAAAGTGTCTTCAGGAAAAGGAGATGTTCATGTAGGCATGAACGGTGCAGCCAAAAGTAGGCGAGATGTCTTATGTGCAGCATTCATTTATTAGAGGGAAGTGGCTTCTGACCCTTAAGTATCCCCAAGTATTACACGACAGCAAATTAAGGAGTTCTGCTTCAGCCTTTTCTTTTGTGTATCTCCATGCAAGTTCTTCTTCTCTTGAGGATACAATGCTGTTTTTAGATTTAACTGTTGATTAGGGAGAGACGTCTCCTAATCATTAAAGCAGAGAAAGATACTTAAAGGTGCACAAATAGAATTTCAGTTAAAAGTGGCTTTGACACTTTATTGCACATTAGAATCACCTACAGAATTTTAAAACTCCTACTTCCCCAAATTGTCCTACTCCGTACCTTGCATAATCTTTTAGTGTGGGACTCGGATATCCACAGGTGATTCATGTGTGCTGCCACGCTTGAGAATATGTGGTAATGCGAGAAGTTGACTTGGCATAGGTGTGAATTGGGTACTTGGTATTTTAGTTGATTTTAAACAGATAAAAATATCAAGAAGTATTTTAGGTGTTCTCACTGCAGTGAGATTCGGCATGGTCTCTGGCAGCTGAGGTTCAATCTCTCGCCAGACACAGTGGATAAGGATCCAGTGTTGCCATAGCTGTGGCTCAGATTTGATCTCTGGCCTGGGAACTTCCATATGCTGAGTGTGCGGCCAAAAAGAAAAAAAAATTTTTTTAAATACACTATCTTAAATTTTAATTTTTAATTGTTACTAGTGCTTTTTCCCAAGCTGCTTGAAGTGACTGTCCATGAGGTTTACATCGTCTGTCTCTTATGTCTTGCCAGTGTGCAGCACTACTCTGTGGGTCGGTCAGGTGGACAAGAAGGCAACACAGCAGGATTTAACCAACCTGTTTGAAGAGTTTGGACAGATTGAATCCATTAATGTAAGTATCAATTCTTAAATAATAGTTTATGGTTAAAGAAAATTTGGAGTTTTCAGAATTACCTTGGTTCCTAATTAGCCGAGTAATAGCTGCCTTTAATCACATTTTTATAAAGATTGTTTAATTCTAATCATTTTTTGTGTTTATTCTACTGCTCTTTATCTCCTTCCTTAATTACTTTTTCTCTTTTTAATGGAATTCTAACAAAATATTCTTAGGGGTTTTATATCAGTGTAGTAGCATTTGATTCCTAAAAACATTGAAATGTTTGGAGTTCCTGTTGTGACTCAGCAGAAACAAACCTGACTATGAGGTGGCAGGTTCAATTCCTGACCCCACTCATTGAGTTAGGATCTAGCGTTGCCATGAGCTGTGGTGTGGGTTGCAGTTGTGGCTTGGATCCCCGTTGCTGTGGCTGTGGTATAGGCCAGCAGCTGCAGCTCAAATTTGATGCCTAGCCTGGGAACCTTCATATGCTGCAGGTGCAGCCCTAAAAAGCAAAAAAAGAAAAAAATTGAATGTTTCAGTTATCAGGAGTCTTATGTGTGATCTGGTTTAATTACTTTTAATTTTTTTTAGTAATGAAAATGAAGCTGAGTTAGAGCTGTAATCACATGAGCACATAGGCAGTGGTGGAGACGTAACTGGACTTGAGGTCCAGTTTGCCAGCCTTTTCCCTCCCTTTCCCTGTCTGTCCCTCCCAGAGCAAACCTGAGGCAAAAAAACCTGTGGCCAGGGCATCTCCAGTGACTTGAGCATAACTCTCACTCCTGGGCTTTATTCTTTCGGTGGAGTCTTCTCTGAGCATTTTCTTCTTGAAGGCCTCCTGTTTTTCCTTTTGGGCTAAAACTAAGTAATGAAATGTTTCATAGTCATTTGTTTAAGGAGATTTATAATTCATTAACTCTCTGATTTTACTCACCATTATTATCCTTTTATTTCTGTTGGATCTTTTTATCATTACTTACCAGGAAATTGGCTGGTTTTCCTTTCTCGTCTTAGATTCCTTGAATTCCCAACATTTCTTACGTGACCAAACTTGACTTACTGGTATTAATAATAGCACTTTTTATTTAAATTGAATTTGGTCATTGTGTATTTTATTTTCCACTATGTAGGCTCTTATTAGAGCCCCACAAGAAACTGGTTATGTAATTAAGATATTGTTGTACCAGTGAGGAACCTGGAATGATTTGACTGAGTTACATGGATGATAAATAGCCGATTAGCTAATAAATAATAGGTGATTGGTTGAGTCTTTCGACTTCGATATTTCAAATTCTCATGTTTTTACACCATGGAAGTATTAGAGGCTTCTCTTTTTGTCTTTTTTTAACTTCACCTGTCAGAACATAAGTAATCTTTAAGAGTCTGTGATCACATAACCTCTAAAATTTTTTCTGATTTTCTCTACTTTTAAACTAACTAGTGGTTCTCAGCTCTAGCTGCATATGTTATTTGGTTTGAAAAAATAGGAATATGGGTGATCATTATCTTTAGATTGTTATCAGGGTACCATGATTACACAGGCAATTTTGATGCAAAGCTAGGAATCACTGCTCTGGACACATTCTGAATCCAAGTAGCATTTTGGATTTTCACATTCCTTATGACATTTGTAGTCTTTCTTATATTATAATGAAGTCATTTGGACATTAGTTTGCATTGTCTCCCCTTTCCTGTGTATTAGCTTTTAAGAGCATAGTAATTGCAAGTAATAGGCAGTAGGTGTACTGAATGGCTAGTGATAAAATCCAGGATTTGAAAAATTGATGGAAGATTTATAAACCTTTGACTAGGTTTTGGGGGAGCTTGAAGACTGAGAAAAGTCCATGAGATTTAGCATTTAGTAGGTCATTAGCTTGCAGAAAATATTTTCCGTGGGGTTGATAAAAGGTTGGATCTACATTGTGAGAGATGTGAGGGTTTAGATGGACTTTTCTTTTGAGAGATTTGCTATTTAAAGTGACAGCTTGAAATATTAATAAGACTGAGGGAGGGTTGTTTTGACAACTTGAGCTTATTGTGAATTGAGTACTAATAAAGCAATAGAATACCTTTTGAGTTCTTCAAAAATAAACTGAAATGCTCTACATTTTTCTGAATTAACACATTAGAGATGATTTTATGATCTGTAGTCTGTAGAGTAGGTAAATACTTGGTAAATAAAACTCTGAGATCATTACAGTGAGGTTGTCTTCCTGTTTATTATTTATGTTAAAACCTGTGTCCAGAGATCCTTGGGCAAAATTAACTTTTATAGAATAGAAAAACATAAATTTTATCATTTGTTGTAGATTTTAGGTTTTATCTTAAAGATAGGAAACTTAGCCAAAACAGAAATCCTTATCACATTACTCAACATGACGCTTTCAACTTAAAGGCTACTGTCAATAAATTGTACATCTTCAAATGTGTTGGCCATGCAATACTGTTTTCCTTTTATCTTGTGGTCTTATATGCATGTATTTATACATTGTTTTGTTTTATTTGTTCTTCACTGTGTATTAAAGCTTTAAGATGCATAGATATTCAAGATTTCATGTATATATATATATATATATATATATCATGGTTTAGAATGAGTTCCAACTAGCTTTTGAATTTCTTTTAAACTAAGTGCTTGTGTGTGATTTACACCAATAAGCAAATAGCTGGAGGAAGAAAAGGGGAAAAAGTTCAGTGTTAGTAGCCCGTGTTCTGTTCCAAAACCATAAAATGCCAGAAATGAATTGACCTCTTTATACCCTTTCTAAAGAAAAAAATTTTTTTAATAGATGATTCCTCCCAGGGGCTGTGCTTATGTCTGCATGGTTCATCGACAAGATGCATTTCGGGCCCTTCAGAAACTTAGTTCTGGATCATACAAAATTGGCTCCAAGGTCATTAAGGTGAGTTAGGGGCACATGCTCGTGTTTTATTGGATTCTTAGAATGTTTCATCTGATTCATCTTCTTTTTTAATGTTACGGGCAAACCTTCACAGAAATTTATTGTTTCAGGGAGTTCCCGTTGTGGCTCAACGATAATGAACCCGACTAGAATCCATGAGGATGCGGGTTTGATCCCTGGCCTCACTCAGTGGGTTAAGGATCTGGCATTGCCATGAGCTGTGTTGTAGGTTACAGATGCGGCTCAGATCTGGCGTTGCTGTGGCTGTGGCATAGGGTGGCAGCTGCAGCTCTGATTCAACCCTTAGCTTGAGAACTTCCATATGCAGTACATCCAGTCCTTAAAAAATTTTTTTTAAAAGGGAAAGAAAGAAATTTAATTGTTTTAGTATTGTTTAATTATAGTATTAGCTGCAGGTGAAACCAAAACCAAAACCCTACTCAAACCTTTGAGAGTTCTCGTAGTCAACCAGGTATAAAGAAAAGTTGTATGTAAACTTTTTTGTTTTTACAAGTACATATTTCATTCACTCCTTCCCAGTGCTTCCTAAGCCTACCCCTTAATTATATTATTAATGTCTCCTTTTTAACGTCTTATACAGCTGAAGGATTTATTTAAAAGTAAATTTTTATTTTCCTCCTAGTCTTTAAACTGAGTATATTTTGGTGTGTTTTTCCGTTTTTACTTTTTGTAACTAATTTTATTTCTGCTATTTGAAGATCATTTATTCCATCAGTTTCTGCAACTGAATTAAATACTTTTTATTAACTACTTTCAAGGGAGTTAGTATGTCTGTGCTTTGTCATTTTATGGCAGAGTTTCTCTGTGCTAAACTAAAGTGTCTGAGTTCCTGTCGTGCCATGGTGGTTAACGAATCCAACTAGGAACCATGAGGTTGCAGGTTCGATCCCTGGCCTCGCTCAGTGGGTTAAGGATGACCTGTGGTGTAGGTCACAGACACGGCTCGGTTCTGGCATTGCTGTGGCTGTGGTGTAGGCCGGCAGCTACAGCTCCCATTAGACCCCTAGCCTGGGAACCTCCATGTGCTGCGGGTGTGGCCCTAGAAAAAACAAAAAAAATAAAGTGTCACTGGTCTCTTTCCTGGAGTACCAAGATTTTATTTAAATTAACTATTCTAATTATTGCTAATGTAGATTGACATTTTTAAGGTAAAAAGTAGATTTGGATTGTTTCTGGAACTGTTGTTTTAAAGTCATAAGAAATAGAAGTGAACTCATAAACAGCATCACTGTCTAAGGCAGGTTTTACTTTACAAACAAAATCAGGAAATATATGGAAAAAATTTCCTTGGCTACTGTTATTCGGGCAGTGATGCTTTGCCTGTTCAACTGATTTTTAAGACTAATTTTATTTGCATTTACATTGTTAGTATATCACGTTGTATGTTTTGCCTTATTTTTACACAAACTTTCTTTTTTCTTCACCTTATTTTGGATAGATCGCTTGGGCTTTAAACAAAGGCGTCAAAACAGAATACAAACAATTCTGGGATGTGGATCTTGGAGTTACATATATACCTTGGGAAAAAGTTAAAGTGGACGACTTGGAAGGTTTTGCAGAAGGAGGCATGATTGATCAGGAAACTGTAAATACTGGTAAGAACAGCAGGGGTGGTTTTTGTTGTTTAAAAAAATATATATGCTTAGGAGTTCCCATAGTGGTGCAGTGGTTAACAAATCCAACTAGGAACAATGAGGTTGTGGGTTCAATCCCTGGCCTTGCTCAGTGGGTTAAGGATCTGGCGTTGCCATGAGTTGTGGTGTAGGTCACAGACACAGATCGGATCTGGGGTTGCTGTGGCTGTGGCGTAGGCTGACAGCTGTAGCTCCGATTCGACCCCTAGCCTGGGAACCTCCATATGCTGCGGGTGCGGCCCTAAAATGCAAAATAAACCAACAAACAAACAAATAAATAAGCTAGCCAGCTTAAAAGACGTAATTGATAAGAGTTGTATATGATAGGACGAATTGTGTTTATTTCCTTGATTCTCCCCACCTCACCCCACGCAAAAGAGAGGAAAAAAATGAAACATTATCCTGTCCAGTGTATGTGCTTAACGGCATCTGTTTTATAAGTTTCAGGGTATAGATGGTGTTCTGGAACTCTATAAATGTAGCATTTTTTCATATGTCTTTTTAAAAGCCTCAGTCTATGAGAGACTTGTGTATATGGAGGCTTTTTTAAAAAGCTAATTATTTCTAACGAGACTGGAGATTTAGGAAGTTTCATTAAAAAACTTTGTAGATTATTTTGATTAGTATCTATGTTGAGAATGGCGGGAGTAGACTTTTAGAGAGCTGTAGTTCAGATTCATGCAGTTCTGGAAAGCTTATAACCAAATGATAATCCAGCCTGTTTTTTTTTTTAAATTTGTCTTTATTTTTAAAAATTTTAATTATAAATTAACCGAATGATTAGCAGTTACAATCAATGAAAAATCTTCAAATGGACATTTAGGAAAGGATTGAAATATGATGTATACCTTATTTCTTTACATCTTAGCTCTTCTACCAAAAGTAGCTGATTTTCACAATAGTATTTTCATTCTCAAGCCAGTGCATGTATTTTCAGACACTTTTTCAGTTGTTTTTATCTTGTCATTCTGTCTCTCTCCCACTCTCTTTTTGATGGATGCTCCTCCAGAACATTTATTCATTCAAAAAAATACTTGTTTTTTTACTGTGTGCCAAGTGTAATTTTAGGAACTGGGGTTACAGCAGCGAGGCAAAACAGACAAAAATCCTTATGGAGTGTACGTTGTAGAACAAGGGTTGACAGCCTTTAACAGCCCATTAGCCAGATCTTACTGGCAGCTTGTTCTGTAAATACAGTTTTATTGAAACATAGCCATGCTCAGTGGTGATTACCTATTGTATATGACTTTTTAAAATTCAGGAACACTGGATTCATTATAACACAGAACACATGACCCCCAAAGTCTAAAATATTTAAAATAGGAAAAGTTTGCCAATCCATGTTTTAGTAGGGAAAAAGGATGATAAAATAAACTAGAGGAGTTCCTGTCATGGTGCAGCAGTTAACGAATCCGACTAGGAACCATGAAGTTGCGGATTCAATCCCTGTCCTTGCTCAGGTTGACGATCCGGCATTGCCGTGAGCTGTGGTGTAGGTTGCAGATGCGGCTCGGATCTGTCATTGCTCTGGCTGTGGTGTAGGCCGGCAGTTGTAGCTCTGATTCAACCCCTAGCCTGGGAACCTCCATATGCTGCCAGTGCAGCCCTAAAAAGCAAAAAATTAATTAATTAATTAAAAAAATAAACTAGATAGTGTATCGGTGTTGATCATTTCTAAGAGGGGAAAACATGGAATGGGGGTAGGCAGTATGGGAGCTATTGAAGCTTTAAGTGGTGAAGAAGGTCTAACAGGAGAAGGTGATATTCCAAGATGTGAGATGTACGGCTCTCTGGGGAAAGAGCATTTCATACAGAGAGAACAGCAAGCGCACAGTCTGTTAAAAATCATGAGAAACAAGCACAGACAGCCATGAGACCAGTATGTTGAGGCGTGTGTCGTAGGAGCTGAGGTCAGAGAGGTACAGAGTGCAGAGTCCTATAGAGTCTTACTAGTCATTCTCGTGACTTTGAGAGAGATGAAGAAGCTTTGGGGGGACCTTTGGAGCTTCTTTGTTCTGTTTTTGCATAGCTTTATTTTCAGAAGGATTTTCTGTATTGAGTCAATACTTCCTTGTTGGTCTCCTCTTGAACATTGTGACAAAATATAAAACAAGGTTGGTCTTGGAGATATATATCTATTATGTCCATTTTAAGTGTTTTCTCTAGAATAAATATTTTAGTGTCTCTGATTTGTACCCTGTGTCATGCTGCTTTGAACTTTTTAGTATCCTAATCAGATTTATCTTGGTAAAACCAAATAGGTTGGGGGTGGGGAGATACACTGTGGGTTTGGGACACAAAATCTATCAAATTGACTTGTGATGATTTTTGTACACCTATAATTGAAATTAAATTCATTGTTCTGAAAAAAAAAAAACCAAATAGGTTGGCACCTATCGTTGTAGACATGTCTTGAAACATATGCCAAGGTAAATGGAGGGCTATTCAGACATCAAATAAATATATCCATAAAACAAAATGAAAGATTGCACCTGCTCAGAGGAAATCATCAATTTCACATATTTTATTTAGAGTGGGAAACTGTGAAAGCCTCAGAACCCGTTAAAGAGCCGGTCCAGACAGCTCAGAGCCCACCTCCAGCCGAAAAGGAAGCAGTGGTCACAACCCAGGCAGAGGCTTTCCCGCCACCTGTTGCTATGTTACAGGTAGGTGCCGTTTTTGTTACTGCTTAATGGGTTCTCTTACGTATCTGTTTTTACTCATGTGTTTGCTTTATAAAATGTGGAGAGAGCTCCCTGGTATCCTAGTGTTTAGGGATCTGGCGTTATCACTGCTGTGGCTCTGGTTCTCTCCCTCGCCTGGGAACTTCCACATGTTGCGGGCGTGGCCAAAGTAAATAAGTAAAATAAGACTTGGAGGCAGTTGTCCAAAAGAGATTAATATTAAATACAAGCATTTATGAAAACGTTATTTTAGAAAAGATAGGATTCATATTTAAGTGTTCAATAAATGTTCATAATCAATAAATGAACATTTAAATATGAATTCTATCTTGATTGCCTGATCTGTGACACTTGCTGTCCTAGAGACCTGGGATACGGATATATCAGCGAACAAAAACAAACGCAAATCCCTGCCCTCATGGAGCCTTTGTTCTCAATAGGGGAGACAGAAAATAGAAAACAGAAGTTTATTAAATTCTGTCGGAGGGAAAAGGTAGTGAAAGGATCATCAGGAGTGTCTGGGTAGGTGCTTACAATTTTAAATAAAATGGTCAGGTAGGCTTAATTAAGAACATGACATTTGAGCCACAAGTTAAAGATGCTGAGGCAGTTAAATGTGTGGCTATCTGAAGGGGAGCGGTGGAGGCCAAGAGAACAACCAGTGCACAGACCCTGGGCCAGGAGCATGCTTGCTTTTCCAAGAGCAACCAGAGTGAGAGGCAGCGTGGTGGAAGTGAGACCTTTAGAGGGACTTTGGTTTTTACCGAGCCAAAGTGGGGAACCATTTGAGGATTTTGAAGAAAGGAGTGAGTTGATCTGGCTTAGAGTTTAAAGGCTTGCACCGGCAGCTGTTCTGAGAATGGTATAGTGCGTGTTGATAAAAGCGGGGAGGCCAGTTAAAGACAGTTGCAACAACCCAGATGAGAGATGCTAGTGGCTCAGACTGGACTGATAGCATGGAGGCAGGAGAAAGTTGTCAGATACTAAGTGTGTTCCGATAGTTCGACCAGTTGCGAGAAAGAACAGAGGCAAAGTTCTCTGAGAAATTGGAAAGATGGAGTTAACCATTATCTGAGAATGGGAAAGACTGGGAAGTGTGGTTTGGAGAAGGACAGTTGGGAATTCAGTTTTGTGTGTGTGAAGGTTGAACTTTCTAGACAGCAAAGTTGAGGTGTTGTGTAGACCATTGATATAATTTGAGCTTTAGTGGAGAGGAACAGCCATAATGCAGATAAATATTTGGGAGTTATTATACTTAGGATGAGTAAAAGAATTTATGCTTTTGAGTAGAAAACAAATTAATGAGGAATTTGAGCCATTTCAAAGCTTTTGGTGACATACTTCCTAATGGTGATTAGATTGAATAACACGGCTAGGTATTATAAACTTAGTGGGAGATGGCAGTTTAAAATTGAGCATGACAGGAGTTCCCTGGTGGCCTAGCGGTTAAGAATTCGGTGTTGTCACTGCTGTGTCTCAGGTTCAGTTCTAAGCCCAGGAATTTCTGTATGCCACAGGCACAGCCTACAATATTAATTAATTATTAATTGAGCATGATATTCACTATTCATGAAAGTACCCGTTATTATATGTCATTTCACAATCTCCATGTATCCTGTCTGTTGAAAAACACTGCCTCAGGTTCTTAACCTTAGGTTGGTTCACTTATAAGAATCAGAAAGGAAAAAAAAGAAACAAATAATTCATCTTTGGTTGTTCTAAGATATAATCACTGCTGGTGGATAAAATGATACTTTTTATTTTCTCCCCACAAGATTCCAGTAGCTCCAGCAGTGCCTGCAGTTAGTTTAGTCCCACCAGCATTTCCTGTGTCGATGCCAGTTCCTCCTCCTGGATTCAGTCCGATTCCTCCACCTCCTTTTCTCCGAGCAAGCTTTAACCCTTCACAACCACCTCCCGGTAAGAAACTTTCATCTTACTGTTTTAACTCTATTTAGAATACTGTTTAAATAGCTCAGTTTCCAGGGGTAAATGCTATAGCACAGTGATTCTTAAACCTTAGATTACATCCAAATGAACTGGGAGGGCCTTGGAGCACAGATTGCTGGGCCCAGCCTCCTTCTGAGTCAGTGGGACTGAGGTGGGGCAAGACGGTTGCAGGCCTAACAGGGTCCCACCTGACAGGTTCCTGGCTGATGCCCCGTTTTTGGAGGACCACACTGCACAAAGCACTGACAGAAGAGAAGTGGAGTCCTTTAAAATCATTGAAAGGCTCTCAGAATAACTTGAAATTTGAGTTGAAATTTCTGTATCAGAATTCTCTGTAGTTACCACATTCATCAGAAAGTATGTGTTAAAGTTATGTAGGTTGTTCCTCTTAAAAATCATTAGATTTCAATTTTGACATTAGAGATATCTTAAAATGCTAATTGAATTCACAATACTTTTTAACCTAGTAAATTTTTAGGGCCACTTCGGCAGCATATGGAGGTTCCCAGGCTAGGGGTCGAATTGGAGCTACAGCTGCCGGCCTACACCCCCAGCCACAGCAATGCCAGATCCGAGCCACATCTGCAGCCTACACCACAGCTCATGGCAACACTGGATCATTAACCCACTGATCAAGGCCTGGGATCGAACCCGTAACCTCATGGTTCCTAGTCGGATTCATTAACCGCTGTGCCACGATGAGAACTCCCCCAGCTCTACATTTTAAAAATGCAAGGAAGTAGGTTTATAGTTTGATTATCTGATATTTAAAACCATAAAACAGACAATGTTAAATACTCTTTTTTTATTTTTGTTAAGATTTCAATACTCAGAACAAAATATAGTGATATTCAAGGTTAATGAAAATATTCTAATCTAGTGACTAAACAGCATATATATCAAGAAAATACAATATAGCACATTTTGCAGTTACCATTATTGCAATATAATGTATCAGCAGCTTGAAATACAATGTTTAACTCCCCATGCAGTCACCACACTCATATAAACAGGTTGTCTGGATTGAATTAATCTTTGATTTTTACAGCTTCATAGACCACAGGATTTAAACAAATGAGTAAATAGATAAGATATGCTCATGATAAGGATCATAAAAGTAACTTTTTAAATGGAAAGTATATTCAAACTTAGTAATGACTCTTTTAAGAATGTAGAATTTCACTTAATAGCTATTGAAGTCTTTGATTTAAAAGAAAGTAACTTTTTCTGTTATTTTGTTTTTGGTCTCTTTTTCCCATGTAGGTTTCATGCCACCTCCAGTTCCACCACCTGTTGTACCACCACCTACTCTCCCACCAGTAGTACCAACATGTGAGTTTTCTACCTGAAGAATTTTCTTGGAGTTCCCTGTGTGGCGCAGTGAGTTAAGGATCTAGTGTTGCCTCAGCTGTGATACAGGTCACAGCTGTGGCTGAAATTCAGTTCCTGGCCCAGGAACTTCCATATGCTGCCAGTGTGGCCAAAAAAAAAACCCTTTTTTTTTTTTCTATACTTATGGTAGTGTTAATAATATATGTTGGTTCTCATTCTTGCGAAGTGTTGTTCGCCTTTTTATTCTGGAAGTATTCAGACAAATGCATTTTTTTTGTTAAATGATTTCTAACAAGGTAGACAGTCTGTATTCAGATTTTGTATTATAATTGTTTTATTTTAATCAAAAGCCAGAGAAGAGCTCTTATATTTGTGTGGGGTTTTTCTGTTTTATGTATTAACTGTTTTAATCTGGAGTAGCCCCACCCAAACCTCCCTTTTTAAAGTTCTTCGTACCTTTGACTTGTTGACACAGCTCACTTCCGTAGGCAGCATCAAATAATGGATTTGGGTTTTTCGCTTCTTTGTGGTATTGAATTTGTTGCTCCATCTCCTTGTATCTCCTACAAATAGGGACATTTTTAGCACCACAGGCTTGTTTAGAATAAGCTTCAACTTTTTTGATCAGGATACCTACAGGTGGGGTGCTGTATGGACTTGATACTCCATCGCATCAGGAGCCATGCAGTACCTTGTCCCACTTTCAGCGATGTTAGAATGGGTAGAGCATCAGGTATTAGGACCTCGTCATCAAAAAACAGTTGCCCTTCAGATTTTCCTTTGATGGTTTCATCCTATGATTGATACTGCCTGAATCTACTTTTCATTAGTTGCAAAGTAGTGTTCTTGCGATTTTATAATTCCTTCAACATTTCTTTTTTTGTTTTGTTTTTTTGGCCACACCCTCAGCATGTGGTGGAAGTTCCCAGGCCAGGGATCAAACCTGTGCACAGCAGCGACCTGTGCCACAGGAGAACTCCCTCCTTCCACACGTCGTAAGATTTTTTTTCTGTAAAGAAGAACTTCCTCTTAACTAAGAGTATTTAGTTGCCTTGAAGTGTAGTTGTACCGGATACCAAGTGAGATGCTAAATTCTTTCCCATAAGTGCCATTTTCCAAGTAATGAGTCCTATGGGTGTTACCTGTGATAGCCAGGGACTGAAGAGGAGTGTGCATTTCTCTTATTTCTCCTTCTCCACTCCTTTTCCTTTTTTTCTCCTTTATTTTTTGTAGTGTTTAAGGACTAATGGATTTTTACTTTCAAGTGGTTGCATTCATTTTTCTTTTTGAAGTTCTCTTATATTTTTAAACTCTTCTACCCTTCATTGTTTAGACATTAGGATCCTTTTTCTATTACTGTTGGTTAATTAGGAAGAATTGTTTATGCTTTCTGAAAATTAGAAGAATGCTCAGAATCCATTTCTGAATTCACCATTCAGAGACTTGTCTTACTTAGAGCTTACCTGCCAATTATTTCTCCCTACTTTACTCATTTTGTAAAATCTGGGGTTAATTAAAGGAGGAAGATCAATATTGTGTGCAAGGTACTTACCTAACTGTTCACACTGTGTCATTTAATTTTCCTAATTTCCGTACATGATCCTGAGTGGTTTTATCCCTATCTTACAGCTCTGTGGTGTGCTAACAGTTTGTCTAGGTAGTCCGGAGTTAAATGTGAGCATAATACAGCTTCTAAAATCCCAAAGTATATGATTTAATAGTGTTGTGATATGAATTGGTCTAGAAATTCTGATTATTTAATTGTGATTTTATATTCCTCTGGTTTTGATTTTTAACATATAAATGATATATATGCAAGGATTTTTCTATCCATTTTTAAAAACGAAACATACATACTTTTTTCTTTGTAGTTCTCATCTAACCTCGTTTGAGAAAAAGTGAATTGTAAGGAGCCTAGTCCTTATAATTTCAAGGGGATTTGGCAGATTTTCAATCTTATATTTGTTGGTCTGCACCAATCATTTCTGTATATTTAGATATTCATGTACTGGCATCCTTGAAAAATTATGATTTTTGTTTTTGGAGGGGGGTGGGATTTTCTTCTTAAGTATGGGTCCTATTTTTCTCAAAAATATTTCTAAATTTTTTTCCTATTTTTAAAAAATAAAGCTTTCTAAATACAGTTTAGCCTCTTCGTGATGGCTCATTTGTCGTTTTGAACATTATTATATAATGTGCTGGGTAATACAGATATGCCATTACATTAAACACTCAACCTGTCATAGTTAGTTTTCATTATAAATGAAATAAAGGGACCAAAAGAGAACTCAGATGTGTCTTTTTAATTGAGCAGTCTTACCAGATACCTGGGGGAAAAGAAAAGGAAGTCATTTAAAAATTTGGCAAGACCAGTGATGGCTATACCTAACTGAGCACATGAATTGATTAGCTAATTAAATCTGAAACATGTATTCTCCTTCTTTAAACAGCTTTAGTGCAGCCGCCATTATCTATGACTCCAGAAACTGTCAAAGATGTTGGATTTGGTAGCCTTGTTTTACCAGGTGGTTCTGTTGCCAGCAGTCTTGCTACTTCCGCTCTGCCAGCTGGAAATGTTTTTAATCCTCCAACTAAACAATCAGAGCCTGAAGAAAAAGTACCTCATCTTATAGACCACCAGATTTCTTGTGAAAACACCAGATCAGGTAAAAAAAAAAAAAAAAGCAAAACAAAAGAAACCCCCAGAAATACATAATTAAATCATAAATACTACAGTACTGCTTCTTTATATTGGTGTTAATTCTCTCTCTCTCTCTCTCTCTTTTTTTTTTTTTTTTTGGCTTTTTAAGGCTAAAACGGCAGCATGTAGAAGTTCCCAGGCTAGGGATCCAGTCGGAGCTGCAGCTGCCGGCCTATACCGCAGTCACAGTATCTCAGGATCTGAGCCACATCTGCGACACCAGATCCTTAACCCAGTGATCTAAGCCAGGGATCGAACCCAAATCCTCATGGGTACTAGTTGGGTTCGTTACCAGTGAGCCAAAATGGGAACTCCTGTTGGTGTTAATTCTGAGGTGACATTCATATGTAACTGGTTCAGTGCACAAATAGTGCAGTTTTAAAAACTACCATCACTATCTCCTAAAATTTCCATTAAAAACCAATTTGGCATTCTGTCCAGGATAGTATAGATTTTTTTTTAATTAATGGATTTTATTACATTTATAGTTGTACAATAATTATCACAACCAAATTTTATAGTATTTCCATCCCAAACCCTCAGTGCATCCCCCTACCCCCCAAGCTGTCTCATTTGGAAACCATAAGGTTTTCAAGTCTGTGAGTCAGTATCTGTTCTGTAAAGAAGCTCATTGTGTCTTTTTTTTAGATTCCACATGTAAGTGATAGCATTTGATGTTGGTGTCTCATTGTCTGACTTCACTTAGTATGATAATTTCTAGGTCCATCCATGTTGCTGCAAAAGGCGGTTACTTCTTTCCTTTTAATGACTAAGTAATAGGATAGTATAGATTTTGGCACTTTTCCATTAAGACTCCTCCTCCTTTGTTTTTGGCCTTTTAGGACTTTTTTTTCCTGCCTTTTGGGACTGTTTTGATGTGTTGTTATCAAAATAAGATTGCACAAAATATATATACTTACAGAAAGATTAAAGTGAGCAAGTATCAGGTTTAAGACTACCAGATATTCAGCTAGGTCTAGAAGATAAATGTGGTTTTGAAAGCAAGAAGTCTTTTTTTCTTTTTTAGTGTATTGAGAATTGTTTGTACTTGAGAAGGACCTTTGTTAAAGGTGGAGAATCGGTATAAAACTTGACATTTTTGTTTACTTTAAAAAGATTTAATGTGAAGATTTTAGTTAACAGCCCCACATATGTTTTAATACTTGAATATCACTATGCATGGTATTAGTTTTTATTATCTAGTATACCTTGACTCTTGGAGGTTACAAGTAGCCGATTAAGCTAACTACTGGAAATTATTGCATTAATAATTATAAATATAGGTTCCTTTTCACACCAGAATGACTGTATGATTTTTCTTCTTTCTACTTCAGTGATTCCAAATGATATTTCAAGTAACTCTGCAATTTTAGGAGGACAGCCACCAAATGTGACAAGCAATTCTGGGATTCTGGGAGTCCAGAGACCAAATGTATCAAGTAATAATGAAATCCTTGGAGTCCGGCCATCTAATGCTTCCAGTGGTTCTGGGATTATTGGACCCCAGCCACCAGCTATTCTGAATAACTCTGGAATTTTGGGACTACAGCCACCAAGTGTGTCAAGTAGTTCTGGACTTTTGGGGGTACTTCCCCCAAATATACCTAACAGTTCTGGACTCATAGGAGTACAGCCACCCGGAGTTCCAAATCCTCCTGGACTGTTGGGAACACAGCCACCAGCTGGGCCTCAAAATTTACCCCCTTTGACTCTTTCTAATCAAAGGATGCCTGCATTGCCAATCTTAGACATTCGTCCAGGACTAATACCACAGACACCTGGACCACGATTCCCTTTAATACAGCCTGGACTTCCACCCCAGCGGGGACTGCCACCCCCATCAGTACTTGATTCAGCTCTTCATCCACCACCCCGTGGTCCTTTTCCTCCAGGAGATATTTTTAGTCCACCTGAAAGACCTTTTCTAGTTCCTGGAAGACAAAGTGTAGACAATGTTACTAATCCAGAAAAAAGGATACCACTTGGAAATGATAATATCCAACAGGAAGGAGATAGAGATTACCGGTTTCCTCCCATGGAAACCAGGGAAGCCATCAGTAGACCTCCCCCGGTGGATGTTAGGGACGTGGTTGGACGGCCTGTAGATCCGAGAGAGGGTCCCGGAAGGCCTCCGTTAGATGGTAGAGATCATTTTGGAAGACCTCCTGTAGATATTAGAGAGAATCTTGTGAGGCCAGGCATAGATCATCTTGGGCGGAGAGACCACTTTGGCTTTAATCCAGAGAAGCCGTGGGGGCATAGAGATTTTGATGAGCGAGAGCATCGGGTTCTGCCTGTCTATGGTGGTCCAAAAGGCTTACATGAAGAAAGAGGTAGATTTCGGTCTGGAACCTATCGGTTTGATCCTAGAAGTGGTCCTTGGAACAGAGGATTTGGACAAGAGGTTCACAGAGATTTTGATGACCGCAGAAGACCCTGGGAGAGGCAAAGGGATAGGGACGACAGAGATTTTGATTTCTGCAGAGAAATTAACGGAAATCGTCTTGGACGAGATAGAATTCAGAACACCTGGGTCCCCCCACCACATGCTCGGGTTTTTGATTTTTTTGAAGGGGCCACTTCTCAACGAAAAGGTGATAATGTGCCTCAGGTTAACGGTGAAAATACCGAGAGACATGCTCAGCCACCACCTTTACCAGCACAGAGTGATCCTGAACTTTATGAAAAACTGACATCTTCAAGTGAAATAAACAAGGAGAAGAGTGACACAGTTGCTGATATAGAAAGTGAACCAGTGGTAGAAAGCACAGAAACTGAGGGGACATAATCATCACTCAGTAGGTAAAAGATACATTTTGTAAAGTTGTCATCTCTCTGTAATAGATTAATGGCTGACCGGACCGTAGTTGTTCCCTCTTGTCTGCCAGAATTAAGTTAATCTGATGTTCATGTTCACCTTTCTCTTAAAATAATTGTACAACTGACTTGTATAGACATTGTTCTTAATATGAACATGGTAGGTAAACATTTTTTTATTTTTCTGATAAAATATAAATGTTGCCCCCAGATTCTTTTAACTTCAAGGAAATGAATAACAGCTTGTCAGAGACTTCCTATGGAAGAAGGAATTTTTTAGATACTACCATTAGGTTGGATATGGTAATAGATATATTTCAGAATAGCAAGTGGTGGTATATCTTATCCATATCTTTAGGCTGCTGCAGAATTTTAAGGTAATAGACAAAGCTGTGATATTTTATGCAAAGACTGGCTCTAGATATTTGAGGAGCACAATACAGAGATTTTAAAAAGTGATTTTGTAAAATCTACACTATGGTCTCTGTTTCTCCAAAGTAAGTGTTTGTGATTTGTTCCTCATACTGCAGTGAGTGAAAAAGAAAAAAGAAAACAAGAAAACAACGTAAATATTAAAGTACGTTTCAATGTTGGGTGAATTTTGTTTTTAGATGCCAATAAAACTTATTTGTTTGATAACAGTGTTCTAGGAATTGTATTTTTTTAACCTACAAATTTTTAAAACCATGGATCATTAGCAGCATGTGCTTAGTTGTTGCAAAAGTTTTCTATTACCTTTAATAACAACGAAGAACTATGTGGTGGAAAAAGCATGTACTTTGATACAAAAATCATGCAGTCTCATTAGTATGTATGTAATAACTTTGTATATTTATTGTGTTAAGTCATGTAGTGTTTTTGTTTCTCTGTGTGTCTGTTTTCATGCACATACAGAGAAAAATAGCTGACAGTTTAGATAATAAAATACTCTTTAAAACTGGATAGAAAATCAGAAATTTGGCTTTTGGGCTAATTGACATTGCTCATAGTTATAGCCCTTAGCCTTTATGATGATGATAAAATAAGAAATATTGTAAAGAAATGCATGGCAGTTTGGCAGTTCTTTTTTAGTATAGTTAAGCATGAAGCCAGATTTAGCAAGGAGCCAAATTTAACGTAAATGCTTGCATTGCTTTATTTCACACTATATTTGCTAGTCTGCATAGATAGTGCTTATACTAAAAGTGCTTGCTGGTCACTTGCCTGAAGTGAATTTCTCAATTGCCCAAAATGTAGAGTGGTGTTGGTGGATTTAAAAACATTAATTTGTATACCAGAAACAATGTGTCCATCATGTGTTTTATAGGCTCTGCGTAACACTGTTCATTCTAGCCTCCAAGATAAATGGAGTAGCCGAAAAATTGGGCATTGGTTTCCCGGTTGTTTTTTGTTTGTTTGTTTTTTCTCCCGCTTTTGCTTTTCATTTATTTGCTGTCTGTTTCTCCTTTGGGTTTTACATATATACACATATCTATATAAAACCATTGGCATTTTTTCGTTTCTAATGAAGGCTTTCATTTGGTCCTATGAATGGTCATTTTGTTTCCTATTGCAACAATTCATCATTTGCTCTACCTAAAATTTTTTTTACATTTTTGACAAGTCCCCCCCAATGCTAGAGTACACCAGCTATTTAAAATTGGGTTGTTTTTGCTTACCTCTGTGAAATAGAGAGCATTAAGATTCATAGCCAAAAATAAAGTATTTTCTTCTTACAGGTTCTGAAATAGAAATAGTACATTATTTATTTTGTTTTTTGGAAAAGTGGGTAAGAGTGGAAATTCAGAGTTTATTTCTGAAGTAACTGAAATCAGTTCAATAATTTGGTTTGGTTTCAGATCATTTTCTTGGGGCAGTGGGAAAAATCGTGACATTGGTACAAGTGCTTAATGTTCCATAAAGATTAGCCTAACTAGAATTTCTCTGAAACTACTTTAGTTACATTTATCATTATTAAAATTAAGTGACATTCACTTGGATTAAGTAGCAATAAAAAAAATTGTGAGACTTGTCAGTCTTTTGATCCCAAGCTTTTTATCACTCTTGGGCTTTCATGTGCAAACTTGCAAACAAAATGTGTACAAGTATTGCACTGGTTTAAAGATTCTGACGGTGAAAGTTATCTAATCAGTTTTCAGCACTGTATGTAGAAACCTGTCTTGGAAATGTGCGACACTCTTAAAAAACAGCTGAAAAAAAATTGTGTATAGTTATACTCACTTTATCCTTGTTTTGCTGTGTAATATTTGAGTGAAAGAATATTATTCATCCTCATATGGAATTTCCAGAATTGGTATTTATGTTCACTATTTTTTTAAATGATGGAGGGAAAACTATCTTTGATAAGTTTGACTTAAGACCTATCATAGTTTTGATGCTTTTGACCACAGTGCTTCTGTCACTAGAATGCAAGTAGAAATATGCAAGGAGTAACCTAAATACTTAAATAAGTTTGAAGTGTTGCAGGCAGTAATTTCCATTAGACATGAGATCACATAGTGTTTTGATTTGTAATGTGTTAGAGGAGGAGAGAATGATAGGAGTCTCTGTGGTATTAGTAGATTGCAGTATTAATAGACTAATTTATAAATTTTTTATATCTTTAGACATTAAAATGGCTTCTGTTCTTAGCATGAATGCATATACTGTACTTTGATCTTGTAGGTAGAAACTTATTTTAGAAAGCAAGGTAGTCTTTATAGCATATCATAGGTGGAAAGTTCTTTTATTACAATTTATAGGGTGAACAGATACTTAGAACACATTGGAAGATGGAATAATATAAAGTTATTTTTTTAAAATTCTGGAAATGACTTTATATAATATTTAATTGATATAATTTTTATTTAAGCTATTATATTCTTACCAGAGCATTTTCTTTTCTTATACTTTAGTTGCCTCGCCAAATTTATTGGCAATTTTTCAGTCATAGAAAATATTACAGTTTTATGGAGTGACACTTAAGAAAACGTTACCTCTTCTGAAAAAAATTTTTCTTTTATAAACACTGGTTCATCACATCTAAAGTGCTATTGATTGTAAGAAGCACCATTAAGGAATTTTAAAATGCTTCCAATACGACGTGCCAGTGATTATAAGATTTCTAATTCAGAAATGTCAAATGTAAAACATGTTTTAGAATCAAAGAAATATGATATTCATTATTGGACTATAGATACAATATCTATCCTATCCCCTTACTAGGTGATTTAGAAAACGTTTTGATTTTTTGGTCGTTGTTTATGTTTTAGATGGGCACGATATTTAATGAAAAAGAAAATTTTAACATTTGATTAAAAATAACTTTGTTACACCTTATGTGCCTTCATCATTATTATTTGGTGCTATATTAATAAAATGTTTTAAGGGCTTATAACTCTTTCAAAGAAAAATTTAACATTTTTCTAAGTATTTTACATAATATAGAAGAGGAGAGCAGGTGTATATTCATTTTTAAGACAGGCAAGATAAAATTATTGTACGTAATCATAAATACTGCCGTGTGGCAGAGAATTGTGTCTCCTTAATTGGTGATGCTGTGGTTTTATAGAAAATATTTTTAAACTGTATCTTAAGTTGTAGGCTCTAAAAGTTTTATTTTCCACTTCTGAAGAAGAAGTCGGGTTACTGCATGAGATTTAAAAACAAGATACCTTGATCCAGCAAAACTTTTTGGAACTAAAATTTAAAATTGGTGGCCCAGGTTGTTTTTTTTTGGCGGGGGAGCATACTTTAAATGGGGGTGGGTATATTGAAAGCTATTTGAAATACAAATACACTTTTCTGTGGTTCTCAGTCAGGAAATGTGTAACACAATCATCTGTGGAGCTCTTTGAAAATATGGGGCCATAGTCACCACAGACTTTCTAATACAGAATCTCCTGGGGAGATACATGTTTATATACATACACAAATACATACCTTCCACACACCACCACTTTAGATATCTTAAAATATTTAATGTTCCATACCCTTGAGATTTTTTGAAGTTTTTTTTTAAAGTAAATTATGTTAGCGATACAAAATTATTTTCAGTGTTTCAATAAAGTATGTAGTTAATTGTGGTGATTGGTATTGGAAGATGAATAAAAGAAGTCCATTATCACAGATGTTTTAAATTCAAATATCAATCTAAAAATGATTGATTATAGCAAGAGGGGGATGAAGGGAAGCATATGAGATTGTTTTGTAGGAAGTATTTTTGATTCAAGTGAAACTTTTTATGGTATACCTTAAAGAAAAATTTACTTGGTATCATGTAACTGAATGCTTTAATTATAGAAAGAACCCATTTGGGACAAAATTGCAAGCATTAAGTTTATCAGAGACTATAAGTAATGTTACTAGTAGGTCTACTTAGATGTGGGTTGCACATCAAAAACTAATGCAAATCAGTGGTTTATTTTCGCATGAGCTTTGCCCAGACATTTTTCTTCCCCTCAATTCTCCTTTTTTTTCCCCTCTACTTAATTCTCTTTTTTTTTTCCAGGGAGCTCTTCATCTCATGCATACACCTAGAATTGCTCTGCCTTGTTCTAATCAAGATATAGAACAAATATTCCAAGTAATTGGTAAAATATGTAGTAGATCCAAGGGGTGGAGTGGTGCAAATGGGCTAACTTTATATTGCATAGGAAATGTTGATGCTTGTGATAATACAGTGACCTGTAGTGAAGGAAGCTGAGAGCGTGCTTGTGCACAGAGCCCAGTAGACGGTGGAGAGTGCACTTGGAACTTGTGGCGTTTAAGCCCTGTTGAGTTTAGTGAGAATTAGATAAGTTTAATGAGCCATGGCATATATGTAGCTCTTGGCTGAGCTGCGTTATTTGTCCTTCCATCTCCCACCACTGTTCCTCCTCCCCCACCCCCACCCCCTGGGCAGCAGTCACTATTTTATCGAATTTTTCTACTTTTCTCAAAGTTCTCATCCTTCTCTTCATAGCATTCCCAGTCTCCTTTTTGACCTATCATTCCAGGCAGGAACTATCAGTTGAATTTATCTGTGTTGAAAGCAGTTTGCCACTTCTTTGCTTAGTGATTTCAAAGGTCATTTCTAGCATTCAAATACCTTGAGTCAATGAAAGAAATTTTCTCTTCTGTAAAAGACCAGTTGAGGAAGCAAGAGGAACAAGAAGACTAACAATATTAGGACACTTTTTAAGAGAGCACAGCCTTTATTGCCTTTGGGTTTTCAAAACTAGCTTTAACATTTCTAGATGTGTGTCTTTGGACAAGTTGCTGCACCTCAAATCATCATTCATTTCTTAAAAGCTAACTTTCAGGGCTACTTTTAAAAAAATTATTGATGATAATATTAGCTAATATTTAGTAGACGTGTATTGTGTGGCAAGAACTGGGCTGATTTCATTACCTGCATAATATAATCCTCATTGACAATCCTGTGAGGAAGTTATTATTTTAATATCTGTGTTATTCAAGAGAAACCTAAGTCACAGATTTAATATCCTGAGGTCTCACAGCTTATAAATATTTGAGCAAAGATTGAAACCTGGGTCTATCAGATCAAAAAATTATCGTGTCCCACCTAATAAAGGGCCAGGCACACATGGCAGTGGCTCACCAACAAGCTGTTCCTCTCCTCTTTAGGAAAGACAAATTTGTGTAGAGAAATGTAAACCCGAACAGCCAACGAGGCATACCCGTACAGGGTGAGGCTGCAGTGAAACACTCAACTTTGCGTTTTCATTGTGACAAGTAGACCTGGGGCGTCGTCTTTTCCAATGACTGAACAGTGACTTCAGCTTCATTTTCTTATCTTCTGTCTTCAGGATTTTTTTTTTTTCTTAAAGTGATACCATAGCAGAATATTGTTAACTTTCTAAATAACTTGCTGCTTTGGAGGCAGGTTGCATTGGTATTAAATGAGATTTCTCTTTGAAAACACCTTTTCCCACAAATTACATAAAATTTCAAAATTTTCTTAATCCTTTTAAATGTTTTAATACATGTAAAGCAGAGCCAGTGATAGCTTGCAAATTTATACTTTTGCTGTAGCCTTGACCACTCCTTTCCAAAATGTGGCATTTAAACATTGTGTATGTAGCCACAGCTTAGCGCTCAGTTTTCTTGTGTATAGAGTTCCTATATCAGGAATATTCTGTGTCTTGAGATAAATGAAATATGTAAAGTTCATCTTTACACGTAGTGAGCATTCAGTGTTGGTCTTTATTCACCACTTGAATTCAGGTAGTCTAAGAGGTTGGTTGGCTGCTGTCTTTGCCGGTAGTGAATAATTTGCAGTTGTTTTGCTTTATTAGAATAAATAACCTGATTCTTGACTTTCTTCAGTTTGCTAAACTTAGACTCACGTAAGGTTTAATCCACAGCATGTCGTGGTGTATTGGCCTTTGATCACCTTTCCAGAGTCTTTGGACAGATGACTCTGAACATTGTAGCCATATTACTGCCTAATCCACTTATCAGGGGACCGTGCTTATCACATTTGTGAGTTATATGTCCATTCCTACTAATCTTGCCAGAGTTTATTATTTTGCCTATGTATGGTTATTACATGAAATAAAAATTTCTTGCATTTGGACAATTGCTTTTTAATAACATGTCTCGTGTTATTACTGAACTCAGACCAGTTTACACATTAGTAAGAATATTAGTAAAATCAGAAGACTTGAAGTATAAAAGATAAATTGTATACGAATTGGTATTTCGGCGTTCCCGTTGTGGCACAGTGGAAATGAATCCAACTAGTATCCATGAGGATGCTGGTTCGATCCCTGGCGTCACTCTGTGGGTCAGGGATCCAGCATTGCCGTGAGCTGTAGTATAAGTCGCAGATGTGGCTCAGATTCCACATTTCTGTGGCTGCAGTGTAGGCTGGCAGCTGTAGCTCCTATTCGCCCCCTAGCCTGGTAACTTCCATACGCTGCAAATGCAGCCCTAAAAATAAAAAAAATACAAAAACTTTTCTTTTTAGGTAGAGTAGCACTTATATTCTTAGAAGTTGCAAAAAACATCGTGTCCGACAGCCCTGTGGTCATACCCACAGTAAAGATTTAGAGATTTCTAAATAGTAGAGGCATCAGGACTTCATTTATTAGCACAATGTTTTTTATAAAATATATTTAACAGTATTTAAATTACAGTCCTTTGTTTTTGTCATATTGTTTTCTGAATTGTTAGCCAAAGAGTCTATGACTGTATGTTAAAATGTATTCCCATTACAGGCAGAGGGGTTTGGGAGTGAGAGAAAACTTTTAACCTCTGTGTCTTGGATATTCTATATAATTATCTTCAGAAATACACTGTTTGGTAGGATTTATTTTCCCTTCTTTACAAGTGAACACTCAAACCCATGATCACACAGCTTTTGATTTGCATAGGTATTTGAACCCAGGTTTTGCTGACTTCAAAGCTGTGCTTTGTTTTAAAAGATGTTCTTTTGGACTGGTACGTTTTAATTTTAATGTATGGTCTGTATAGTTAATTTCATAGAGCTGCTGTAGCAATACACCAGAAAACGGGTGGCTTAGAACAACAGAAACTTAAATCTCTCATAGTTCCAGAGGCTAGAAGTCTAATGAAGGTGTTGACAGGGCCATGCTCTCTCTCTGAAAGCTCTAGAAGAGAATCCTTCTTTGCCTCTTGCCAACCTCTGGAGGTTCTCAGCAGTCCTTGGTGTTCTTGGCTTGGAGATACATCGGTCCAGTTTCCACGTCTGTCGCGTGGCCGTCTTCCATCTTGTCTTCACGTCATCTTCCTTCTATGCGTGTCTGGGTCTAAATTTTCTTCTTAAAAAGACACCAGTTATATTGCATTAGGGGCCCACCCTCTCATGACCTCATCTTAACTGCTTATATTTGTAATGACCCTGTTTCTAAATAAAGTCACATTCTGGGGTACTGGAAGTTGGGACTTCCGCGTACACTTTTAGAGGACACATTTCATAACAACCTACGGCTGAATCCTGTTAACTATTCAAGATCTTAGTAAATAGATCTTGAACAGTTTAAAACACACATACTGTTGCAAAGCTAGTCACATTTTATAGTGATGAAATGCATCTTTATAGCATTCCATTTGTAAATCACAATCAAATTTAAAACACTCACACAAGAATTGCCACTGTGGCTCAGCAGGTTAAAAGCCGAACTAGTATCCGTGAGAAGCAGGTTCGGTGTCTGGCCTCACTGCTGTCTCACTGTGGCCTAGGCCTGTGATTGCAGCTCTGGTTCCACCCCTTGCCTGGGGCCTTCATATGCCACAGGAGCAACCCTTAAAAAAAAAGGAAAAAGAAAAGAAAACCCTGGAGTTCCCATTGTGGCTCATTGGTTAACAAACCCAACTAGCATCCATGAGGATGTGGGTTCAATCCCTGGCCTCACTCACTGGGTTAAGGATCCGGCATTGCCATGAGCTGTGGTGTAGTTCGCAGACATGGCTTGGATACCGTGTTGCCATGGCTGTGGTGTAGGCCGGCAGCTACAGCTCTGATTTGACCCCTAGCTTGGGAACTCCATATGCCGTGGATTTGGCTCTAAAAAGACACAAGACCGGAAAAAAGAAAAAAAAAGGAAAGAAAGAAAACCCTCACACAAGTATTGCAAATTGTTGAGCACAGTAGCCACCGCCTAACTAGATGAATTTGTAATACCCACACTTTTATGTTTCCTTAGTAATATTTGAACTGAAAGTGGCAAAGAAAATTAAGTAATACTACCATTATATAGCAAAGACTTTTTACTGCACATTATTGCATTTTTAAAATGCCGACTTAAAAGGGTTAGTAAAAAAGTAAAGGTTCTTAGATTTCATTAAATGTAGTTACACCTCGGAGTTCCCATCGTGGCTCACTGGTTAATGAATCCGACGGAACCATGAGGTTGTGGATTCAGTCTCGGGCCTCACTCAGTGGGTTAAGGATCTGGCGTTGCCGTGAGCTGTGGTGTAAGTTGCAGACGTGGCCTGGATCCCGCATTGCTGTGGCTGTGGCATAGGTCAGCGGCTACAGCTCCTATTCAACCCCTAGCCTGGGAACCTCCAGATGCCACGAGTGCGGCCCTAGAAAAGATGGAAAATAAAACAAACGAACATATATATATATACACATGTATATGTATATTTATATATAGAGAGAGAGCTACACTGAAAATATTCAGTTTTTCCATTTTGTTTGTTTCTTTTCTATAATATATTAGCATTTTTGTCTGCTCATTAAAATTTCCTGTTAAGGAGCAAGTGATATGACTATCATTTTTCTAATTCAGTAGTTTATTAGAAATAGATTTTTCATTTACCAAGTAAATGAACAGTTTGTTCACTGTTTTTATCTGGAAGTATTATAATCTTAATATATTTCTATTTTTTCATACAAAATCTGAGTAAGAAATGGCTTTGTAGTTGACTGAATCCAAGTTATAGGAATATGTAGGTCTTTACTAAATAGGTGTTTTTAACAAGGTCCCCTTGTAACTTTCATAGAAATTTGAATGGAGAATTCTGATTTCCTTTTCCATTAGGCACTTAGAACACTGCCTGGCATGTCGCGTACATGGGTATTCATTGTTGTTCTAATTGTCTGTCATGGCTTATAGAGGGGCGTTGCAAATCAGTGTTGTATATTAATTCCAAATAATTAAGGGATAATTTCTGCAGATTTGAGTATTACAACCCCACATCTGAGCAGAGGGAGAAAATCTTCTACTTCTAAAACCTGCTTATTCTTCTAGCTGTATTTGTGTTTCTGGTCCTCAGTAGCAGTCTTTAAACACAGCTGATTCATTAGGCTTGCGCCAAGCATCCTACTGGCCCAGTTACTTGGCTGTCACGAAAAGATGGCTGTGATCTCATTTTAGGAAGAACAATTAGCTTCCTTCCCTTTTGTTAGTTGTCTAAATATGTCCAGATAGTACCAATTTAGTGGCTAAAAATAGAATTCCTGATTTTCTTTCCTTTTTTTTTTCCTGCTTTTTAGGGCTGCACGCACAGCATATGGAAGTTCCCAGGCTAGGGGTCCAACTGGTACTGTAGCCTCCAGCCTACACCACAGCCACAGCTACGCAGGATCCGAGCCACGTCTTCAACCTGCACTACAGCTCACGGCAACCCCAGATCCTTGACCCACTGAGTGAGGCGAGGGATCGAACCCAAAACCTCATGGTTCCTAGTCGGATTCGTTTCCATTGTGCAACGACGGGAACTCCTAGAATTCCTGATTTTCATATTCAGTGAAGTAGGGACCTCAGGTTTTTAGAGTAGGTATTTTTCCATGGGATATGAAAGACGCTGATTCAATTGAAATAACAGATTCACACTTCTCTCATGAATCTATTCATACAAAAAAAAAAAAGAGTTCCTGTCGTGGTGCGGCGGCAACAAATCCGACTAGGAACCATGAGGTTGCCGGTTTGATCCCTGCCCTTGCTCAGTGGGTTAAGGATCCGGCATTGCCGTGAGCTGTGGTGTAGGTTGCAGACGCAGCTCAGATCCTGTGTTGCTGTGGCTGTGGTGTAGGCTGGCAGCTGTAGCTCCGATTGGACCTCTAGCCTGGAAACCTTCACATGCCACGGGTGAGATCCTAAAATGACAAAAAAAAAAAAAAAAAGAATCACTGAAATAAACTAATTACTTTAAAAAATTGTGTCTTAATCCGTTGTATGGAAAAGCCACATTTAGAAAAGCGATTTTACAAATTTTTATTAGCCCTGCCTGGCTGATACCGAGAATTTGAAAAGCCTATTTAGAGCTATTTTATCCCAAATTGAGTGTCAAATAAAATTTGAAATCGCGTAAGAGATCATTTGAGAGTGAGACGTGAAGTTATTTAATTACTGTCCGTTCTGGAATCTGTAGTCCTTCATAGTGAGTTCAGGACGGCATCGTAAGGCTCGTGGTTCCACTGAAATTATAAAATGCCACAGTATCTATAGCTTTATCTGTACTTTCAGATGTGAAGTAGTAATTGGATTTCTCATCTGAGCCTTTACAAAAAGTAATAGCTAGACTCTATAGAGGATAACGTAACAACGAAAGAGAAAAGCTGAATTTGGAATGGGGCAGTCCCTTCAGCTGTGTTCCAGCTGTGGTCTTCTTTGCCACATACATGCTGTAGATGTCGGACTCGAAATGGAGAGGTCCGAGTAGAAAATGTACCTGTCCCCACGTTCACAGTTCAAAGCCTTTGTTTTAATTTGAGCTGTGTTTTTTCCTAACAGGACTTTGATACTCTGGGCAAATAAAACCAGTAGTGTACCTTTTAGTCAGTGGCAGAAGGGACGTGATTTCTACAAGACCAGTGCTCTAACCCCTCCCTGAGCTATGGAGCCCTAGCTTGAGGTGTGATTTCTAAATTAATACCAGTTTTCAAAGGGCTTCCCTCCCATTAGCAGCATTTTCATTTAATATCAGATGAAAGTAGGGAATGTGGGACTGTTTATGGATGAAAGAAACATTGTGATGGAGAATTCACCTGAGACACTATGAGAATAAAGGCACTTTTGGATTTCATGGGCTTCCAGCTACATGATTGTCTTGACTCTCCAAGAGCTTGGCCTTGATGCCTTTCTCGAGCACTGAACATCAAATGGAAATGATTTTGGGAGGATACATAGGAATAATATAGCCAGGTCTTGAAAACCGTTATGATACCAAGTCCAGAGAACTGAACGAGGCTGACATTTCGTGGTTAGTCACGAAGTCTTTTCAAGGTGTGATTTTCTCAGTTTTTCCAAAGAAAGACTTTGCTACTTTTCCCTCTGTTCATGGCAGTTCGGACAGCTCTCCATCCCTTTTTGTAGTTCTGAGTGACTGGTGGTCTGGTGGAAGAAGAAAATGACTGTAAACTACTGCCTTTTTTTGGATCTGTCGTCAAATACCAATTCAGGAAGCTTAAAGCACCTGTTCTGTCTGGAAGTGGTTGAGCCAGGTTGATTTTTAATGGTGAATATTTTTTCTGTTGCTCAGTGAATAGTCGGACTTTGGTTTTGTTTCTCTCTTGACTGCTTACATTTTTAATTTAATATTTTAAAGTGGTTTCTAATAATCTAATACAACTTCTAATTGGAAGTGTGTCTGTACACATCTATATACACACATGCCTATGTGTGTATATTAGCCCCTTAAAGAACCTTCAGCGAGCCTTGTAGATTTTCTTTTGATCGTTTTATGATGGTACTTGAATATTTTCTCAGGAATTAGACAACTTAAGACCAATATCTTTTCTTTCTAAATGTATTCTCAGAAAAAGTGAGCAAGAGAGACGCCTTTAATTTAAGTAATGCTATTTCTGATAGCTGGCTCAAAAAAAAAGCAGTAGTAGCTTAAGTGATGTTTGAGTCATGACTCTTCTTCTGATTTATTATAGCCTAATAGTACTCCCTAAAACCACTATCCAGTGCTCTCAATAGCGTCAGTACTATGATGCGCTTTGTGGATTTTCTTCCTTCGGACCAGCTAGTTCCAAAGATGCCAAAAAGTATTTGAGACTGAGTTAGACTTCAGAGAGAAGACAGAGGTGTGAGATCGGTGTGAGGGGTACCGCAGCAGGCAAGCATGTGCCCCTTTTATATTCAGTGTTCAATGAAAACGAAACCTCATTTTTTGCTTTTGTGATTTTTTTTTTTCTAAAGACTGTTTTATGGGCGTACGCTTGGGTGTTCTGATTTGTGAGCCACTGTTCTAAACTCCTTTTCATCAAACTGCTAAAGTCAAAATAAATTTCATTCATTATTTCTTTGAGCCATTCATTGTGCATAGGATTGACTTGATAAGAATAAAAATAGACTGTTTGGCTCGTCTTGTAATTAGAGTACATATTTGAAACCCCAAGCAGCAGACCTCTTGAGATGACAAGAAACAAAAAACCCCAGATGTTTATATGTTTTTGGAATTTAGCCCAGGAAAGAAAACCTCATGGGTGCTTCTCCTCTGACAGCCTGATGTACACCCTTGGGCCCTCTTACAACTTATCTAGCACATGAGAATTAATAGCGTTCTCGATTGTTCCCGCGCCCTTCTGCTCTCCAAGCGTGATGTCGTCTGGAATTCGCTTCTGTGACAGGACTGCTGAGGCCTTAACACCCGTCTTGCTTCTAGCTTTCATCTGTCGTTTAAAACCTTTGAAGCCCCAGGAGGGGGAGTCACATATTTTAGGGTGCCTTTTTCCCTCTAACTTGCTCAGTAGAGAGAACCCCGGTCTGGGGAAGAGAACCCCGGTTGGGGAGAGTCAGCACCGTAACACCCATCAGTGACAGGACTTGTTATCTTGCATCAGCATCTTAATTTGTATCTAAAGCAAGGATAAAAAATATGAAGGGTGAAGCAGCATTTTCCTCCCTCCTGCAAAAGGTGCATCTACTTGAACCCTCCAGCTGTGACACGTACCGTTTATCTATCCCGGGACTCTCACACTTTTTCTACATTTCTTTAGGTGCCCGCTAGTAGTCACAGTTATTAGCATCAGAACCGAGACCTCTTCATTCTGGCCCTGAAGCATTTTGTCATTTAAAATTGCATGCCTTTCTGGAGGGCCCATTGTGGTGCAGCAGAAACGAATCCGATTAGGAACCATGAGGTTGCAGGTTCGATCCTTGGCCTTGCTCAGCAGGTTAAGTAAGGATCTGGCGTTACTGCGAGCTGTGGTGTAGGTCATAGACGCGGCTCGAATCTTGAGTGGCTGTGGCTGTGGCTGTGGCGAAGGCCGGTGGCTATAGCTCTGATTAGACCCCTAGCCTGGGAACCTGCATATGCCGTGGGTGTGGCCCTGAAAAGCAAAAAAAAAAAAAAAAAGCGTACCTTTCTTAAATAGTTGTCCTTTCTTCTCTGTTTGCAGTAAACAGTTTTCTAGTTGTTAAGGTGACGTTCCGTGATGTTACTTTCTGTTGATTAATACCGTTCGGATATTATTATTCTGTCTGTGTCCAAATTGCCTTGAGATAGTCACATCTTGGATAATTTAGTCAATTAAGAATTCTGTTCCTGAATTATTTTAAGTATTCTAAAACAAAAATAGTAATGTAGGAGTTCCCATTGTGGTTCAGCAGATTAAGAACCCACCAGTCTCTGCAAGGATGTGGGTTCAATTCCTGGCCTTGCTCAGTAGGTTAAGGATCCGGCGTGTGACTGTGGCATTGGCCAGCAGCTGCCGCTCCAATTCAACCCCTAGTCCAGGAACTTCCGTATGGCGTGGGTGTGGCTGTAAAAAAAGAAAAAAAATAGTAATACAGATAAGATTATTTATTGACTCTTTATTTATTGACTCTTTATAGATGTCATAATGCACTAAATTATGTTATGACCTGGAGTTACCATCGTGGCTCAGTGGTTAACAAATCAAACCCACCTAGAATCCACCATGAGGATGCAGGTTCCATCCCTGGCCTCACTCAGTGGGTCAAGGATCTGGCATGGCTGTGGCTGTGGTGTAGGCTGGCAGCTGTAGCTCTGATTCGACCCCTAGCCTGGGAACTTACATGTGCTGCAGGTGCGGCCCTAAAAAAAAAGAAAATTATGACCTTATTTTCAGCTCTTTAAGGAAAAGAATCCTTAATGAAGATGTTAAAATTGAATAATCATGGCTTCAGCCATTTGTTTTAGGTTCACTTTAACCTTGTCAATAAAATTGTTTTAAGCAATTATTACAAACATGCTAGGGCATGACCTTGAACCCAGTTAATTTCTGTTTCAAATATTAAAAACTTTTTTTTTTAATGTTAAGGGAACACTTTTAAAAATATTAAATTACATTGATGGAGGAAATTTTATAAAGAAACAATTGAAAAGAACTCAGAAAAAGAGAATGGAATTAAGATTAGAATACTTGCATTATTTCCCAAAGGAAATAAAGCCAGTAAGAGGCCAATACAGATTAAGGGAAAAAAAAGCAAGCATTGGTTAGCACCTTAAATATATATACCCAGATTTCTTTTTGAAATAAAATAAGTTTTATGTCAAGCTTTCATCTTTATGTTATTCCAAGTATATTGGAAAAAAATATTTTAAGACTTTGAGTCATGGAGATCAACGCTTATGGCTTTGCAGACTTTTTAGTATTGAGCGCCCTCAAAGATTGGGTCTCTTTTGTTTTTATTAAGAAAAATTAAAAGTCTAAGAAGTTTTGTGCACTTTGGAACTTGGCTGAACTCACTGAATTGCCTGGTGAAATTTTATTTGCTTGATGTTGCCTTTAAGTAATTTGATCGGGTAACTTGTAATGATATAGACAACAGAGCCATTTTTCTGTGAGTAGCTTAAAAAGTGAGCCACTTATTGATACCCTTAGATTTGTTAACTGTAATTGAATTACTTATATCTAGGCTGTTCTTTATACTTACATTCCTTTTCTCAATTCTTACGCCTCCTAGTATGTTTCCACATCACACGCACTTTTCATTTCCTCGGAGAGGAATGGAGACATGGCCTAATAACCGTGATGGCAGTGCCAGCATGTACCTTCAGTACGTTTTAGATGTAAACCTGCATACCGTTTTATAGTCAGGTTTGGGGTAAAGTGCGTCGGCTTTTCTTAATGCCCGTTACCAGAGCTCATCATATTAGAGGCCTCAAGTGCACGGATCATGTTGCAATTAGAAATACAGTTGAGAGAATTCCCATTGTGGCTCAGCGGGTTAAGGACCTGATGTAGTCTCTGTGAGGATGCGGGTTTGATCCCTGGCCTTGCTTCGTGGCTTAAGGATCTGGCCTTGCCACAAGATGCTTCAGAGGTCCCAGGTGAGACTCCAATCCAGTATTGCTGTGGCTGTAGCATAAGGCTGGCAGCTGCAGCTCCCTCCGATTCAACCCCTAGCCTGGGAATTTCCATATGCCGCCGGTGCAGCTGTAAAAAGACAAAGAAAAAAAGTACAGTTGAATGATGCTGTTCGCTTTGGTCTTTAGAATATGGAATTTCAACTTAATTTTTTTGTCTTTCAGTCAGTGCATATAGTGGTTCTGAAAATGAACCCAAGTTGAATTTCTTTCTTTGAAAGAGAAGTGGTAACGCATCCAAAGTGCTTATCATTCAGTGTTCAGACCAACTTCAGAGAGCTGTGGAACCTGAGGCAGTTCTGTGTAGGCACTGAGTCTAACCGCAGGGAAATTATAGCCAACAGGCCATTATTATGGCTTCTCTCTAGCAGAAAAAGTCCTACTTACGAACATATGCTTATTCTGAGGTTTACTTTAGCAAGGATGAGAATCTTTGCCTATTAGATCTGGAATTGATTGTTTGAACATATTTTATTGTGTTAGATCTTTGTGTTGCGATGCATTCCATCTCTTGAGGAAGATTTGCTAAATGCAAATCCGGTTCTGTTAGCTGCACTTGCAAGTGCCTCAGTAAGTTTATGGATCCAGGAAAAGGAAAAGAGAAAAATTTCTAGGGCAAAGTTCCATATTTTTCAAGTACATATTTTGGGGAGATTTTTAAAGTGAGAAAAATTACTTTGTAAATCACTTTCCTTGGAAATCAAGTTGACAAACGCTGGAGGGATTACATCTGGCCTCTCTTCACTTGTATAAGGGCAGCTGTCCAAACTGTGTTGTGAACAGGCATGCTTTCAACATTTTCCGGAAATTATAAGGTTAAAACATAAACCGGATTTTTAAGTTGTGAAGACTACGCAGAAGATAAGTTTTAAGTGAGAGGAGTTCCCATTGTGACTCAGTAGTTAACAAATCCGACTAGAAACCATGAGGTTGCAGGTTCGATCCCTGGCACCATTCAGTGGGTTAAATATCCAGCATTGCCGTGAGCTGTGGTGTAGTCTGCAGACGCGGCTTGGATCCCACATTGCTGTGGCTGTGGCGTAGGCTGGCAGCTGCAGCTCCAATTGGACCCCTAGCCTGGGAACCTCCATATGCCGCAGGTGCAGCCCTAGAAAAAGCAAAAAGACAAAAAAAAAAAAAAGTTTAAGTGAGCTAGCTAGTTATAACAGATTCTGACCAGTTACTTTGTAAGTGCACAGTAATAAAGCTCTGGGGACCCAGATGTCAAATGTTTTTCTCTACGTTGAACACAAATATTAATATGGACCAATACCCACACATGCAGCATAGGAAAGTGAAGGACAGTTTTTCAAAGGCAATGCATAATTTAAAATGTTAGATTGTTTTGCTTTTGTGTCTTAAGGTAAAAAAGGATTGGTTGTAATGCAGAGGACTGGGAAAATCAAACCTAGAAGACTTCCTGTGGAAAATTACAAAATGTTGATAAAATTGTATATTCTGAAAAAAGATCGATTCAGTTTGTAAACCCCTAACTCCCTGTTCTGGTAAACAAGAAGATGGCTCTTCTCAGAGCCAGAACGCTTTTTAGAATGATTCCCTTCCTTAAAGTTTTAAGAATATTTTGATCAAGATCCTTGGGTGCATCCTTCAAGTTGAGGTCCTTTTGTGTCCTGTTTTCTGGAGCATCCTTTTTAGGCCTAGGAGAAGAGAAAATACTGCTTGATACCCAGACGATTCTGTTTCCCTACCTACGTGCCTCTCCCTTTCTCTACAAAATGATTTCAGAATGTTTTCATCCATCACAAAACACGCGCTGTTCTCGCCTCTGGGCGGAGGGGCCTCCGCTTGTCTCCTGGTGCAGCTGGTCGATCAGAACTGCTTTGTTTCGGTCTCTAGCTAAGCTTTCTTAACATTATTTGGTCCGTGCCTCTAGACTGGGGGTCCCAAACCAGGGAGGTTTTGATCCCTCCTTCCCCTGGGGACATTTAGCAACGTCTGGAGACATTTTTGGTTATGACATCAGGGATGGAGTTGGTAGTCCTGCTTGTCTTCAGTATCAGGAGCAGGGATGTTGCTAAAAATTCTGCCACGCAGAGGGTGGCCCCCTCCAACGATGACAGAGAATTCTTCCAAATTCAGAAATGCTGGGTCATGGAGTTCCCTTCGTGGCTCAGTGGTTAACGAATCCGACTAAGAACCATGAGGTCGTGGGTTCGATCCCTGGCCTTGCTCAGTGGGTTAAGGATCCGGCGTTGCCGTGAGCTGTGGGGTAGGTTGCAGACGCGGCTCAGATCCCGCGTTGCTGTGGCTGTGGTGTAGGCCGGCAGCTACAGCTCCTGTTAGACCCCTAGCTGGGAACCTCCATATGCCGCAGGTGCAGCTCTACATAAAGGCAAAAAGACAAAAAAAAAAAAAAAAAAAGAAATGCTGGGTCAGACAAACCCGCTCCCGAGTCTTAGGAGGAAGTGTCATTCCTTGGGTCTAAAGCTAATTTCTTGGTATTCTCTTCATCCTGTTTTCCTTAGGACACTGCTTCCTCAAATAGCGTCTTTTCCCTGGATGTTTAAATTTTCTCTCTTCATGGACCCCAGGTTTTCCTGTTACTGTGCTCAAGTCTTTCATGCTTAAAAAAAACTAGCCCTTGGGAGTTCCCATCATGGCACAACGGTTAATGAATCTGACTAGGAGCCATGAGGTTGCGGGTTCGATCCCTGGCCTCGCTCAGTGGATTAAGGATCCTTGAGCTGTGTTGTAGGTCGCAGACCTGGCTTGGGTGCGGCTCTAAAACGACAGAAGACAAAAAAAAAGAAAAAAGAAAAAACTAGCCCTTGACATTTTGTCATTTTCCAGTTACTGGTTTCTTTAGTTCCTTTATAGCAAGATCTTTGGGAAGAGTGTTTTCATTTGTCTCTGTTTCTTCTTTTATTCCTCAGCGCCCTGTAGTCTGCCTCTGACCTCACCAACCCACGAAAGTTGCTTTTTCTAGAGTCACCAGTGGCGTGGGGGGCCTCCATGACCTGACTCTGTCTACCTTCCCCAGTCCCTTGTCTGATCTCTGCCCTAGACGCCATGTGCTTCAGCGATTTGATGTCATCTGCATTTGCTGCTTGTCTGGCTGTTTGTTCTGCCTGAGATGGGACCCTCAGTTTCTCTGCTCTGCGGACTTAGTGCAGGGGCCACATCTTTAGCCTCTTCAGCTCCCCCGGGAAGGGGGCCATTCTCTTCTTTGAGGGCTGAGATCCAATCTTTTAAAAAAATTTTTTTTTATTATTGTAGATTTACAATGATCCGTCAATTTCTGCTGTACAGCAAAGTGGCCCAGTTGTGTGTTTGTGTGTATATATGTATATCTATATATATATATATATAGATATCCATTCTTTTTCTCACATTATCCTCCATCACGTTCCCTCACAAATGATTAGATATTGTTCTCTGTGCTATTCAGCAGAATCTCATTGCTTATCCACTCCAAATACAATAGTTGCATCTGCTAACCCCAGACTCCCAGTCCATCCCACTCCCTCCTCCTCCGCCTTGGCAACCACAAGTCATTCTCCAAGTCCATGAGTTTGTTTCTTTTCTGTAGATAGGTTCGTTTGTGCCATATATTAGATTCTAGATATAAGTAACATCATATGATGTTTGCCTTTTTCTTTCTGACTTACTTTGCTTTGTATGAGAGTCTCTAGTCCTATCCATGTTGCTGCAAGTGATCTTATTTTGTTCTTTTTTATGGCTGAGTAGTACTCCATCGTGTATATTACCACATCTTATTTATGTTCCTAGTGAAGGACCTGCCTTGTAATACACATTTCAGAAAAATTTGTTGAAAGAATAAGTGAACATTGAAAAGAAAGTATGGAGTTTCTTTTGTGGCTCAATGGGTTAAGAACCTGACATAGTGAACCTGACATAGTGTCCACGAGGATGTGGGGTTCAATCCCTGGCCTCTCTCAGTGGGTTAAGGATCTGGCCTTGCCCCAAGCTGCAGTGTAGGTTGCAGATGCAGCTTGGATCTGGTGTTGCTGTGGCTGTGGCGTAGACCTCAACTGCAGCTCTGATTTGACCCCTAGCCCAGAATTTCCATATGTCACAGGTACAGCCATAAAAATAAAAAATAAAAAGAAATTGGAAGAGGCAAAAAAAAAAAAAATGTCACTAAGATCTGAAGAAATTAGTTCTTGACTACACAAAGCCTTAAATCAGCAACTTCAGCATCACACTTGGAAGCTTGATAGAAACTCAGAATCCCAGGCCCTCCTAGACCCACTGAATCAGTATCTGCACTAAAAAAAGGACCTCAGGTGATTTCTAGTAGGAATGATAAGATTTGAGAAATAGGTTTCTAGTTCATTTTCTTCCTCAACAAATGTAGGTTTTCATATGTTCAAATGGAACACACACACACCTGTATATGCACTGACATTTTTTATCTTTGTAAATATTAGAATAACTACTTTTATAAGTAGGCTTAATGGTAAGAAAAAAGTAAAATGGAAATTTAAAGCAAGGGTAAATTTGATGATGTGCTGCATATTCTTTAACATTATGTTTTCGGGAAAACATTTTTAAAAATATTTCCCAGATTTCCCTCATGGCCTAGTGGTTAAAGATTTGGCATTGTCACTGCTGTGGCTCAGCTTCCATCCCAGGTCTGGGAACTTACTCATGCTGCAGGCATGGCCAAATAATTATAGTTCTCTTGGAGTTCCTGCTGTGGCAAGAGGGTTACTGATCCTGTGTTGTCTCTGTGGTGGCATAGTTTCGATCCCCAGCTTGGGAACTTACATATATTGTGATACAGCTGAAAAAGAAAAAGAAAAACATATTTCTCTTGAGATGGCAGTTAGCAGAGGCCCTGTGTGATACTTGTTTCTGAAAAGGAAGGGGAGATCATATTTTAACGGGAAGCTCTTCTCTGTGTATTTAAGGATTTTATATGATACCATCTCTGATAATGTTTGTAAACAAGAGCCTTGAGTATGTTTCTCACATGAATATTCCTATTTTTGTCTATAGATGGAATTTCATTAAATCTCAAGATCGGAACTGGGACTCTGGATTTGGATGGAGGGCATAAATTCCTAGATTTCTTTTGGCCCTTTCTGACTGGGGAGTGGGTGGCCCCAAAGTTTCTGTTTGCTTCACTTTACCTAATGGACATTGGCAGTGTGCCCATCAGAGTGAATCTGACTTAATAAAGTATGAAAAGCTCAAAAAAATAGTCATAGGTAATGAGCTGGAAGGACTGGAAACTGTCAAGGCTTTCAGTTATGTAAGCTACGTAAATTACGTATGACTCAACTCTGCTTTAAGATGAATATATAAGGGTGAGTGGTGTTATACGACAGAAATTTTGTGTGATAAATGCAGCGTTTCAGTGGCAGTTTTAAAATTGTTGTAACTCAATTTCCAAAAACATGGGAATTCTGATTTTTTTTGATTAATAGGTCTGAAAAAAAAAAACGGGGCAGCTCAAAGTTAGGTTTTTTGATTAGCCATTTAAAGTTCCACATTTCTTGCCAGAGTCTTGGAAACTATTTACAAAACTTTAAATGGCAAGATTGAAATTTGATTCTAAAACTCACGTGAAAACGTTTGAGATAGAGAAGTTGGAGAAAGCATGTTATCACATGGATTTATCACTGGAATGGGAAAACAAAATCATAGTAAATTCAGCACATATTTATTGAAGAATATATATATATATGTGTATATATATGTATATATATGTATATATTTCAAGTACTTTGATAGATAAAAGTTGATGATAGTGCGTGGCTGAGAAAAATAGTAAAGAGTTGACAGAGCACGTTGTCTGCCTTCAGGGAGTTTACCTTTTAAGTGGGAAACAGCCAGTAAACTATATTTCAGTCTGACATGTGCATTGTAGTAATAGAAGGATAGAAACATAGGGTGCAGCTGAAACATAGAGGAAGGCATTCACCTGTTGGCAGCTTTCAGTTAGAAGATGCATTTTTATTTCAGCAAATTACCCCCCGAGTTTCAATAAAATGAAGATAATATATTTATCTGGAAGACTTGTTTTGAGAATTAAATGGAAGTACGTGCACAGTGCTTAGTGTAGGACCTCAGATGGACTGACTGCCTAGGCAGTGGTAGCCGCTGTCCTAAGTGTGTGCTTACAGGGGGTCTTTCCTTCTGGCTTTGTGGGTTCTGCTTCCCTTCTTCCGTCCTTTTTATTATTTTATTTTTTAGTATTCATAGCCCTGTAGTTCCCATTGTGACCCCGTGGGTTAAGAACCCAGCTAGTATCCATGAGGACTCAGGTTCGCTCCCCGGCCTTGCTCACTGGGTTAAGGATCCGACCTTGCCATGAGCTGTGGTGTAGGTTGCAGACGCGGCTCCGATTCGACCTCTAGCCTGGGAACCTCCATATTCTGCGAGTGCGTCCCTAAAAAGACAAAAGAGAAAAAATTTTTAAATTAAATGAATGAGTAATAAATATTCGTAGTCCTCATGGATTTGAAGAAGGCTCTTTAAAATCTTAGAAGTCAAAGTTTCCAAAACATGTTGCCTCTCATCATCATTCAAACTCTGCCCTGTCCAGTAAGGAGCTACCTAGTCACATGTGGTTGTTTAAATTATTTAAAATTCAACATTCTGTCTGTCTTTCACAACCACCCACACTTCCAAATGCCCAGTAGCCACGTGTGGTTGTAGCTACCAAATTGGACAACGCAGATGCAGAACACTTCTGAAAAATTCTATTGTGTAGCCGTGTTCTGGAACAGCGACTGCTAGGAGTTCCCTGGTGGCCTAGTGGTTAAGGATTCGGTGTTATCAGTGCTGTGGCTCTGGTTCGATCCCTGGTCCGGGAAGTTCTACATCCCACAAATGCGGCCACAAAAGACAAACAAACAACAAAAAACCAGCCACTGCTAATCATATAGGACCCAGAAAGTGGGTTGTTTACCTGACCCGTTTTATAATTCAAAATTCTCTCTGCTCTACTGTATTAAAAATAAAAACTAAAAAACAAAAAACCCTATCACCTTCGGTTATTTTCCTTTAAAGTCATAATGCTTTACAAGTTTTCAAGTTTTAAAATGACATTTAGACATCTTTAAAGTGCTGTTTCTGATGAACGATAGCATTTGATTAGATTAAGTATATTCAGTAGACTGCTTTAATCTCTTTCTTCATCAGTGTTTTCTATCTCATATTTGCCATTTGTTTTTTCTAAGCAGCTCAGCATGTGTCTTGCAAATCTGGACAGTATTCATTTAAGGTTTTCATACTGCAGTTGCCGTTTACATCTATTTTATTACTGAGAGTGGCAGACACACTAGCAAGCATGCTGACAGATCATCTTGAATAAATCAGCAAAAATAACAAAAAGACCTAAAAAGTCTGCTCCTGGCAAATTTACAGTGAGTAGAGTGTTGAGTTACACAAAGCTTCTGGACTGGTTTGCCGGGAAACTACCTGTCACCCCAGGCGTCCTCCTGTGTGCCTGGCTGATCTTCCCAGAGCGACCTTTAAAAAAAAAATTCTATAGCCCCAAAAGTGATGTTCCTTATTTTCTGATTTGTTGCAATAACAACAAATTGGATTTACAGATAGGTGCGTAAATACTGAGTTTATGTCAAAATATGAACTATTTTATTGTTGCCTTGTTCAGTTTACTGTATACTTCATAATATAGAAAGCCAGGTGGATTCTCTACAATATAGAGAGAGATCTACTCTAGTTAGTAAATGCAATGTAGGAATTATTCTCAAAGATTGGGAATCAAATAAGAGCTGAAGAGAGAGCAAATAACCCCTTAATGTTTGGGGAAACAACTTGAATTTAGAGTTTGAGAGCAGCATAGAGATCATTGGCTATATCTTTAAACGACAAAACGTAGAGAGATTCTGACTTTTACTCATGGTAACAGATGGAGGTGGCAGTTAAAAAAATTTTTTTTTTGCGTTTGACTCTTGAACAGCTAGGAGGTTCCACACAGCCAAAAATCTACCTGTAACGGAGTTCCCCTTGTGGTGCAGCAGAAACAAATCCGACTAGGAACCATGAGGTTGTGGGTTCGATCCCTGGCCTCACTCAGTGGGTTAAGGATCCGGCGTTTCCATGAGCTGTGGTGTAGATCACAGATGCGGCTCGGATCCTGCGTTGCTGTGGCTGTGATATAGGTTGGCAGCAGTAGCTCTGATTGGACCCCTAGCCTGGGAACCTCCATAGGCTGTGGGTGCAGCTCTAAAAAGCAGAAAAAAGAATTGCCTGTAACTTATAGTTGGCCCTCCTTACCCAGAGTTCTACATGGATCCTTGGCCCAGGAACTTCTGTTTTCCTCGGGCAGAGCCAAAAAAGAATAAAAAATAATAAGACTATCTGCTGTTGTTATCAGAAACCATTTGTGAATTTTAAGAAAATTCAGGAAATCTAGGAGATATAATTATTTAATATTTTATTTTACTACCTGAAATACTTAAGTGACTTAACCGTTAATAGCATATTTTAATTTTTTTTGTCAGCAGTAGCAGTATTTATAAAGTGAAAATGGTACTTGCTAACACTAGTTTCCAAATTCAGATGTTACCTATAGCGTTTTCTTTTGTAGGAAAGAATCCCCACCTTTTAATCAGTATTACAGTAGTATTTCAACAATTTTCTTAATATAAAAATAAATGCCATTAAAATGGTAAAATTTTATGGTGTATGTAAGTTACCACAGTTTAAAGATGGTAAATAAATGCCAAGTCTGGAGTTCCCTCATGGGTCAGCAGGTTAAGGATCCAGCATTGTCACTGCTGTGGCTCTGGTTACAGCTATGCCACAGGTTCAGTCCCTGGCCCGGGAACTTCTGCACGCCATGGGTGTGGCAAGAAAAAAACACCAACTGTAATGAAAGTTGTTCATCCTTAGGTAGTCTCCACTGGCTGTGATCCTTTTCGTTAATTCAGGAAAAGATAATCATAGAGATAGAAGTCTTTAGTGATGACAGGTGTTTGGAGCTTTTAAAGTCAACATGATTAACAACTAACTTCTCATGGTCACACAGAAAATGAATTCCATACATTAAATTCATCACAAGATGAGTACCCCTTGTGGCGCAGCAGAAATGAATCCGATTAGGAACCGTGAGGTTTCGGGTTTGATCCCTGGCCTCGCTCAGTGGGTTAAGGATCCGGCATTGCCGTGAGCTGTGGTATAGGTCGCAGATGCGGCTCGGATCTGATGTTGCTGTGGCTGTGGCGTCGGCCAGTGGCTGCAGCTCTGATTGGACCCCTAGCTTGGGAACCTCCATATACTGTGGATGCGGCCCTAAAATGCAAAAAAAAAAATCGTCACAAGAGGATAGTATGATAAAATAAAAGATTCGGTACTTTTGTTCTTGGGAGGAGAAATGATGCTGCATTAGCTTCTCATCTTTGTTGCAATATCCGTGCCAGTAACTTGTCCAAGTAGAAGCTCTTTCAGAGTCTGTGATAAAGAGGTATCGTAGGGCTTTGTGTATTGCTGGTAGCAGGGGAAAATCGTTTCTGTTCTCAGCACCTCAATAAGGGCGGAACTCCCTTCGAGCACAGTAGATTTAGGGCCCCAGTGTTGTTGCCGCACTGGCCCCAGTCACTGCTGTGGTGCAAGTTCAATCCCTGACCTGGGACCTTCCACACGCATGGGTGCAGCCAGGAAAAAAGAGGGACTCACGAGAGAGAACTGAAGACAAAGACTGAAGCCCTAGTGCCTGGGAATAGTGCTTGATGTGTAACGGCTACTCGGATACTTAATAAATTAATTTGCAGGTTTTCATTCGGATATAATTTGGTGATAAACATACCTTGTGGGAGCTGTTATCAAGCCAATTCCTTATAACTGGGATTTTGAGTGGGAGCTGAGCGGGGCTGGGATGGAGATAGCAGGAAATTCTTGCAGTGTTACTGCCTTCGAGGACTTTGAAAAGTTTTTAGAGGAAGGAGGGGTGTCAAATGCTGCAGACCGGTGTGTGAAACGCAAGGCTGAATACCATACAGCGCTTCAGGATTTGGTGAAGGCGTGACACGCTGCAGCTGATCGGCAAAGAGGTGCAGTGGAGGCTGCAGCTGTGGCTGTCAGCCCCTTAGAGGCCGATGTTAAGACCCCTCTGACCAGAGCCAGCAAGGTCACTCTAGGAGCAAGGTGACATATGGTTTGGTTGACTGAGCGCGACGGCGTTTCGCAGAATCTTAAGCATCAGGAGCCGAGAAGTTCATATTTCATCATGTGGGTCGTGGGGAACCACTCAGTATATAGGTCCTCAAACTGAAAAATGGTTTGATGAATTGGTCTTTTCGGAGAGGTTAAATAACTTGGTCGTTTTCTGCAGCACACGAGGATGCTGGTGGACAGTGCAGAGACCGGGGGCTTTGCTCCCCAGTGACCTCGTGGTGGTGTGCGCTTTTATGTGACACACGAGTCTGGTCCTAGGCAGAGCTTTTAGATTGTTTCCTTCCTTTTTTTTTTCTTCACTTTTTCCTCTCATGGTGGTTAGCTGTTACTCATTATGTTTGTGTTTTTTTTAAAAAAACCTCATTTTAATGGGAATTTTGTAAACAGATTTCCTTATCAAATTTTCATCAGAGGTTAATGACAAAATGGCAGGAGATTCGTACTTTCGGATGGGCCCCAGCGCCCAGTGGAATCACACTGTGGAAGGGACCTCCTACGGGTGTATCTCACTTTTTAGCATCCGTGTTTCTACAGTGCGGCCCAAGGGCAAGCTGAATTAGAATACCCATGGGCTTTGTTTAAAATGTAGTCTGGGCCCCTCCTAAAACCTAGCTAAAAGCTTTGGGAATAGGTGTGTGTGTGGGGGGGGGCAGCCTGCCTGTTTTATCAGTAATCCAGGTATACTGAAGGCATATGCTGAATTTTGAGAACCATTGATTAAGGAATTGCAATTTTCTATGGAATTATACCAGCAGGTAGTCATCTTTGATTTAATTTCCTTGACATTGATTTCTTTCTTGGTGGGACATTTTGCAGCACATCAAGTTATACGCTGCAGCCTATTCGCAGGTGGAACCTAAAAGATCGTTCATCTACTGGTGTATGGGACCCAGTTTGCAGTTTTTCCTAGAATGCAAGCAATTTCCTGCTGCGTGGTAACCCTTGAAAGGCTTGAATACTTTTGGCGTGAGCAGCCTGTCCCGAGTTTGTATTTAGTTTGTCAAATATTAAATCAAATTGCTTTTCTATAACAGTGTCTTTTACCAACATCTGCAGTCGAACGATTCCTGTTCTACTTGCTGGACTGTTCATTTCAGATCCTCTGTAATCATTAGTCTCCGCTGAGAGTGTGTTATAGTGACCATTGAACAAGAATTTTTAAATTCTAGTAACTTAACCTGGCAGAGTTATTTTTTATTTTTTTTAACTTAAAACAGGAATTCCAAACACCGTCTCAGAAGTTAGGAGTAACTTAGCCTATTTGGGAGGGGGGGGACAACGGGAGTTTGCCAGGTAAAAATTCAGCTGACCTTATAGCTGTCTTTTTGTTGCACTTGGCTCCCCTTTAGTCTTATTGACCTTTATAAAGTATAAATATGAATAAATTTAAACTGACATTTTATTGCTTACTTGACTGAGAAGTAAATACTACAGAAATAGCATTAAGATAAATGGATTTCTTTACATTCATTTTAGGTGGGTTGAGGCATAAATAGAACCAGAAATGCTTATGACCCTCTGGTTTGCCAGTAGCATTGAAACTGAAAATACTTCTTTCTACTGTGTCCGTGCTGACAGTCCTTGACTAGAACCTCTTCTCTGTAATGTGAGAAGGGCAACAGCAGGAAGGAAGAGGTTTATCTATTCGGATTCTAATTAACCTGTAAAGCCCCAGAGCAGTATTGAGGAAGATACATACAAGCAGCATTTAGCATTTGCGGTGGACTAGTTATCCCTCTAAGAGGCGAGTGTGCATTCCTTTTTCCGAAGGAAAGCATTTTAACAAGGCAGATTTGTCCCTGAACTCCCCTCCCCCTTTTCTTCTATATATTTCCTGTGTTAATTTTTGTTTTTTTATTTTTTTCCTGTGTTAATTTTTAATTTGGATTGTTTTCTATTAGCCTAAAAATGTATGTTTTAAGGTAGGAAAAAGGATCTTGCAGGTAAGTGTTTCAAGAGTCCATCATGATGCAGAGTCATTGTACATCAAACTATATAGTGTAGTTAGTTTAATGTCGGCAGCACAGCAGTCAGTTTGCAGCTTAGTTGTAATATTTAAATGAGGATAAGCAGCAAAGTTGCTTGTTAGAGCCTCTCCGTTAAAGGCCTCATCAGTCAGTTTCCAGTCAGAAAGTAGGATTCTGAAATCCAATCAGTTATCAAAAAATTAAGTACTGGAGTTCCCTTCGTGGCTCAGTGGTTAACGAATCCGACTAGGAACCATGAGGTTGCGGGTTCGATCCCTGGCCTTGCTCAGTGGGTTAAGGATCTGGCGTTGCCGTGAGCTGTGGTGTAGGTTGCAGACGCGGCTCGGATCCCGCGTTGCTGTGGCTGTGGCGAAGGCCGGCGGCTACAGCTCCTGTTAGACCCCTAG
>PVHT020000077.1:5455959-5472548 GCA_004024745.2 Catagonus wagneri | reverse complement strand
TGGGTGCAGCCCTAGATAAGGCAAAAAAGACATAATAATAATAAATAATAATAAAAAAATTAAGTGCTTATGACACAGCATTACTGTACACCAAAATAAAAAGTTGAATTTCCCGTAGTGGCTCAGAGGTAACGAACCCAACTAGTATCCATGAGGATGCGGTTTCAACCCTGACCTTGCTCAGTGGGTTGAGGATCCATGATGTTGGTCGCAGATGTGGCTCAGATCTGGCATTGCTGTAGCCGTGGTGTCAGCTGGCACCTACTTCTCGATTTAGATCCTTGCCTGGGAACTTCCATATGCTTCGAATGTGGCCCTAAAAAAAGCAAAAAAAAAGTCATTAGCTACTGCAAAAAATTAATTTCCAGGTTTTCCAAAGCCCTTTTGATCTTTAAATATGCTGTAAAGTTACATTGTCCTGTTGGCCATTAAAATAGAGGATCCTGGAAGCTCTGCTGTGAAACTCAGGAATGAAAATGTCTCCATTTCAGTTTGACCTTAGAAGCATGAAAGCTTTTAGCTGAATATAATAGTTTAAACTCTTTTAAAGAATAAGTCCTCATGTCCTCAGGATTGTCAGTTCACTTTACTATTTCCTATTTGTGGTGCTGACGTACCCCCTGCAGAACACACTGTAGTATTTTAATTGAAAGTTTTTTTTTAAAGGACAATTTGGAGAGTTATTAACATTCTTGTCATTTCATAAGTGCCAACAGAATTTTGCCATTGCCAGATGATTTAACTGGTGTAGGATTTTGACTCTGATAAGTACCCAGGAGGGGCAAATTTGTTAATCATGTGATGATCTGCTTTTCCAGAAGATGGAAGGTTCTGTTTTAGTTCCCCAAGCTAACAAATCTGATAAGTGAATTGACTCTAAAAATTATAGCCACGAAAACATCTGCAATGGAAAATTATTCTCATTGCTGATAAAATTATTTTTTTAAGGTCAGTCAGGACTTGGTGAAAGGTTTGCTTTCTTTTCTTTTCCCCCCCCTTTTTTTTTTTAAGAGCTGCACCTATAGTAGATGGAAGTTCCCAGGCTAAGGGTGGGGTCGGAGCTGCAGCTGCTAGCTTATACCATAGCCACAGCAATGCAGGATTGGAGCAGGTCTGCGACCTACACCGCAGCTTTCAGCAACACCCAGATCCTTAACCCACTGAATGGGGCCAGGGATTGAACCCTCATCCTCATGGAGAGTAGTCGGGTTCTTAACAGACTGAGCCACCATGGGAACTTCAAGATTTGCTTTCTGTGCACGCATAATTTCCGCATAACTTGTAAGGTGCATGCCTGTACACACACACACACACACACACACACACACACAGTGTACGTTGGGGATTTAATCTGTAAAATACATCGTTAGCTTCAGGTGATACTGTGAAATAAGTGGAGTTTACCTTTTCCTAATTTTCTTTTTTGCTTTCCTCTATCAATTTTTAAAGTAATCCAATCCTGAACCCTTCAAGAATGAAAACAAAGTTATTCTTCAAGCCCCACCCCCAGTAAACTGTCACTGTCATGAACACATGTTTTTATAACAGAGCAAAATTTCCCCTTATCAGAAATGAATGAACCATCAGCAGTTCACAAATCTGAGCTGCATTCTTTTTTTTTTTTTTGGTCTTTTGGCCTTTTCTAGGGCCGCACCTGTGGTATATGGAGGTTCCCAGGCTAGGGGTCTAAGAGGAGCTGTAGCTGCTGGCCTTCGCCACAGCCACAGCAACGCAGGATCCGAGCCGCGTCTGCGACCTACACCACAGCTCACGGCAACGCTGGATCCTTAACCCACTGAGCAAGGCTAGGGATCGAATCCACAACCTCATGGTTCCTAGTCGGATTCGTTAACCACTGAGCCACGACAGGAACTCCCTAAGCTGCATTCTTGATGTTCCATCAGAGACCTCCTTCATTCTATCCTCCTGGCTCAGACAGGCCATTTATTGTAGAATTTCATCCTAAATAACATAGTTGCTTTTGTCGTTGCTTTGGGATTTTTGTCCTTACAATATTTTCAAAAAGTGAAAGAGAAAAAGAGCTCTCCTTTTGGGAGCATTTTGGGAGTTCCCTGGTGGCCTAGTGGTTAAGGATCTGGCACTGTCACTGCTGTGGCACGGGTTCGATCCCTGATCCAGGAATTTCCATGTGCCATGGAAATGGGCCCAAAAAAAAAAAAAAAAATATATATATATATATAGCGCTTTGGAGCCTTGAAATCTGATCTACATTTAGAAGCAGTGTTAATGTGTTTCTGAGTTGTGGTTGTTTTCGAAACCATCTTTTCCTGCCTTCTTAGTCCCCCTTGGAGAATGCCGTCCTAGGCACAGGATTTGTCATCTGGCTATCTTGAGGACTTGTATGAATTCAAATCTTTTACACGCTGGTTATTACACTGTTTGTGCTTTTAGGACATAGCAAGCCAGCTTCCACAGGCGAAGGGGGATGGGGTGTTGTTCCCAGCTTATTTCTGGAGTGCTAACATTTGGAGCAAGGCATTGAACAAAGCAGACAAATAAGAAAACTCATGAGGATACGTGTGGAAGTAGGAAATCTTTTATAAAACATTCTGACACTCCCACACTGAATAACTCTCATGTAAAGCTTTATCTCGTTTTAGGAATACTGGCACCTTACCCAGTTCGGTCGTTGTTTATTTTTTTCAAATTGACATCAGTTTGTTTTGACAAGTGAATTTATCAGATTATTCATTTGACCCCCAAGAAAGTTACGTACTATATGTCGTTTATTTTTTTGTTGTGAAAATCTCTCACACTCCTGTTTTCTTTCCACTCTCCGTTGAACAGTTGTTGGTTTTCTGTCACTCAAAATAGTATCTATTTTATGATTATTTTTGTTTGATTTTTTAAATAAGACATGTTCATTGTGAAAAATTCAACAAGTAGTAAAGAGTATGAAAAAAAATTCAAAATTCACCAGCCTGCCAGCTGTTCGGTAGAGGCAACCACTCATATTAGACATGTCAGTGCTTAAAAAGCACATGACCTTGGAGTTCCCGTTGTGGCTCAGTGGTAATGAACCTGACTGGTATCCATGAGGATGTAGGTTTGATCCCTGGCCTCACTCAGTGGGTTAAGGATACGGTGTTGCCGTGAGCTGTGGTGTAGGTTGCAGACCCAGTTTGGATCCCGCGTTGCTGTGGCTGTGGCGTAGGCCAGCACCTGCAGCTCTGATTTGACCCCTAGCCTGGGAACTTCCATATGTCATGGGTACAGCCCTAAAAAGCAAAAAACAAACCAACAGACAAAAACCCCAAAACCCACATGACCTTGACTCAGTGCAGGTGCGGATTGTATCCCTACCCTCTCTCAGTGGGTTAAGAATCTGGCATTGCCACAAGCTGCAGCGCAGGTATCGGATGCTTTGGATCTGTGTTGCTGTGGGTGTGTAGTCAGCAGCTGCAGCTCCAGTTTGACCCCTGGCCCAGAACTTCCATGTGTTGCTGGGGTAGTTGTAAAAATATTTTTTTTTTAATTGCAAAAAAAATATTGTTGAAAGTTTACCTGAACCGCTCCAGGATGTTGCTGCCTCAGCATTAGTTTTTGTAGCCAGGCCGCCTGCAGGTGCCTTGAACTGACATCACACGGTCCTGGGAACTCAGGCATGAGATGACAACTTTTCTTGAGAGCAGCAGTCTTCCAGATGCCAATATCTGTTTCAAACGCTTCATTTCCACGGCACCAACACAGAGCTCACCGAAATCCTGCTCACCTTGCTTTAAACTGACCAATCTCCCCTTAGCCTGCAAGCCCACCACCCTCTTTACCCATGGTCACCGCCAAGTGCCTGCTCCCTAAGGATGGCCAGCTTCTCAGCTTGCTTCTTGCCTGGCTCCCGCTAAAGAGAACTCAAGTTTTGCTGTTAATTCTCTCAGGACCTATGAGTAATAAACTCCCCTAATTCAATCTCCATTATGTTTTTTTGTTGTACTGAGACTCTCCGTGCTCTGCTGGGGGCTCATTTTGACAAAAGTAACTTTAACAAAATCATAGTAAATATAATTAAAGGCCAAAAAAAAAAAAAGTTGCTTGGTGGCGCAGCGGGTTAAGTATCCAGCGTTGTCACTGCCGTGATATGGGTTCAATCCCTGGCCTGGGAACTTCTGCATGCTCCAGGCGTGGCCAAATAAATAACTAAATAATGTACACTTTTAAAAAAAGCATATCATTCTTTTTAATACACCCGTAACATCCCACTGCTGAGTTACCCATAATTTAGTTAACCAGTCTTCTGAGAAACAGTGCAGCCATCTCCTCCTGTTTTCCTCTTATACTTAGTCTCAGCAGAGTTTTAAATGATGTTTCAGTTCTCTACTAAGGAATACTTAATTTGTTTTCTGTTTTTCTCTCTAATACACAGTAAGAGTTCTAAATGACGTTACTGCTTTGGGGGACATGGTATTTTAGAGTACCGTCAGGACTTCAGAATTGACATGGGTTTACATAGAATTTTGTGACATAATGTTTATAGTTTTGAAAGCCATTGATTCTTTCAGGGAATTAAAGTTAGCTTTTGGGAAATTGCTTTCGTGGTGTCATATGTTATCTTGATGTGAATACAGTATTTCAGTCATGATTGCATGTATGTGACTGTTATACAGCAAAGCATATTAAAGCATCTTTGAGGTCAAGTAAATTGACCCCCAAACAAGTGGGGGTTAGGGGTGCATACCCTCCCTATGTATAACTTGCAGTCGTTTACAGTTGGCCTTCACGGTTCCATATCCAGGGACTCAGCCAACCTCAGATCGTAAAGTCCTGAAGTATTTACTATTGACAAAAAAATCCATGAAAATTCCATGTATAAGTGGGACTTTGCAGTTCAAACTGTGTTGTTCAAGGGTCAACTGTATTTTGGGGGCACTTTTTCACCTGCAGTAAAATTTGCCCCCTAGAAGTTTTCATAAATGTAATAAACCTGTCTACAACTAATTTTACTTCTGATAACCTTTGAGATTTAAAGGTCAAAACCCCAAGCTTTAGGTATTATTTTGGAAACGAGAAAGCATAATATTCTTGAGAATATGGGCTGCATAATGCTTGACAACTGAAAGTTTGAGTGCATTGTGAGAATTTCATGTCATTCTTGTTCTATAAGTGGTGACTTTGATAACTTTTGGGGGTGGATTAGAGGTCTTTCCCAAAGGGCTATTTTTAAATAATAGCCTTAATACCATGGCACTTAACTGCATTATTGCTGTCACCAGCAGGATTAATGTTTTTTTAATTAAAATGCTATTTAATTATTTCCAGTCTGTGATATTTTATATGTGGTCTGTTTTAATTGGACTGTTTAATATTAGTAGAGGATGAAATTTGTATTTTAATTAGTCATTTTCAAAGTTCCAAAAGAATAAATATTCTTAAGCGTACCTCTGAGAATTCACCTAAGGAGAACATGGCATTTCGGGATTTCTCTGTTGACACCAGTAGAGGTCGCTGTGCACCTGCGAAAGGCAACCCAGTGCTGCCTGGTGAGCTGGTTATCCTGGGACTATACTCACCCTTAGTCTTTTTGGGAACTTAACCACATTCCTTCTCTCCCCTTAACAAAGTCACTTCCCTGTCATCTAAGCGACAGTTACTCGTTTTTCCACATAAAGGGAGCATATCCTGATGCTGTTTAGTGGAGTCGTGACACACCTTCCCATCAGATGCTCAGTGCATGTATGTGACTGTTACATAGCAAAGCATATATATATTAAGGCATTTTCGAAGTCTCGTAAATTGACCCTTGAACAAGGAGGTCAAAAAAGCCCCTGAAGTTATGATTTCTCAAAACCATGACTCTCAGAGTTTGAAGGAACTTTAATAGTCATTAGGCTCAACATCTATTTTAACATTTAATTTGCTGACTGAAAAGTCTCAAAGCAATTCTTCAGTTCTTTTCCAGACAGTCATCTGCACATTAACAGCGTGGCATTTTACTTATGAAAACTGCTTATTCCTTCACACCGTTATGGTGTTCGTATTACACAGCGTTTCATTCTCTGACTATGGAAACAAAGTATTTCGTAGGAGAATATTGTTTTTAAAGTTATCTCCGCAGATGTATTCAAGATGCTGGTTACCAGATAACAAAGAAAATCTGTAGCCCGTGTAATGATCCCAGTACTTTCAAGGTGATTGTTAAGGTGATAAGGGGCGTTGTGAGAGGAGCCAGCTGTTGGGAACCAAGGACCACTTCTCTAGACCGATGCGATGGGGCCTCAGTTTACAGGATGTGAGAAGAGTGTCCTGAATGCTCTTATAGGTTCCTTTAGGGCTACGATTCTAGTTGTCCACGGTCAGTGTGTAATGCGGCGGTTAACAACGTGGATCCTGCAGGGCGGTTTCCTCGCCTGGAATCGAATCTGCCACTTGCTGGTTCTCAGGTTACCCTGTGGCTACGCGGTCTGCCCCTCAGTTTGCTCATCCGGATAGTGGGGTTGTTAAGAGCACCTGCAGCATGCAGTAGTTAAGTTAGTAGATGTAAAGTTCTTAGAACAGGATGTGCCTAGAACTCAGTAAACACTCAAGCTGCTCTTATTACCCGCCCTCGTTGTTTTCTTAGTAGAGCCCGTGCTGTGATAGGATAGCTAAATTCTTGGACCTTTTTCTGTTCTTGACTGCTCCCTGAGGATCAAAATGGAGTTATTCTGTGTTTTCTCTAATTAATCCTCGATTGATAACATGTATGTCAAGGAACCAGAGGTGTGTATCATTTCTAATGATGTAAGCTTTCTCCTTTTTTTCCTTTAAAGTTGTTCTCATATTTATTCAGTGAGTTTCCTTCTTTTGATCCAATATTTTGCCGTGGAATTTTTCTTATGGAGTATATAATCGCATTTCAGTGGCTGTTTTGGTGACCTGTGCCACAGCTATGGCAACGCCGGATCCTTAACCTGCCGTGCCACTGCAGGAATGCCTTAGCTAAAGAATTTTTAACCAGGGTATCAGGACAGTGTCATCTGTATCAGAGGGTTTATGATGGCACTTACTAGTGCACGTGGCTTTTAGACTAGGACTAGCACGTCGTAAGCACTTAATTCATGGTAGCTATTATTATTTTCATTATTACCTAGGTTCTAGAGAAAAAGATTTGAGACTACAGACATTAGGAGTACCGGACCCTCCTTGTCAGTGTTCATCCTTAAGAGAAATTGTCCTACAAAGTGCCTGGAAATGGAGTGTAGGGGAGTGTCTTTAGATTTAAAGTCTCCCTCTCTTTTTTAGCAGCACTTGGCTTTCAGCAAAGCATACATTTTACAAGACGTGTGATAACGTGCTGGATATGGAATAAAGCCAATAAAAGCTACAGCCTCTGCCATCTTGCCCTGTTGATTCAAAAATAGTAGTATTGTTCATAAACACGCAGGAAGGTAGAAAGGGAAAAGGCAGCCATTCAAGAAATCAAATAAAAAACCCAGCAGCAAGAACTGCAAGCACACAGCAGTAAGACTATTCCTTGAAAGCATTACCCTCACAGGTGGTGCACTCTTGACTCTGACGAAGCAGAGGTGGAGACAGGCATCCGCAGAGGAAAGGGAGGGTGTTTTGGGCAGAGGAAAGCCAAGTGGTCTTTGAAGAACTGGTTCCAGTGACACAGGTGACTGGGAAGGACACGGTGAGCCAGCTCTCCACCAGCCCTCACACGTCACCTGGCGTCTAACACTGATGGCAGTGAGAGATGGCAGGTGACGAGCCGTGTGGTTGTAGTGACAGGCTCTGACAAGCTCTATGGCACCCCAGATTCCTTTAGTGTCTTTGAGTTTGTCTTGCGGGATGAAGTGCAAGGAAAAACAGGCTGCGAGGCTGGGTCTGGAGATCCGTATTCCGTCTGAGACTCTTGAACTGCTGGGCCTCGGGACTTAGCAACTTTACAGGTCCTAGATCAGAGAAAATTAGAGCCAGAAGGCTCTGGGCTAGGAATTTGGGTTTGTCAAACTCGGGAGACTAGGAGGGAGTTTGAAAAGCATGTTTAACATGCTTTGTTTCATATTGCAAAGTAGGTTTTTGTTTGTTTGTTTTCAAACACTCTTGGTGGAGGGACGCTACGTGGAATCTGATCACGTGCAGAGGATTATAATGGAACTGGGGCAGCAGCGGCCGTAAGATGATGGCGGCCACCGCTCTGCCATGGTCTCCTCCTCTGTACAGCAGGAGTGCCGATACCAGCCATTTAAATGAGCATCCAGGGACATCACCAGGTAAAAATTCCTTGGAAGTTTGGGGAAACTTAGAAAAACTTTTGTAAATGGATGATGCTGTAGAAACCATAGTCTCAAGTCTCTGGGAATTGAAGATCGAGTCGAATCCCCTTTAAGTGAATTCAGTGAAGAGAAAAGAGGGTTGGAAGTGGAGTTGGCAGGTTTCGCAAATCAAAAGACAGGAAAACCAGTGGAATTTGAATTTCAGATGAGCAGTGAATTTTTTTTTAATACAGGTACAGTCTGTCTGAAATTCAAACTTAACTGGGCATCCTGAATTTTATCTCGCATCCCTAATTAATTAGAAACCTAGAATCACAGGCGAGCCAAGATATTGGCTGAAGGCTTCATGTCCTAGAATGTGTAGGGATTTCACCTTGGTGTCCTTGGACTTTTATAGACACCTAGAAGTGAGGTCTCTCTCCCTTTCTTCCTCCTCCTCCTTGTTCCCAGAACCGGGGAGTGTTGGAATAAGCACTTTGTGCGCGTTTTTGAGCTGTGTGTGGTTGTCAGTGTTATTGTAGAATATCTGTCATGATTATCCTGTGCTGAATGCCCGCTCTGCCTGACTTTTGGCATAAATTATTTATCCTGGGAGAATGTTATTTCACTTTACAGATCAAATAGCCATTGAGCCCGAGTTATACAGCTAATTTGGGCAACAGGTGGGTTCTGACACAGGTGCATCTGATGATAAATCTGCGCTCTTAACGTCCACTCTGCAGGTTTGGGATCAGGATGATTTGTAGCTAATGATGGAAGGTTCCTGAAAGCTTTTCTTCCTCTCCTTTACCATCTAGTACGTGAATCTCTGTTCAGAACTATGACCTGTGTGTTCAGATCCTGTGCTCTGTCATTTTTTCTTTGCAGAATTAGAGTTTCGTTTACTTTGTACGCCTAAAATAATATTTTATCTTGCTAATGTAAATAGCAGACTTTGATCCCTTCAGAAATGTTTGGGTTCGGTCCTCACATTTGTAGAGATTAGCTGGAGATAAATGAATTCATAGGCGGCATTACACGTAACAGCGTAGAGAAAGGTCTGTAGACTCAGGTGGGTCTGTGCCCAGCCTTTATTTATTCACTACACACAGCTTTTCAATGAGATACATCCAGTTAAAGAGTGGAAATCCACTGTTGAAAAATATTTTATCAATCAAACTATGTGGAAAGTTATTTTTATTTCCTTTCAGCTCTCACACACAGCTTTCTCCATCTGATCTCACTTCTGCCGTGTTCTTAGCTCCAGAGATTTCAGAAAGATGACAGTTGGCTGACTGTGAAATGTAGAATCTATTTTTATTCTAGATTAAGTCTGACAAACTAAAGGAATGTCATGTTCTAGTCATTGAGATGATCAGTACCTGCCCGGTGAGTTCTAGTCGAGAGAATGTTCCATTTTTTCTAGTGATTAAAGATTAAATTTGGTTTGAGTGAATCTGCAGTAAGATTTTAAATAAGGGATTTAAAACTCACATGCGCCCCGAGCAGCTTTCACCAGGTGGCCACTATTGACCAGATAGTCTCTCTCTTTGGCCCAGTGAAAAGCTTCTGAGAGCTTATGTGTGTGCTGTGTCCTGTCAGGCCTCGCCTTTGTCGTCTTTCTCGTTTTCTAAGCCACTTTTGACAGCTGCATGTGACATTTGGGAAATTGCTTTCATAATTACATTTGGGTTTTGGTAACATATTTAAATGTATGAGAAAATCACATCTTCTTAAATTTTTTAAGTTGAAGGCACTGGCATTCAGTGTCTTTTAAATAAGGAGTGATTGAACATGAAGAAAAGGGTGAACAATGAACAGTGATGAAAATTCTTGAATGAACAATGATGAAAAAAGGTCCATTTTTGTTAAGTTATCTTTTGAGAATATTTTGGGCTAAGGGGAATTGGAAAACTCACATGCAATTCCATACAAAAGTCCAATATAAACTCAAGCTATAACCATTAAGGGCTGTAAATTTGAATTTGCTAAATTTTGAAGCCTAGTGAAGACATTAAAGTCAGGGGAGTTCCCTGGTGGTCCAGTGTTTAGGATTCAGCACTTTCACACCTGCAGCTCGGCTTCAATCCCTGGTCTGGGAACTGAGTTCCCAGTGGCTGTACACCATGCCCTCCCCCCCCAAAAAAAAGAGAGAAAGAAATTATAGTCAAGATATGTATTTTATGTCATTTTGAAGGATCCGTTTATGTAGGTTCTTAAGTAGGAATCATTCTTGACAGAAGTGGTCAAGAGATTTTGCAAATTATCGAGCAAGGCAAGTGCAGAAATTCTACCATAGAAATATGTCAATAATTTTTAGTCATAATGTTTGTCATTGTCAGACATGTTTGCTCATACTTACTGGGTAATTTATATCCACTGATTATTTGCTAGGTAATTTTCATTGATTATTGTGTTATTAGTTTGGGGAACTATGGAGCCAACTTTTTCCAGTTTGGTTATTGATATTCATGAGCTAATTTTATTTAAACATAAGATATTACTAGTACTCAACTTTTTATCTCTGGTGCTTAGCAAAATGCTAGACCATGCTTAGGTCTCAGTAAATATTTGTTGAAGTGAAATTAAATGGCCTGGCTGGGGGGTTCATGTTGATTATTTTTCACATGGAAATAAAAAGGTCTTTTATTCACTTCACTGTACATGTTCCCCTTATTAAGGAATATGGGAACAGAAAATTTGAGGTTCTAAAATATTTCAGTGAATAACCAAGATAGATAATCTTTCTAGAAAAATTAATAAAATTATTTGTAAGAAAAGAAGTTGTTTTCTCAAAAAGCATATAAATATGTTCACCTCTTCATACATAGAAACCTATAAAAGTGAAAATGATGCAAGGGGCATTGATAAGATAAATAGTTATGAAGATATATCGTGTATATTTACACACTTTTTTTATCAGAATGTTTTGCATTGTTTACCATTTTTCCCAACTTTTTCCCGGTTTTCCAAAACAAGTATGATAGAATTCTCTGTTTTATGTGGTATAATGATAAATATTCTGCCCAGAAGCCAAAACTTCCTATCATTAGAAATTTCCTCCTGTACATCAGCTATTTCGCAAATTTTTAAAAAAATTTGCTCTTAAAAGCAAGAATCATAGAATAGCACTGGTTTTGTATTCAAACTTTCCTTCAGGTGTTATTATTGGATACTTCACAGTTAAATTCTGGGGCACATAAGTTGCATCCTTTGCCCAGTGACATGACAGTAAAATTTTGTGACAACACCAATAAAAATTTGTTCACCTTCATCCAAATATTAGCTAAAATTCATCTTGCACAATTGTCTACTGTATTCCACTTGTTTCACTCTATTTTTCCAGTAAGAGAAATACCACTTTAAAAATTGAAATAGATGAGTAAAAAAAAAAATAAGTAAAAATTTGAGGCATAATGGGTTTTGGTAGAATTTATCCCCCTAAGTAGGAGTTATGACTCTAAGGCAAAGTAACTAACTGGAAGAATAGGACTGCTGAGTATAAATAGAAAAGCACTTTGGAAAATGTGTATCTACTCAAAAGTTTTATATAGTAACTAACAAGGTTGAGTCCCATTCTCCTGACTTTTTAATCCTCCTGTTAATTTAACCTCAATGGGGACTGTGTAGATAAATTTCTGGCTAAAAGGTTCTGGCCCAGGAATCTCACCTGGTTACTGAGAAAGGTATAAAGTGAAGGAGGTGGGAATTTTGCAGTTTAATTCTCTAAAAAATATTTTATACTTCCAATCAATGCAAATGTTTTATTTTTAAGCAATATTGTAGCAGTTCTTTTAGAATCGGCCAGTCTTCCTACCTTATAGCTTTTCTGCCTCTGATAGTATAGCCTGAAATAGAAAGGGGCTACCATTGTGCCTTTGTCACACATAACTTTTCCTCCAGATTGCTCCAGTCTTGTTTGTTTTAGGTCCAAGTTATATAGTTGGAATTCATTTTGGCAAAGCTGAGATTCTCTGTCACCTTTCTTAAAATTAGCATGACCTGGTTTAGCCCAGAGAGCCTCAGTTTATGGCAGCTGTTGGCCCAGTGTCATTACTCACAGTGCTTCTTTTCACTCTTGAAAGTGTTCTTCCATGGACAATAAATTATATGTTCGTCACCCTTTTAGCTGTGATCTCACTACAATACAGGAGTTACAAGTTGCACAGCAACGCATGAAGTCTGAATGATTTAGAAAGGAGAATGAGACCTGTTAGGCTTCAGCAGGTTAATCTACAACTCTAAAATGGAAGAAATAGCGGCTTTCTGGAGTTCCTATTGTGACTCAGCAGGTTAAGGACCCAGTTAGTATCCATGAGGATGAGGGTTCTATCCCTGGCCTCACTCAATGGGTTAAGGATCTGGTGTTGCTTCGAGCTGCAGTGTAGGCTGCATTCATGGCTTGGATCCATCGTTTCTGTGGCTGAGGTGTAGGTCGGCAGCTGTAGCTCTGATTCGACCCCTAGCCTGGGAACTTCCACATGCTGCAGGTGTGGCCCTTAAAAATAAAGAAGAAAAGAAAGAAAAAAAAGGGAAAGAAATAGCAACTTTCTGATATATTGGAGGAGGATTGATGCCCCAGAGTGGCTTTTAATCTTGAGTTAGACATTTGTCTCAACAAACATTTGTTGAGTTCCTGCCTTGTGCCTGGTGCCTGGGGAGCCGTGGGGATACAACGGCGACCTGGCCTTATCCGCAAGGAGCTGCCAGCAGCTACCCAGTTCGTATCTGCCCGGCCTACACCCAAACAAGTCTCCGAACTTCTCTTTCACTTCGCAAACCAAAGATGTAGGCTGTGTATTTAGAGTCTGATGGCTGAGGGATATTCCAAGTTTACAGCCTTGATGTGTTCCTTTATTGGATCTTAACTCCAGTGTGGTGTCCTCTGTAAGAACTTGGATTCTCTGGGAGTTCCCATCGTGGCTCAGCAGAAAAGAATCTGACCAGCGTCCATGAGGACGCAGGTTCAATTCCTGGCCTTGCTCAGTGGCTTAAGGATCTGGTGTTGCTGTGGCTGTGGTATAGGCTCCAATCTGAGCCCTAGCCTGGGAACCTCCATATGCCAAGGGTGCAGCCCGAAAAAAAGACAAAAAGAAAAAGAACTTGGATTCTCTGAATCAGTCCTGCATCTCTAGTGCCTCATACCTGTTGTACTAGTATCATAGTTCAGAGAGACTGTCAGAATGTCCATTGTGATCAACACCTGAGAACAAAATCAACCAATTGCTTTCTTCCTTTTTGCATTCAAATCAAGTACTTCTTTAAAAAATATTCTGACTTATTTAAAGTTACTTCTACAGGACCTTCCATTGTTCCTAACACAGCTGCTAAAAACCAGGAAGCGAGGTTTTAAAGCTCAGCAGCCCGCTTTGTGATGAGGTCTGTTTTGGAGGAGCAGGAAGCACACCTGGCCTGGCAGGTCAGGAGGCATGGCCAGGTCAGGAGGCGTGGCCAGGTCAGGAGGCGTGGCCAGCGCAGGCAGTCAAGGCAGATGCGGTCAAGCAAGTCTGCGGGTCCAGACTGCTCCTGGCTCTGCTTGAATACAGACAGGGTGCTTACGAAGCTCCTGTGTGGCATCGGAGGATGAATTCAGGCTCACATCTCATACGTTGCTCTAAGAATCTTGATCGTCGGATTTCCTAGTCCACAGTAATTACAGAGAGGAGGCTGGCAGATCAGGAAATTCCACCGTAGTTCAACAACGAGACCAGCCTCTGATGTAGAGCTGACAGCAGCAAGCAGTAACAGCTGATAGTGTTGCCTTGTGAGATAAGACAGAAAACTCTTAATAAAGAGCAAAAACTAGCCAGAGGCCATGTACGGTGTCTAAACAGGTCACTGCAGACGAGGTTGAATTTACGTTCCATGTGCAATTATAGTTCTGAGAAAAATCTTGTGTGGAATATCCCCGTTTCTCAACATAGTGGATAATTGAGATTTAGTGTTTATTGTAGATGTCATCTGTTTTTTTCCAAGTTAGTTCTTATGTCTAAAAATAGCCAGAAGGAGTTCCCATTGTGGCGCAATGGAAATGAATCCAACTAGTATCCATGAGATTGGGGTTCGATCCCTGGCCTTGCCCAGTGGGCCGGGGATCCGGTGTTGCTGTGGCTGTGGAGTAGGCTGGCAGCTGTTGATCTGATTCGACCCCTAGCCTGGGAACTTCCATATGCCATGGGTGCGGCCCTAAAAACTAAATAAAATAAAATAAAATAAAATAAAATAAAATAAACAGAGCCAGAAATTCACATTTAACTCTGAAGTCTGGGGTTTTTTGTTTGTTTTAGCTTGTTGTTATTGTTTTTTTATGCATTTATTTATTTATCTTAGGTTGATTTTCATTGGACCAACTTTCGTTTTTTAATTTTTAAGCCTATGAGGGGTGTGGCCTTGACTTTTTCTTGCCTACGATAGAGCTCAGGGGACCATCCTTTTTCCTCTCAACATCACGTGGCTTTCTGGATGTATGTTACTTGCTTATCTTTTTCATTTGAAAGCACTTTGAAGTGCTTCCAGTGTAATTAAGAAAGCTGAATTCCGTTGGTTCAGAACAGCAGCAAGTCTGTTTTCCTTGCAACTAAGTGCAAAGACTGTTCCAGGTAAAAATTTGCAGGATCGTGTCATGTTCAAAGCCTGGGCCGTTGAGGCTGACCTGACTCAAATCCGGTGTCTCCCAGGGGACAGCCCGGAGATGGCAGGGGTGACACTCGAACTGCCCACGCTGCAGCTCCCGGGGCGGAGCGGGAGTGCTAAAACAGCGCCTTCCTCCGAGAGCTTTTGGGGATTGCAGGCGATTACACCCGTCAGCACGCAGCACCGTGTCCTGTGTGGACCCGAGTACCCATGACTGTTATTATTTTATTTAGGTGTTTCTTTCAAAGGCTCCCATGTGCTTATGTAGACTTAAATATAGGCCCTTTAAATAGCAGACAGTGGAGTTCCCGTCGTGGCTCAGCGGTTAACGAATCCGACTAGGAACCATGAGGTTGTGGGTTCGATCCCTGGCCTCGCTCAGTGGGTTAAGGATCCGGCATTGCCGTGAGCTGTGGTGTAGGTTGCAGATGCGGCTCGGATCCCGCGTTGCTGTGACTGTGGTGTAGGCCGGCAGCTACAGTTCCTGTTAGACCCCTAGCCTGGGAACCTCCACATGCCGCAGGTGCGGCCCTAGAAAAGATAAAAAGACCAAATAAATAAATAAATAGCAGACAGCGTGTCTGCAGGAATCCACCACTCTTGCCAGGCCCCGAGCTGGCCCTGGCTTGAGGGAGGTCGGGAGGAAGAGACTCACTGGGGTGCCCTCGAACGTGGGGGTCTGGCCCCCAGGGAAAGCTGGGAACATGCGGCAGAGGTCAGTGGATGGTGGGGAAAATGGACATTCAGCATTGCCCAGTAAAGCGAAAGAGCTTGGTTTTTTCCTGAAGGATGAAAAGCAAACTTTAGTTTTCCCTAAAAAATCACTTCTGCCCTTCAGCAACCCTGTCCAGAAGCAGTCGCTCCCCCGACCCCTCCTTAGGCCTTACGTGGCTCTAGGCTAACAATTACTTGGGTGGATATTTCAGTTTTCATTTTAGGTCAATCTTACAGTGTGTGCGTATATTGCGTGCGTTTCTATCTGAGGAGCCAACAGAAGGCTGCTTGTGTGTATTGGATTTGATGGTTCTTCAGGAATCTAAATGGGAAACAGGTGTGGGGTGCATGCTGGCTTGTCTCCAAAACCCGTATCTCTGGGCCTCAGGCGGGCCGTGGTGCTGGTCTCTGCCTCCGGGACAGTGGAGCTGCGCGCCCTCAGCCGGGTAGGCGCTGGGCACAAAACAGTTTATAAAAGACACTTTTTTGGAAAGCCCTGAACATTCCTTATATTCCCCAAGGAAAGTCTATTTTCAAATGATCGCTCTTCATTAGGCTTAAGTGAAAATATTCATCACATATCAGAATGAGTGCTTCGTTAGGTTGAATATTTCTGTACATTAAAACTTAGCCTTGGGGGAGTTCCCGTTGTGGTTTAGCGGATTAAGAATCCAACTAGTGGAGTTCCCATTGTGGCTCAGTGGTTATGAACCCGACTAGCATCCATGAGGTTGAGGGTTCGATCCCTGGCCTCGCTCAGTGGGTTAAGGATCCAGCGTTGCCATGAGCTGTGGTGTAGGTCGGCACAGATGCGGTTCGGATCCCAGGTTGCTGTGGCTGTGGTGTAGGCGGGCAGCTCCAGCTCCAGTTGGTCCCCCAGCCTGGGAACCTCCATAGGGCGCAGGTGCAGCTCTAAAAATAAAAATGTAAAAAAAGCAAAACAACTTGACTGTGTTTGGGCAGCGCAGGGAACACTAATGAATGAGCCCCTCCCTTCCGCTTGGCCGTGGAGAAGAAACACGGCTAGGACTGTGCACATTTGTGTCGGGG
>PVHT020000077.1:5378998-5444331 GCA_004024745.2 Catagonus wagneri | reverse complement strand
AGCACCGTGCGGGGAACAGTGCCCAGCCCAAAGGCCCTGGGACTCTGTTTTCCTACCCTGTTAGCTTTAACAGCATACTTCCGTCCCCTTGTTGATTTAATTCTCTTTCCGGGCACACAAGGTCCCCGAAGACGGAGGCAGTGCTTGTCTCACCTCCTTGTCTCCAGCTCCTGGAGTCCAAGGCGTGCGGGGAGCTCGCCGTGATGACCTGCTGGGGACGGAGGAGAGGGTGTGTCGCGGGAATGTTGTCGCTGTCCTGACAGATGCCTGCAGGTCTCGCCTGCCCATCTTGCTCTGGACAGGAACGCGACCTGTTGGGCCAGCTCAGTGTCCCTTGGAGTACCCACCCACTCCACTCCCTATAGTAGAGGGCAGAAACATGTCCCCTGCAATCCTGGGGGTGTACTTATACTACAAATTACTCCTCGAGTATTTTCATTTGCTAACTCTGGTGACCCTATCCTCTAGTTTCCCATATATGGCAAATCCGTATGTGGATTTGCCATAAGTTAGGACGTTTCGGTGTTCTTTACAGTTTTCCTAAAAGAAATCAGCTCCCAGGAGTTCCCGTCGTGGCACAGCAGAAACCAGTCCGACTAGTATCCGTGAGGATGCTGGTTCGATCCCTGGTCTCACTCAGTGGGTTAAGGATTGGGTGTTGCTGTGGCTGTGGCGCAGGCAGCTGCAGCTCCGATTCAACCCCTAGCCTGGGAACTTCCATATGCCATGGGTGGGGCCCTAAAAAGACAAAAGAAAAGAATGAGCTCTGATGTCAGCCTTACTCCCAGTGTACAGCACACCGGTGAGTCACGGTTCACTTCCAACCTCTCTTCGACTGAAATACGTGTGATGAGTGATTTTATGTGTATGACCCCCGCCCCCACCAACTTCTCCTCTTTTTCTCCCACTCAAGAAAACAGTGTGGAATTCCCTGGTGGCTCAGTGGGTTAAGGATCGGGAGGTGTCACTGCCATGGCTGTGGTCATTGCTGTGGCACAGGTTCGCCCCCTGGCCCGGGAACTTCTGCATGCCTCAGGTACGGCCACAAAGATAAAAAAGAAAGGAAACATACTGAATGTAAACATTAAGGGAAGTTACAGGGATAACCTCATACCCTTCCTGATTTATTATTTAAAGCAAATAATTTGCAGATTTGGACCTTGTTACTGTAACTAAAGCTAAGCAGTGATTTGAGACACTTCTCTTGGCTGCCTGCAGATTGACTTTGAGGCTGAAGATGGGTGGGCTAGAGTGTAATGGTTAAAAAGTGAGGGTTGTGGGTTTTATTTCACTTCTTTGAAGGAGTGACTTTGAGGCTGAAGATGGGTGGGCTAGAGTGTAATGGTTAAAAAGTGAGGGTTTTATTTCACTTCTTTGACGGAGCAGAGAATATCTTGGACTCAGGGAGGAACGTTCTAAAGATCTAGAGATGGCTCAGTCAGCGCTCCTCTAAGGGCTGGAATGGATGTCATTGACAATGAGTCGACACTTTCCTTTTTACATGTAGCAAAACAAAACGAAACAAGAATCCATCTAACTCCAGTGGCAGGAGTTGAAATCGTGGAATGAAAAGCTTCTTGAAAACACAGAAGGCCGTTCAAATGAGAATGTCTTTTTTAGGTTATAGTCACCACTAAATCTTGACTTGTTCCTAAACTGTAAAAATCGCATGGGCAGTTTAAGAAACATCAAGAGAGTTGTCAGAGGACTAAGTCACAGTTGGAATGAACCAAAAATAAAGAATAACTGTAGTATCCACTGTGATAATTTTTCAGTTATTACTTTGAAATGTAATGGAGTATTGACATAAAAAAATTTTTTTTGGGCTGCACCCTCGGCATACGGGATCAAATCTGAGCCATAGCTGTGGCAACACGGGATCCTTAACCCACTGTGCTGGGCCAGGGATCAAACCCGCACCTGTTCAGCGACCTGAGCCACTGCAGTCGGATCCTAAACCCATAGTGCTACAGTGGGAACTCCAATATAAGTTTTGTTTTAAGGCAAACCCTAGAACGCTACCACAAACTACTAAATTGTAGCTTGAGGCTCCTTTCTTTTGCTTAGATCAGAAATAAATGAATAGACATATTTATCTGGGTCCTTTGGTTGAGTTCAAGTATCTACCTATTGTCAGCACTTTCAAGTTCCCTGCAACATGGTTATTTGGGGTATGACGCAAACAGAAGAGTGGCATGTGGTCACCCATCTTCCTGTCACCTGGGACTTCCTAGTCTTATGTTACTAAAACCACTAGCGGTGGGCGGCTTTCTCCCTGTGTCCTTACTCTGGGCCCTTCCTTCTGATGTCGGTGTACATCCAGCTACTGCTGTGTAAACCTTGGGCCGCTTCTCTAGCATCCTGGGAGATGTTCCAAAGAATAAGCTGTAGAAAGTGGTTTTGTTTTTTGTTTTTTGTTTTTTTTTTTTAATGTGTAGTTTGTCGTAATTCCAGAGAGAAAGCACGCCAGAAATTTTTTTTTTTTGCAAGCTGGAAATTTTGACAACATTTTTGGCAACTAGATCTTCTCAAGATGATTTACTCTCACGCGCTTCGCTAGCATCGCAGACTCAAGCGTGGGTCATGGATGCAGAGAAGCACTTTGCTGGGCTGGGTCCATTTTAAATAGCCTTGCAGAAGTTTTCTTGCACTTGACCTGACCCTAAAGCATCACCCACCCCACAGAGGGAGGCGGAGAAAGCAGCACAGGAAACAGGACGGACTTTGGTTTCAAGTGTAGGCTCCACCTTGCAGGGTGAGCCGAGGGTGGTGACAGCCTCTAGCAGCCCACTCATTAGGGTCATGACAGCTGCTTGAAGGTCTGAAGGTCGGGAGGAGGGCAGGTCCAGCCCCTGCCTCAACTTGGCACCTGGCTCAGGTGACACAACCCCCACTGCAACGATGAGGGTTTGCAAGCCCATTTTGGCTCCTTGCGGGGCTAAGTCTCGCCGGAGTTCTAGAAGTCCCAGAAGGAAAAGGATGAATAGTTAAGGGCAAGGTTGTGCCAAGAGGCAGGATTATTTAATCAGGAGTCACTAGAAAGGACACAGGCTTTTGGATGCGCTTAGTGGCAGGTGGTTTGAAAAGTAAGTAGCAGTTGCTTTTGAAATGTAACAAGGCAGCTGAATTCCAAACGTGTAGAATTGGCTGTGGCTCAGAATGGACAGCATTTTCTTGTTGTGTGATGCCTTCTTATAAATAGTTTATAGTCAGGGCTCTGCTCACGTTAAGCTGGGATGTGTTGGAATTCTGTTTTTAGTTCTCCTGTCTCCCAGCCAAGCCGTTGAGGCCAAGCACACCTCATCCATCCGAACTCCCGACCCCGATTTACCCTGCTTTGGACATTGCAGACAGTGCTGGCTACGAGCATCCTTCGTTTTGGGACCACGAGGGGTTCTTTACCGTAACGGTTCCCTCACCAAGTGTATGCACGTGATAAAAGTACTTCCAGCGTAGAGGTTTTCCGTGGCCTGTTTCTCAGTGTATATGTGATTGGGGAAATGGAGGGAGCGACTTAAACGCCTGACACCCCGAAAAGGTTCTTTCCTCTTGAATTAACATTTGAAAGGGGCTTAAGCTTTCCTTCAATGCCTGTCATAACTTCAGGGAGGGTTTCAGTTTCCTAAAATGTGATGCTTGATGTTGACATGGATCGGACTCCTAAGAGGCCTCCAGAAATCTCGAAGGGCCTTAGACGCCAGTCAGGAAGACGGCCCCTGAGTCGACAGCAGGAGGGTTTCGCCTCTGGGAGCGCCCGGGGCCGGGCTGTATTTGACCCCTAATTTGACCTGATGCCTCAGTAGCACTTAAAATCGTTTCAGAACAACACTTTCCAATCAAAAGTTGTAAATATTAGGTCTGTGGGTTTCAGACTCCGCCTCCGAGCCTGTGGGGGGCGGGGCCTGCAGGGACCCTCAGGGGCGGGGCAGACCCTGCCTCCACGTGGCGTTTCTGTCTCACACAAGGGCCTCTCCCAGCTCAAAAAGTAGGAGACGAGTTAACGAGTTAACGATCCGATGCTGGAGTTCTTGGCATTCCTGTCTTCTCACGTCTGCTTTTGGCCGTTCCAGGCTGCCTTGTAGCACGTGATAATCTGTAGTTTTGCCAAGGCAGAGATGTGAGTAGCCCCGACCTCAAGGCAGGTGGGTGGCAGTGTCTCTCAGATGGCGGGTGGGCCCTGGGGACAGCATCACCCGCGTCTCCACTCGGCCTTTTCCTGCTCGTCGCCGCGTCCCTGCTCTAAGGGGAATCGCGGACTGCAGTGGGGTCTGTAATTTGGAGGTTTGCTAATGTCTGACGCTTGTCCTTCTGTGAAAAGCCAGGGGACTCTGGACGGTGGGATGGAACGCGGCTGCCATGGCCCGGGGACTATGAGGCGTGTCCTGGGGTGGCCCCGTCGCATCACCTCGTGAGCACGTGGGGAATTCTCTGTGGTCCACATAAGCTCCCAAACCTGCAGAGGAAGGGGTTTTCTTATCCCGCCTCCTGGACTGGCGAGGAATAGGACCGTGGAAATCCACCATGATTTTTGTGATTTTTTTTTAAAAGTCACCTCCCATTCTCTTCTGTGCTTTCTGATCTGTCCAAGCCAAGGCGAACGTTCCTGAGACTGTGCTGTGTTTGTAGAGAAAGAATATCTATTAGTGGTTCATTCACTTGGATTGTGCTTGGGAATCTCTGTGAACTTGTTAAAACACGATACGGTGCCTTCCTGAAAACTGATATTCTGTTAAAAACAAAAAGACATGCAAATCCAAGTGTAGGGTTTCTCCCTGACATGGGAGTCACTACTTGATGTACTGAGGGACCTGGATTAGGCACAGCCTGAGGTCCATTTGGCACAGAATCGCCGCTCAGAGTCTTAGTCTCTGTGGGCCGTTAAGTGTGTACCTATGACCCTGGCCGCTGCATTTGCTGACCCTGTGCTAAGCGTCCGCTGTGGACGCGCAGCCCCTCTTCCTGTCCCAGTCATTTCAAGAGCCCCTCAGAGAAGGGCTGAAATGAAGACGGACGGGTGGAACTCAGATAACTTAGCAAAACAGGCCTGAAAACATTTTCCTGCTATACCCGTCCAAATGCGCATGACGAATGATAGCCTGTTTTTGTCTTCTTCGATTTTGTTCACTTACCTTCCTGGTCATTCTCTGAAACAGCCAGTTCCCAATTTTAAACATTTTAGGTAAGGAGAAAAAAAATCTCGTGCATGTCAAATAAAGATTTTGATGGAGGCGAAGCCGAGCCCGCTATGAAAGGCAGCCTGCGCGAGGCCAGGCTGGGCCCTGGGACGCCTTATTTCTGCCCTCCTGTCCCCTTCCGAGCTGGGACCTTGCTCCACCCAGGACTTGCTGTCCCACAGGGCTGGGAGTAGGGCGTCCCTGTCCTGAGAGTTCCCATGGTCACCTTTCCTGGGATTGGACGTTCTGGCGGCCACGAAGAGCTAGTGACTCGTCACCTCCTTGACTAAATCATGTCAATTTCCTGCCACTCATCCAGTTTGCAAATTAAAACGAAAAAAGAGGGACATCAGCTCCACTGGGTGGCCCTCTAGTTTCCCCAATCGTGATGACAGCCAAGGACACCAGGCTGAATTTGCTTTAAGCGAACTGGATATATGAGAATTAAAATCTTAAAAATTGCTCACTTTTCAGAAGTTCCTTTGCCCAACCAAAAAAAAAAGACGAAGAGTAGGATTTCTTTAAACACCAACTTGTAGTACTCCAGAACTAAGAGGTAATGAATGTTCTGTGTTTCTAGAGCATATTTTACGCATAGAGGTATCCTGCCTGTAAAAAAAATCGTGAAAATCTTTTAAAATTAACTTTTTAGGAGTTCCCATCGTGGCTCAGTGGTCAACAAACCTGATTAGGAGCCACGAGGTTGCAGGTTCGATCCCTGGCCTTGCTCAATGGGTTAAGGATCTGGCGTTGCCGTGAGCTGTGGTGTAGGTTGCAAAATTTTTATCTGATGGGTTCAGTTTTACTAAATATGTACAAGTTAATAGTTTTTTTGCTCAAGATTGGGGGAGGGAACGCATACGTCCTACTCCTGATAGTTTAAACATGACAGACCTAAAAATGAGGGCAGGGAGTTCCCATTATGGCTCAGCGGAAACAAATCTGACTAGCATCCATGAGGACGCAGGTTCGATCCCTGATCTCACTCAGTGGATTAAGGATCCAGTGTTGCCGTGAGCTGTGGTGTAGGTAGCAGACGCGGCTCGGATCCTGCGTTGCTGTGGCTGTGGTGTAGGCCGGCAGCTACAGCTCCAATTTGACCCCTAGCCTGGGAACCTCCATATGCCAAGGTGTGGCCCTAAAAAGACAAAAAAATAACAAATAAGAAATGAGGGCAGTGCATCACGTGACCTGCCACCCATTAATCTTACATTTCTCTGTTCTTAGAAACCCAAACGTCTTTGGGTTTAACCTTTAAGACGGAAGGAGAGCTTCTTGAGCAATCTCTCCTGTAAAATTTGTGAGCACCTAGCGTCAGTCCCCAGCCCGGGGGCCTCCGAGCACCAGAGGTGATCCCGCTGCCAACAGAATAAATGGCACAGGGCTGTTTCATACAAGTCGTCTGAGATGGTTAAGGCTTTAGCTCGTAGACTTGACACTTCCAGGATGACCGTGTGAGGTGACCCCACGCTCATCCCCGCAGTCCTTCATTCGATGCTGCCCGCCCGCTGAGAAGCCCGTGCCGAGGAGCGGGGAGCACACGGCCACAGAGACAGGCCTTGGCCTTGACGCGCAGCAGGTCTGTCTGGCCGCTCGCATGGCAGCGCGCCTTAAGGTTCCAGAGCGGCCCCTTTAATAACCCATTCTTTCCTGCTCCTCATTCTGCTGCTTGTCTTCTTTCCTGCCTCGGCTCCCAGAGTTCAGGGTGTCAGGCTGTCAAAAGGCAAACTTGTCAGGTCATATGCTAGTTGTTAACAGAAGTTGTTTTTGTTTTTCTTGTACCCCAGCAAAGGCATAAGACTTAAAATATATATAGAAGTACTGATTCCTGGAGTTCCCGTTGTGGCTCAGTGGAAATGAATCCGACTAGGAACCATGAGGTTGCGGGTTCGATCCCTGGCCTCGCTCACTGGGTTAAGGATCCGGCGTTGCCGTGAGCTGTGGTGTAGGTCACAGACGCAGCTCGGAGCCCATATTCCTGTGGCTCTGGTGTAGGTCAGGGGCTACAGCTCTGACTGGACCCCTGACCTGGGAACCTCCATATGCCACGGGTATGGCCCTAAAATGACAAAAAGACAAAAAAAAAAAGGATGTACTGATTCCTTGTCGCTTGTGGTGACTCTCCTCTGGAAGGAGTGGCCCAGAGAGGAGTTCCCCTTGTGGCTCAGCGGGTTAAGAACGCTACTAGCATCCATGAAGATTCGGGTTCAATCCCTGCCCTCGACCAGTGGGTTAAGGATCTGGCGTTGCTGAGAGCTACAGTGTAAATTGCAGATGCAGCTTGGATCTGGCGTTGGTGTGGCTGTGGTGTAGGCTGGCAGCTGTAGCTCCCATTCCCTAGCCTGGGAACCTCCATATGCCGTGGGTAGGCCCCCCCATCCCCCAAAAAAAGGAGTGGCCCAGGGAGGCCCTGTTGGGAGGTGGAGGAGGAAGCGGGAGGCTCGTTCTGGGGCTGGGAGGCGCTTAGAGTCCAGGAAAGGAGAGAAGTTGATCATGAGCAGACTCTCCCGGGGACCATGGACCAAGGGGGCTGGGGACCGGGCCTCAGCTAACGGAGAAGGCCTTGCAAGGGCCAGCCTGTCAAGTACAGGGTTGTCATGGCCGAGTGCTGTCACGCAGAGAAGAGAGGAAGAGGGTTCCACCAGAGGGGATGGCCAACGTCGGCCTCGCTCCTAGAGCCTAAGCATCCGTGAGCATCTGAGCTGTCCCCTTGTGTCACCAGGGCTCCCCGAGAACGTGGCTGGCAGAAGGGAGCTTCCCCCCCCCCCCGCCTCCTCTCTGATGGACGCATCCCACACAGCCCCGCACTCAGTCCCCGCAGTTGGCCTTGGTGGTGGGTCGTCATCTCCGTTTCACTGCTGAGGAAACTCACAAGAATAACTGAGGAATTTGCCCAAGGGTAGTTTGTCCAATAAAGAACAAACTCAGGAGTTCCCTGGTGGTTCAGCAGTTAAGGATCTGGTGTGGCCACTGCTGTGGCGCAGGTTCAACCCCTGGCCCGGGAACTTCCATATGCCACAAACGTGGCCCAAAAAAGAAGCAAAATCAGAGATGTGGGCCTGATGTGTCAGATTCCAAAGGGCACATTTTTAACCAGAACGCGGAACCGCCTCTCCATACCTGAGCTTGCTGGAAGGTTCTGCCCTGTGCCCCCTGCCCGTAGCTCACGTGAAATTGGTCTTCCACGCCTCTGGCAACATGAGCTGTCCAACATGTCCATTACGGTCCAGAAGTCTCTTATATTTGGATAATTCAAAAGTCTATATTACATTTGGGGAGTTCCCATTGTGGCTTAGTGGAATCAAATCCAACTAGTAACCATGAGGTTGCGGGTTCGATCCCTGGCCTCGCTCAGGGGGTTAAGGATCCGGCGTTGCCATGAGCTGTGGTGTAGGTCACAGATGCAGCTTGGATCCCGCGTTACTGTGGCTGTGGTGTAGGCCGGCGACTGTAGCTCCGATTCGATCCCTAGCCTGGGAGCCTCCATGCTGCAGGTGCGGCCCTAAAAAGCACACACACACAAAAAAATCTGTGTTACATTTGGATGGTTCACGTTAAGAAGTATAGCTTTTCAGGACTGAAGATCTGAGACATTTGAATTAAATTACTAGGGGACACTGTGGGGCCTACAGTGCGGGGTGGAACAAGAAATCTGAGCATTATCCAGATCTCTCATCTTTGTGCCCTATGCGCAAGGGTGAGAGCTCTGAGCTTCAGTTTTCTAACGTTCGAGATGAGGAGTCTGTGCCCTGTTGTCCCCAAGATCTGATTCAGCACTAACATGTATACGATCCTTCTTGCTCTTAAGTGGGGATTAAGGTAGCTTCCTGAGGGAGATTCCTAAAACTGTGTGCAGCATGCTGTGTGGACTCAACACAGGAAATAAAGCATGATCTCGGTTTAGAGAGGAACTCTGGGTATCCTCCACCGTAGAAATAAACTTCCCTAATGGGAAATAAGTCCCTCTCTTTTCTTTTAATTATTCTTATTCTTGGTTCTTGGGGAGGCCTGACTTCATCCTGTTCTGATCTGATGGGACATCACTCCACACATTTTAAACAGGTTTTTAACTACAGAACAATTACACATTCAGCAAATTATGTTAGAACGTGTCTGCACACACCGCTGCTCTTAGATCTGTGCCAGCCACCCTGCTGCCATATGGGCTGACCAAGCGGATCAGCTGGACGAGGCAGATGGGGGGCCTGGCACCCGTGAGTAACTCTGGCACCCTCTCGGTGTGGCAGGGCAGGCTGGCTGAGGCTTGGAAAGGAAAGTCTTTTGAAAGGATCCGATTTTCTTGTATTGCTCCATCATCTCCTTATTTAGCCCCTTGGTGCTCAGTCCAATAGCATTAGTGCCGGAACGAATCACAGCCTGGGTCGGTTTTCGGTCCCCGTCTCATCACACTTCACCCGCCGCCTTCTTTTGTGGCACACAGGAGAGAGGGTGGCGAATTTCAGTCTGTCAGCTCGGCCGATCACCATCCACTCTGATGAGAGTTTTACTGGGAGAAGAAATGAAGATGAATGACAAAGGGGTCAGAGCCTCTCTGTAGATTTTGCCTCTTTCTCAACTGTCATTTAGAAGCGATTCTTAGGCCGTAGGTGGCTTTCAGCCAACCAGTAGGTCATTCGGAAATCAGATCATATGTGACTTGAGGAAAAATGGGGACTCGATCACAGAGGTCTTTACGCTGGGACTGAAGTTGACCTAATTTCTGTTTCTCTGTGCTCTGGGCCCATCTGTGGTCATCGGTCATTTCGACCTGTCCTTCCGCCCTCCTTCTGCAGCCCCGCATTCACAGAAACCTGGCCACTAGTTCTGGAGCCGGGTTTCCGCTGGTAGGAAAGGGTATGGCTGCGTTGGAAGCAGCAGGGCCTCCGCTGCAGTGCTGGTCCCTGCGGGTCCCTTAGCAGCCGCGTGACCCACAGGTCCCGGGAGGGGGCAGCCGTGTGCTACCTAAGCACAGGTGTCTGGGGGAAGCATCAGGTAAAAGGTGTACAATTTGGGGGTGAGGTGCCCTTAACCGGAAAGCCAGTCTCAGCCGCTTTCTAGCTGTGTTGTCTTGGGGGAGGTTATTTAATCTCTTTGAATTTCATTTTCTCGCATGCATCATGGGATTATTGAATCTGTCTAATTTGCAGGGCTGTTGGCGTAGATTAAGTGAGACGTGTCAGTTACCTGGAACCAGTAGCACCCCAGCGAGTTACCGCTGTATGAGGGACCCCTCCGAGTCCACTGGCTTCCACTGTGCCCATTTTATCGCAGAATAATTGCATTTCAGAACTCCGGACAGTGGCTGCAAATACATCTGCTCTGGCCACATGAGCTGCAGAAAACTGGTTCTAGAACTTCTGCAATTACCTTCCTGGTATTACTTCCACCTCCAGGCACTGCTACCTCTCAGTTTACTTAAAAAAAAAAAAAAAAATCTTTGCACCATGCTCTCATTGAAAACTGGGGTGTTTGGAGTTCCCGTTGTGGCGCAGCGGAAATGAATCCAACTAGGAACCATGAGGCTGAAGGTTCGATCCCTGGCCTCACTCAGTGGGTCAAGGATCCAGTGTTGCCGTGAGCTGTGGTGTAGGTCGCAGACGTGGCTTGGGTCCCTTGCTGCGGTGGTTGTGGCGTAGGCTGGCAGCTGTAGCTTCAATTCAGCCCCTAGTCTGGGAACCTCCATATGCCATAGGTGCAGCCCTAAAAGGCAAAAAAAAAAAAAAAAAAAAAAGGAAGAAACAAAACTGGGGTGTGTGCCCTCTTCATTTACTATCAGATTTTAGCCCGTTTTATGGGGAATTCTGAGCATCCTGGAAAGTGCTAAGAGTGAGCCCTGAATGATCGAGAACGGCCTTCTCCACAAAAACTCTGTTTAAGGAGTTTGGAATAAGCTGCCCACCCGCAGGGTCACTCAGCAGCAGGTCCCTGGAGCAGCCGGTGTCTGTCTTCATGACGAGGCTTTAGATGCAGAAACTTGCTTTGGGTCTGACGCGTAAAGACGGGGCTCCACGCACGTGCGGACCCCTCCGCCCGGTGGCCCAGCGAGCGGGGCCGTGGCGCAGCCGGGGAGCCGCGGCCGCGGTGGCTTTGAGCTCTGGCTCTGCTGTTGGCTGTGTCCTGTCACACTAGGCGAGGCGCTTCTCTGAACCCACCTTCTTTGTGGAGGCGGTTAGAACCATTTTGCAGAGTATTCTTTATGAGACACTTAACACGTGAGGGGTTATGCCGGGAACTAAATGACGCAGAAGCGAGAAATAATAATAAGCGGCGGGTTCGTGGATATCCAGTGTTCCCATTCAGAGATGACACATGGAGCAGAAAGTGCCGACCCAGGATCAGAAGACCTGGTCCTTATTCTGCGCAGGGACTCTGTGACCCGCGTACCCGCGTAACACCGGGTGGGCGCCTCTCGTGGAAACAGGGTCTCCCATTATAAGGACGAGACGTGAAGGGGCTTTGAAAACTAAAGCTCTCTCCGAGCATGCGCTATGTGACAGTCGCCTCCATCTCTCCACGCTGTTCTTTGCAGGAGAACTTGCTGTTTACTTCTTAATACCCGCCTTTTCCAGCGATGGATCCGTTTACATACTCTCGCCAGATTCCATCCGGCGCTTAGGATACATATGCTGACAGGTCCCAGAAATCCACGGCCATAAAAGCACTTGCTAGCATTTCATAATAAATTTTACTTACAGTTTGTTTATTTCAAGTTCATTTATCAAGACAGAAATATTTACTTCTCTTACTTGGCCACAAAGAAACATAGACATTTAGTCTATGTTGATATACCTGCACCTGTTACTAGATCATTCTTGGAGTTCAAGTTGTGGTGCGGTGGAAAGGAACCCGACCAGTATCCATATGCAGCGGGTGCAGCCCTAAAAAGCACAACTGGAGTACATTTGGGTCTTTTCCCTTTTGTTTCCTATTGTGGTCTCTGTGCCTTTTATCACATAAATGCTGACTTGCTCTGGGCGACAACCCTGTCACGTCACAACCTGGCAAATCTTACCCCAGATTTAAGAAAATGCCTCTGTCCGTTTAGTGTGGTAGCTTATGTTCATTGCTGCTTTCTTTCTGAAGGGTTTAGTATGGTAGCTTATTTTCATTGCTGCTTTCTTTCTGAAGGAGCTTTTAAGTTTGAAAGAAACTCGTTAGCAAAACATTTAGAATAATCCAAGTAATAGATGAGATCTTGGTACCAATTTTGTTTTGTGTAAATTATTCACACGTTTCACAAAGTAGTGTCTCCCCTTATGCTAAAGCCGCAGTAGAAAGATAAAAAAATTATTCAGCTATTTTTCTTGTCACGCAAGACAGCCATGATGCCTTAAAATACATAATGTAATAATGGTATAATAGCTTGATATGATATAAATAATAAATGGTTGGGCATCATCTAAGTTTCATCAGCTACAGAGGCATAAAGATCCCTTCAAAACTGCTTAAATACAGTTTTTCAGTTACTGAAGCCTACCATTTTGTTATTCATGGGAACTAATTGCCCTAAGTTTCCAAATATTGAACCTAATTCCTGGTGGTACCTATGACAGCTGTGAAAGTCACATTAAACTTTCCAGCCTCAGTTCACTGTGAAGTCTTTTAGCGTAGTGGTTAAAAACATCAGTTTTAGGATCAGACTTCCTGTATCTAGGTTCCATTTTTGCTTACTGATGTGTGTGTCTTTATAAGGTTATTGATCTAATTACTTAATCTAGTCCAACTATTTGGATTTGGGGGCTAGGTAGTACCCTCTTGTGGAATATAACCACATTGTTATACTTATTAGTGGATTTTTAAGCTTCTGCATAACTATTTCTTTATTTAAGAAAACCAGGGATTTCCCATTGTGGCTTAGCAGGTTAAGAACTGAACTAGTATCCATGAGGACGTAGGTCCGATCCCTGCCCCCTCTTAGTGGGTTAAGGATCCAGTGTTGCCACAAGCTGTGGGCATAGGTCGCAGATGCAACTCAGATCCCAAGTTGCTGTGGCTGCAGTGTAGGCCAGCTGCTGCAGCTCTGATTCAAACCCTAGCCTGGGAACTTCCATATGCCACAGGTGTGACCCTAAAAAGGAAAAAATAATAATAAAAAAGGAAAGAAAAAGAAAAAAAACAGCAGGTACCCCCCAAAAGACATGTCATATCTTAAGACAGCAAAAGATGTGAAAATGTGTATTTTCAGAAATTTACGCTCATATAGCTTAATCACAGCATCGTTTAAGAAGACTTTAATTGACTTCAGATGCTAAGAGACATTTTGAGATGCCTCTGGTAGTTGGACTGGTTCTCAGTGCCCGTCGGAACCAGGATGGTAGGCATGCCAGGCACAGGTATTTTGTAGGCGCAGCCGTTGCACAAACTGAAATGGTTCTACCTGGCCGTGCTCTCTAAGGAGCTCTGAAGGCACAACCACATGGACCTATTAAAAGTTAGTTGGTGGCTTCCTTTTTAGACCACACCCACTGAAGTCCTCTTAGCCTGTACGCGAAGGAAGCAAGGCTCGGCTAGTTTAGGCGACGTTATTAGTTACCACCGGTGGAGCCACAGCTGCAGCCCGGCCACGCCGACCTCCAAGACAAGGGTCTTCCCTGAACCACCCGCAGGAGGAGAGAGACGGACCCTCTGGTTCTCCCTGCTGTGCCGGAGGAAGAGACGGCATTTTAGAGCAAGAAATCCATCAAACATTGAAACAGTTGCTGTTTGTTGTAGTCGCACCGTCTCTTTAGGAATTACTTTGGGAGCAAAAAAAAAGAGAGAAAGAAAGAAAAAAAAGGCTAGGAAAAGTTATTCCATTGACCAGTGATGACCAGTTATTGTTCCTTTTGTCAACAGGCAAGATGATGAATGAAGTTCGGGCAGCTTCCTGTGTCCCAGGCCTTGTAGGAATAAATGAGACGTGCTTCAAATTTCCAATGTGCGTCACATCGGATCTTATTTAAGGAAGCGTTAAGAGGAACCCACCGTTACCTATTGACGGCTCTGTGCTCTCAGGCATTGTTTCTGATTGAATCCAGAAGTTGCAAGCATGCCTCCCTGTATTACCTGTTGGAGCAGGTTTAATTTTATAAATTTTAAACACAAACTCTATGAGTTTCTAGTTCATAATTGTTCTTTTTGAGGATCCACTCAGACGAACAGTAGCATCTACAAGAGATATGCGCTTCTACAGGACCAGAACTTTTGGGAATATAAACGGCAAGAAACTCCAGCTGGAGTGTCATCCTGTATGAGTGATGAAAAGGACAGATTTGGAAGAAAACCCTTCAGGGAGAAATGTCGTGTGTTGGAACTACAGATTGCTAGAACCATAGCCCTAGTAAACCAAGGATCGTTTCCTTGAACACAATATGTGTAGACTGCGGTTCTTGACTGGTGGCTTTGAATCCATCATTGTTAGTCATCTCCTTGGACATTCGCAAGTGTTGAAAGTCTTCAACTTGCAGTAAAAAGGGTGAAAGGAAGAAGGAAGGAAGGAAGGGAGGAAGGAAGGAAGGAAGGAAGGAAGGGAAAGAAATGCAGCTTTGAGAAAATCCAGGTTCAGTGCAGTCTTTTGAGGTTCTCACTCCAGCCTTGGCGTCCTGTTCTTACAAACAGCAGGTACCCGTTGGGGGGTGAGAAGCTTAGTGGGAGAGGAAGCAAGGGACAAAAAAATGGGCATATCACATTGTATTGTAAACATACTTTATAAGTACGTTTCTTATTTGCTTCTTATTCAGGCAGAGATTATAAAAGTTTGGTGCAAGAATCCAGACCAAGATTTGTGTTTTGGAAATGATCAGTGTTCACAATACCTGCAGGGAAAGGACCAAAAAAAAAAAAAAAAAGCAAACCTCGAATATGAGCACTCTTTACACCGAAACAAATATTTTTATCATTTGTTTGTTTGTTTTGGTTCTGTCACAAATTAAAGTGCTTGGAATGCTGTAGTCTGTGGTCTCTTGAAATTTAATCAATGAGAACCTAACACTTCCACAGTATGCTGTCACTTTGGACTTTCATAATAAAAATTGAAATGAATTTTGGTTGGTAGTCATTTGTCTTGCTTTGTGGCTTAGTGCATCTTTCGTGATTCGTCTTTGCCTATCAGCCGAGCGATGTGTGTATCTAGACACAGAGATAAATACATACTCTAGGCCTTTCCCAGTCTCTCATCAGATCAGTGTTGTTTTCTGTATTTTAACAAGTGCTTCTTATTTGTTGAAAGGCTGAGATATTTTTGACTGCCCAGGGCTTTTTAATTATGCATTCTGGGAGTTCCGTTGGTGGCTCAGCGGTTAAGAACCCCACTAGGATCCATGAGGATGCGAGTTCAATCCCTGGCCTTGTTCAGTGGGTTAAGGATCTGGCGTTACCATGAGCTGTGGTGTAGGTCGCAGATGCGGCTTGCATCCTACGTTGCTGTGGCTGTGGTGCAGGCCAGCAGCTGTAGCTCCAATTCGACCCCTAGCCTGGGAACTTCCATACGCAGCAGTGAGGCCCTGAAAAGCCAAAAAAAAAAAAAAAAAAGACCCCTTTCCTGCTATTCTTTGATACCTGAACCTGCAATTGATGGATACATCACTCATCCAGCCCTCACCCCCCCCCAAAAAAAGGAACAGCATGGATATTTGGGGATTAACGTGGACATTCTAGTGCTTATGTTAGCAAGTAATTTTGGAGCTCTTAAATTACGGGGAAGAAAACCTAATCAGAAGTTCTGGGTTCTTTTCAGTGGGTGGGTGGCCGTGGAAAGAGTGGAATAGTGAATCTAAAAATGGGATCATTCCAGAGTTCCCGCCAAGGTGCAGTGGGTTAAGAATCCAACTGCAGCAGCTCAGGTCGCAGCAGAGGCTCAGGGTCGCTCCCAGGCGCAGTGGGCTAAAGGGTCCCTCGATGCCACAGTTGCGGGTTAGGTCGAAGCGGTGGCTCGGATTCAATCCTTGGCCTGGGAGCTTCCATAAGTGTGACCATTAAAAAAAAAAAAAGTAGGATCATTCCTTTAGACTGAATTGTGTACAATCTTAGCACTTAGCTGGCGGTGCATTTCTATGATCCGGAGGACACCCAGGGCCCCTCTGTTCGGAAGAGTAGTCTTTTTAAAATCCCAGGGCACCATGTTAAGGGCAGAGGTTGATGCTTTTGTTCCCTGGGTGAATTCCCTCGTCTGGAGCCTCTGCTGCCTTCTCGCTGCCTGAGCTTCTGCACAAACTCTCTTTGTGGATCAGCATGAATATTGAACCGTCCACGCGCCATGCCTGTCTTCAGTCCGTGGCAAGGAGAAGCTCTCAAAAGTCACCGTTCTCTAGGGACCTAAAACATTTTGAGCCGGGTTTACAAACAGTGTTGGATGACTTTGACAAATTGAAGCTGTTCAGTATTTACACGATTAGAAAGAATCCTTGCTGTAGGTGGTTTGGTTTTGTAAGTCAACGCTAGCTTCTCACTTGAATTCTTATACTGAGATCTTATTCAAATGAGATGGGTGGTCTTAGGCAGTTTGTTTGTGGTGAATTAAATTCTTCAGAGAGGAAAAGAAAACCCCAAACCTCTCTTTAAGAATGCCCCCTCCCCAGTAGGAACTGCACCTAAATGGTTACTTTTATTCAAAGCAATGTGTGTTTTAAATGGTTTAACACAAGTAGTTAAGGAGTTCCGGTCGTGGCGCAGCAGAAACGAATCCCACTAGGAACCATGAGGTTGCAGGTTCGATCCCTGGCCTCCCTCAAGTGGGTAAAGGATCTGGCTTTGCCGTGAGCTGTGGTGTAGGTCACAGGTGCGGCTCGGATCCTGCATTGCTGTGGCTGTGGTGTAGGCCAACGGCTACAGCTCTGATTCAGCCTCTAGCCTGGGAACCTCCATATGCCACTGGTGCAGCCCTAAAAAGTAAGATAATAATAATAAAATAATAACACATAAGTAGTTAAGAAAGTGGTTGAGTCTGATGCTTTAGAAGAAAGCTTCTTTCCATTCATTTTAAATCTGCTATTTCTGCATCCATTTGTTAAAACTGGGGACTATTCCATGCTACTGTGAATGGCATCATTTTTATGGCTGGGCTTTCCTTGGGGGACAGCTTCGAGGAGAGGAGCCTGGTGCAGTGTTTAGACTGGGTTGTGTTTATTGTTTTCTAGATACTTACTGCACCGTTTAGGATCTGCGAGACAAATTATGTTTACTTCTCATTTTAGAGGAGTTCCTTTTGTGGCTCAGTGGTAATGAACCTGACTAGGATCCATGAGGATGCGGGTTTGATCCCTGGCCTCGCTCAGTGGGTCTGGGATCGGGCATTGCCATGAGCTGTGGTGTAGGTCACCACCTCATGGCTGCGGCTGTGACATAGGCTGGCAGCTGCAGCTCCCATTCAGCCCCTAGCCTGGGAACTTCCATATGCCTCGTGTGTGGCCTTAAAAAGCAAAAAAAAAAAATATATATATATATATAATACCATAGAAAAGGACTCTACCCATGAGCTAAATTAAAGGACGCTCATTTTCACAGTCTTGTGCTATTGCAACAATAAATTACTTTTTAATCCAAAAATATGCAGACAGATCAGATGACTATTTATTATAGACAGTTTAGGTGAGAAAATTGTAAACTAGAAAAGATGTATATATGTATTTATACATTTTATTATCTAAATTTTTATATACAAGCCTAAGTACCGTATTCAACTGTATTTTCTAAAAAGATAAAATTCATAATATTAGTACAAATTTTTAAAACCACCAAAGGATGCATAGCCTAGAAACAAACATGGCTTTCAGGTGGCTGAGACAAACAGCTTCTATGGCCGGGAAGGAACCTGAACACACATTTTATGATTTCGCCTGGGTGATCATGGGTGAGAAGACTGTTTCTGGGTAGAAGCAATTGCTGTTCCAAAGATTTTTTTCAAAATTGTGTGACTATTGAGCCGAATTCTTATTTTATATCATCTTAAAGATCCTTCATGAGGCATTGCATTATGTGAAAGTTCCCTCAATCAGGAGTTTCCTGGTGGCTCAGCAGGTTAAGGACCTGGCTTGTCCTGCTGCGGCTCTGGTTACAGCTGTGCCATGGGTTTGATCCCTGGCCCCAGGAACTTCCACCTGCTGCAGGCGTAGCCCCCATAAGTTCCTCCACACAGCGTCAAGCAGACTGAGTAGAGAGGCCATGGCACAGGCGTTCAGTGGGCACCTCCCTCTTTCTTCACTGCACCATTCCTGTCCTTCCATAACTGACAAGAAAAAGAAAAAAGCTAATGGCCAAAGGAAGTAATTTTTGCCAGAAAGGTCCATTCCATCCCAGGTTCTCCTTTTGCCTATGTAGACACCACACTTTGTGGGCCTGGAGGCTAAGGCAGAGAGACCCTGATCCACTTAGGTCACAGAGAAGGAAAACTCCCCAAGATGAGGCCTGGCCAGGGACTGAGTGCCGGGAGGCCACGGGGAAGGAGAGGGCGGGCTGGGCTTATACTTTCCTAGAAAACAATCACTGCTACAGAGACGCAGGCCCTCCCCTCCGTGCAGGAGGCCCGACTGAGACTGGAGCCCCCTCTCCTTCATGCTGTCTTGTGTTTGTTTCGGCCACCCTGCAGCATGTAGAGTTCCTGGGCCAGGGATCAGATCTGAGACACAGTGGAGACCTAAGCCGTGCCAGATCCTTTAACCACTGTGCCGGGCGGGGACTGAACCCGCATGCTGGTGATGCAGAGACGCTGCCGATACCATTGTGCCACAGTGGGAACTCTTCCTTTACGCTGTCTGACTTTCTAATTAGAATGCTGTACCTTTGTCTCTAAATCTCAATATGCCTTTGTGTATCCAACTCATATTTATTTAGTGCTTATTGTTTTGAGACCAGAGATGAAGAAATGAGTGAAAATGATGCTTGTGCACATTAGGAAAGAAGACAGGTGTGTATTGTGTATTAAGCAGAAGCAGAGAGCACAAGAGGCTCCTATAGGCAGGTATCAACCAGGAGTTTATTTAAAAATGACTAGTTTTTGTTTTTGTTTTTTTGGCCGTACCCACGGCATGTGGAAATTCCTGGGCTAGGGATCGAACCCACACCACAGCAGTGACAACACCAGTGGACGAATGAAAAAATTCAGACTTCTCTCAGGCACAGTGATTTTGACTTTAGAAAGTGATAAAATTGGCTTTATAAATGACCTTGGAAAACTATGAATAGAACACTAAAAGCTCTTTCTACTATCAAGACTTTTGAATTCGGAATTTCTTGAGAGATCTCTCATTTCCAAAAAAATATATATATATTTAATGAAACAAGGACAGACTGTAATGAGAGAGTGGATGGAATACATAGAGAGTTACTCTTAGCCCACATTTTTCCTGAAGTGAGTTTGGTTTTCCTGGGGCCACCTTAGCAGTATGCAAGTGAGGCTGGTTTTCTCAGATGCTCGTCATAGTAAACAGATGGATAGAAGTCGGTCGACTCCATGTTGTCGGTCTGGTTACACTGTGCCTAGAAAGACATCACTATTAAATACAAAAGAGGGGGGAGTTCCCGTCGTGGCTCAGAGGTTAATGAACCCAACTAGCATCCATGGGGACGCAGGTTCAATCCCTGGCTTCACTCAGTGGGTTAAGGATCCGGCGTTGCCGTGAGCTGTGGTGTAGGTCACAGATGAGGCTCGGATCCCGAGTTGCTGTGGCTGTGGCAAAGGCCGGCAGCTACAGCTCCAATTCAACCTCTAGCCTGGGAACCTCCATATGCCTTGGGTGTGGCCCTAAAAAGACAAAAAAAAAAAAGATTTGTGATATGTAGGTTGCTTTGGAAATTCAAGGATTTCCATCCAGGAAACACTGTAAACTCACGTAGGCAATACATGTTGCTTAAAAAAAGTATGAACTGGAATAAGTCTAAGCAGGACCACTATCAAATCATTTGCTGATTATCCTTTTTTGGACCACGGCCAAGGCATAAGCAGTAATGTTCCATTCAACTGAGTCGAACTAAAAGCAGTGATTCCTCTGTATGCTTAGCTGGACCATGAAATTGTTCAAACTGAGGTTCTGCAAGATGACATCACAATAAACTCTTATTCTCTAGCATAGAGGGGACAGAGGCTTTTCCGATGAGCCTCCTGTTTTTAAGGAATTTGAGTATATGTCTTTGTTTTACATTTGTAAAGAATAGTTGATTTACAATGTTGTGTCAACTTCTGCTGTACGGCAAAGTGACCCAGTCACACACACACACACACACACACACACACACACACATACACATATATGCATTCTTTTTCTCATATTATCTTCCATCATGTTCTATCACAAGAGACTGCATATAGTTCCCTGCGCTGTATAGAACCGAATTGCTTATTGAGTAGATTTCTTAAATGCGCCAGCACAGATGCCCCACTGGCTATCACCTACCAGTGTTTGCTCTTGCAAACGGCCATCAGATGCTCACCTTGCTCGTCTGGAAGCCAAAGAGTGGTGTACAAAGAACTAGCCTCTAATGTAAATAGGCATGAACTAAACAGCCACTCTCCTCCAAGAGCAGAATGAAAAGAAACCCCTCTTAATAGATTTGTTGGAGTTCCCGTCATGGCTCAGTGGTTAATGAATTCGACTAGGAACCATGAGGTTGCTGGTTCCAGCCCTGGCATCACTCAGTGGGTTAAGGATCCGGTGTTGCCGTGAACTGTGGTGTAGGCCGGCAACTACAGCTCCAATTAGACCCCTAGCCTGGGAACCTCCATATGCCACGGATGCAACCCTGAAAATATAAAAAAAAAGATCCCCAAAAAACTAGATTTGCTTAGTGTATTTTTGTTCAGCCCTTAGACATGGAGTCAGTAAAAAACCAACATCCCATTGGAGTTGTCTGTGCTTGCATCAAGGAAATCTATTCTCATCAAGTTTCTTTCATTGCTTGTAGAGAAAACGGGTGTGTCTCCACAGCTACTCTTAGCTCAGTCTTTAGTTTGTTTTATTCCTTGCTCTTGGTTTGCACTTGGCTTTTTGGGCAAATACTTGCAACTGAAGATGCTTCTGGGCGCTAACGTGGAGGTTCCCAAAGTTGTCTGCAAGTTAAAATCCCCTGGGAAGCCTCAGAAACTACCAGTGCCTCTGTCCCTTCCTAAGATGGTGATTTCCAGGGTGTGCCCTGGGTGTTGGAGATTTAACATATCCCCAGGGTTTCCTAATATGCAGATGAGTTTGGAAACTGCTGGGCTAGAGGGAAGGGAGGAAAGCTTTGGTAAGCCTGAGCCGGCATCCTGGTCTCGCCCCCTGTTTGTAGTGGGGTTCGGGGCAAATTACTTAGCCTTGCCCAGCCCTGGTTTCCTGTAGAGTGATATCTGTAGAGTGGAGATAACCATGCTGGCAATTCTCTCATCTGTATCGTGAAAATATCATGTATATTACATGATTCGGGACAGCACACCAGAAGCGTTTGGCATAGGAAGTGGGGGCTGCCATTATTTATCCCTAGGGTGAAATAAAGCTTAATCCATCCCAAAGACAAGGAAATGCATTGTGGATGATTAAGTGATGTCAGCGTGATGAAAGTGAAAACAGGTAGGGTGACAGCTGGGCTCTCAGCCACATGGGAGCCCCTTTTCTTCTCCCTGAACAATTGAATCGTTCGTCTATCGCTAGCGAAAAAGTTGTATCATTGGAAAGAATGATGCAGCCTTATACTCAGTGATAAGGCTATTGTGTTCATCTGTTTTCCCAGGATAGGGCGAGTCTGCCCAGGGCTTTGTGAACAGGACCTGCTTTGGCAGATCAACTCAGGAAAAACTGGGAAGTGGATGTTTTTGAAAAGACTGGTTTGACTGTGTGGGTTTGGTGGGCATGCTCGCTGATCACAGCTCGCCACGTCCCAGGCACTTCCCGGGGACAGATGTGCAGGGAATAAGGGGGTAGGGCTGTCCTTGTCCCCGCACACTCCGTCTGTCACCAGCTAGGTCACACTAGAATCTGACAACTGATTGTTGTTTGTTTTTTTCTTTTTTTGGCCGTGGCTTGATGTGAGATCTGAGTTCCCAACCAGGGATTAAACCCAGGCCACAGTGGTGAGAGCACCAAATCCTAACCACTAGACCACCAGGGAACTCCCCTGACTGTAATTTTTAATCTAAAAAGTCTCTCTTCCAGTCTTCCTGTTTTGTTTTTGTTTTTGGCCTTTTTAGGGCTGCACCCGTGGCATGTGGAGGTTCCCAGGCTAGGGGTCCAATCGGAGCTGTAGCCACCAGCCTACACCACAGCTCACGGCAACGCTGGATCCTTAACCTACTGAGCAGGGCCAAGGGATCAAACCCGCAACCTCTGGTTCCTAGTCGGATTCGTTTCCGCTGCACCACAACAGGAACTCCCAGTCTTCCAATTTTTATTCATTTCTTGTTTTGCATTCATCTCAAATAAATCCAAATTAACTTTGTGAAGAAAGGAAGAACCAGAGACACAAGGCCTGTTGGGTTAAACACAAGGCCTGTTGCAAACTAGTAGGGGGACGTGGACAGAAGGTCTCGTCTTGCCGAGCTGCCCTGGGGAGGGGGTCTTTTGTGGAAGGGAGAGGCGATGGAATCAGAGGAAGATGGAATGTCAGAGCCCCAAGGAGGCTGAACAATAACCGGAACCCCAGGGGTTCTTCACTGAGCACGCTGAAAGTCTCTGCAACATCTTAGGCAGGTGGAAATGTTTCTGGGATGGGGGCCCTGCCTTGTAAGCAGGTTTGCAGAGAGCTTGGCAACCCTCCAATACGAACTGATTTTACTAATAAGGAAACCGACCCAGAGAAGGGAAACTGTTCAGAGCAGCATAGGCAGGCAGGAATCCAGTGGGGACAGAACTCAGGGGGCCTCTTCTCTCCTACCTCCGCTCCCCGGGTTTCTCAGCAAGTTCTAAGTACCCACGATGGATCCGGGCTGCCTAACCGCAGGTCCTGCGGCTTCCGCATCAGACAGTCCCATCAGCCGTGATCCAGAACGCGGTTTCCAGTTCCCTTTAACCAGGGGACGGTGTGCCCCAAAGGCACTGGGAAGAAGGCGGGGCTGTGGCAGCTGCTGGAAATCCTTATTTTCACCCGACTGAACGAGGACTCAGTCCTGGCAGGAATCTGGGCCCAAAGGAGTCCAGGCCACGAATGGGGAAAACAGGCCGTCTTAGCGCTTCCCGGCTGCTGTAACGACACCGGGCTGGGGAACCAGAGACACGTGTTTCTCACAGTTCAGGAGGCCAGGAGTCCAAGGCCAAGGTGCGGGCAGATCTGGTGTCTGGTAACGGCCACCTCGCCGCTGAGTCCTTACCAGGCAGAAGGGGAGGCAGCCTCTGGGGCCTCTTGTACCATCTTATTCCCAAGGCCGCCCCTCGTAATCTGATCACCTGCCAAAGGCCTCCAGCTGGGGTTTAGGTATTCGGTTTATCAACACCGGGGAGCACGGGAGGGACACAAACACGTCGTCAGCAGCAGCCGGCAAAGGCCTATAAGAAAAAGGGTGCTTTGTATTTTCCTTTTCTTTCCTTAATGTATTTTCATTGTCACGAAGGCTCACTGGCCAAACAGAGGTTTGAAAGGATGAAAGGATTTGAGATCTGTGGGACCCCCTGACGGACCCTGACACCGGCAGGACCACCCGATTATTCTAAAACTACAATTAGGTGGAGGTCCTGTTGTGGCTCAGCCTCATCCATGAGGATGCGGGTTCGATCCCTGGCCTCCGTCTTGGGTTAAGGATCCGGTGTTGCCATGAGCTGTGGTGTAGGTCTCAGACGCGGCTCGGATCCCGCGTTGCTGTAGCTGTGGTGTAGGCCGGCGGCTGCAGCTCCGATTCGACCCCTAGCCTGGGAAACCTCCATATGCTAAAAAGACAAAAAAAAAATTTTTTTTAATTAGAGAGCAAACGTTAGCACACAGGGCTCCCTGCTGTGGTCTGAGCTGTTGATGGAAGCTTTCTTGAGATCCACAGAGAGGCCAGCGGGAAAGTCTCTGGGCCCCCACCCCCCCACCCCCACTGTCCCCAGGGCAGTGCCGTCTAGTGGTTACAGTTCAGGCTCCAGAGTCAAGTTTGCCCAGACTGAAAATCCCAGCCCCGCCACATGCTGGCGTTTGACCTCATCTTCTCTGAGCCTTGACTTCCCATCTGTCAAATGGGGACAACTGTGCCCACTTAACGGATCGCTTTGAGAACGAACCAGGAGAGTGACTGAAAGTGGATTCCGGGTCTGATGGATCCCATCTGTTTATCGTATTGAATGTATCCTGCATTGTGAAGTCGTGCTGTCACTTTCATATTATTTTAAAAACGAGTGTTTCACCTGCAGTAGGAAGGCACCAGCCTGGTCACTCGAGTTCTAAGGTGATGGTGAAAATAAGAGAACCTCGAATGACCGCCTCCTGTTTACCTTTGATGTCAGCGACGATGCTGTGTGACTGACCTCAAACTGGTCTTGGTTTGTTTTTTAATTACCTAAGTCAAGAAAGAGTACATTCTTGTTATAGTTGATTCTAACAAGCACAGACGTTTATAGAGTCAAAGATAACTCGTCCTTATTTTTCTAAAGTAGTTGCTCTACTAAACGTTCTAGGTAAACTGATCTGGCCGAGGCCTTCGTGTGGAAAAGCCGAGAAAATGTCTTTGATGTGCGGTTTTCTCACATGCCTGCTGACCTAGCCTCTGATCGTTGTTTTCTTGTGACAAATGGTTGAGTTTTCCAGGAAATAGTGTTTTGACAGGAGTATTTCCTGCTGTATAAAATGTCACAGGCTCTCTGGCAGTGTCGAGCCCAGAAGGTGGACTTTGGCAGGAAAGGAAGACCCGTGTCCCACATGGGGACGTGGAAGGAAGGGGAGGGGAGCTGCAAACTGTTCTCCCAAAGGCGGAGAATTAGTGCTCTGTTGCTGGAGACCAGTAGGAGCCCATCGGGGGTGTGGTGCGGGGGACCACCGCCCGGCTGAGGAGGGCGGGGCTGCTGCTCGCAAGGCCTTGTGTGGATTATAGGTGGGGATGCACAGCATGGCGAGAGGAGCAGGGCTGGGTTTCAGCCCTCACTCATCCCTTCCCAAGTGCTCTTGTGCAGTATGCAACGTGTGCAACTGTGCTCAGCAGACCAGATGCAGGAGTTCTTTCAGTCATTCCCCCGCTCCCGCCCCCACCCCTGCCACCAGCCAGGGTGGTACCGAGGAGCAGGATCTGGGTTTTGGAGGCATGTGGGATGGGGGAGATGGAGAGGTTACAGACCTTCCTTTTCAGAATCAGGAAAGCATCTCCTTCAAGCTTTTCCTGGGCTTTGTAGACATCTGCAAACTCTGTCCCCACCCTAGCTGCGGTCCTCTCTCAGAGAGGCGGCCCTGCTCCCCTCCTCATTCTAAGTCCCCTCACTCCCTGCCCTGCTCCCTAGGGTGGTGAATGGCTCCACAGATGGGGGCGGGGGCCTGGCACAGGGGAACACCGTGTCTCAGGTCCCCAGTGCCCAGCCTTGCGTTGAGGGGGGCTTCTGGGGGGTCAGGAATGGTGAAGATGAGGAACAGAGTTTGGGGTCCCCCTGAGCAGCCCTCTGTGCATCTCATGTTAGCTTCCTGGGGCTGCCTCTGTCTTCGCACAGAAGCCTCGCCTCCTCTCGTGTTGTCTCTCCTCTGTCTCTTAGAAGGACACTTGTCATCGGATTCAGGGCTTGTCCGGATAATCCAGGATGATCCGTCTAGAAACCCTTAGCTTAAGTACAGCTGCAGAGACCCTTATTTATTTATTTATTTATTTTTATTTTGGGCCGTGCCGGAGCCATGTGGAAATTCCCAGGCCAGGGCTGGAACCCACACCACAGCAGCCACCCAAGCCGCTACAGTGACAGTGATGGCTCCTTAACCCGCTGTGTCATAAGAGAACACCAAAGACCCTTTTTAAAAATAAGGTCCTCGGAGTTCCCGTCATGGCTCAGTGGTTAACGAATCCGACTAGGAACCATGAGGTTGCAGGTTCGATCCCTGGCCTTGCTCAGTGGGTTAAGGATCCGGCGTTGCCGTGAGCTGTGGTGTAGGTTGCAGACGCGGCTCGGATCCTGTGTTGCTGTGGCTGTGGCGAAGGCAGGCGGCTACAGCTCCTGTTAGACCCCTAGCCTGGGAACCTCCATGTGCTGTGAGTGCAGCCCTAGATAAGGAAAAAAGACAAAAAATAAATAAATAAATAAAAATAAGGTCCTAGTCACAGGCTTCAGAGGTTGGGACAAGGACATATCTTTGGGGTCTCTCTTCCACCCACCAAATACTGTAATCCCGAATTTTGACCTAGTGTATTTTTTCTGGATTTTCTTCAGGGTCTTCCAGCGCCTCTGTGCCAGCCCTGGGTAGAATATGAAATTTTCTCCTGACAGAAAATAATCCAACTACAATAATAAAATTTTTAAAAAGAATATGAAATATTCTAGAAGACCCTTCAAACAATGCCAGGATACCTTGATGGTGGAACAGAATTCCACGTAAGGCTCCAAGCTCAGGCCCAAGAAGTTTACTTACAAAAGGCCAAGAGATCCTAAATCTGTGTTTTCCCCCTTATCATGCTTCCTAATCCAAATGACCGTCGCCTCTCAACTGAGTCACTGCAAGGCCTTCGTGACAGGCCTCTCGCCTCCTGCTGGTCTGCTTCTTTCTCTCCACACCACCGTCAAAGTGGCCCTTCCAAAATGTAAATCTGACTGTGCAAACACACACACGTGCACACACACACGCACACACACACACAAAGATGCCCTCCACACCCATTCCCATTGCTCTTAAGAATAAAACCTGGAGTGAGTTCCCGTTGTGGCTCAGCAGTAATTGAACCCTACTAGTATCCTTGAGGATGCAGGTTTGATCCTGGTCCCACTCAGTGGGTTAAGAATCCGGCGTTGCCTTGAGCTGTGGTGTAGATTGCAGATGCCGCTCAGATCTGGCGTGGCTGTGGCTGTTGTGTAGGCCGGCAGCTACAGCTCCTATTAGACCCCTAGCCTGGGAACCTCCATATGCCGTGGGTGCGGCACTTAAAAAAAAAAGAATAAAACCTGGATCCTTCACATGCCCTGCCCTGGTCTGCAGTGGCCTGGCCTGCCCTCCCCGCCTCCCAGCCACTCCCCTCACCCTGGAGTTTGAGCTGCGCTGGTGTCCCCCAGCTGTGTCAAGGCTTGGAGGCCCCTATTTTTATTCTGAAGTCTCCCAGCTCATACATCAAACATTAACATGCACCCGCATGACATATTAAATATTTTTAGTAGAAAACGTATTTTGAAGTTTTTCATATTTCAGATAATTTTGAAATTGACCCTGAGTGACTCCTTAATTTGAATGTCTGTGATTTCTCAGGCATCTTCCACATGCTTGAGGAGTCTTCTCAGATGAGAGCGTCTAAACCTACACATTTTTCCAAAATACAGTGAAAGCTCTGTGACTACTTGGCCCCAGGACAGTTGACAATGTGTTTTGTTTTATTCGCATTTTATTAAACATCGGCGTTGCAGTTTTCCTTCCATATTGGGGGAATAACATATGATTTCCAGGCCTCACCCCTTCCTCTAACACCCCCAGCTCTCCCCACCTTGCCCTGGCCAGCGTCTCCGTCTCCAGATCTCGTATTAACTGTAACTCTCTGGGGGTCTTCCTGGCCATCTTCTGGGTCAGCTCCCTCGTCACGTCACCTCCCAGCCCTAAGTCGCGTTTCTCCAGAGTACGTCTCAGACCTTAATTTCAGGGGTATCTGGGTGACCCGCTCTTCAGAGCTTCTCTGTGGTGCCAGACAGACAGTAAATGGCACAGGTCAAAGGCCATGGCTAGCTGGTCCCCGTCCCACCCAGTGGTGCTGAATGGTGGCGACTCAAAGAATTGTTAGCATTTTTCTACTCCTTGTGTGCCTAAGGCATCTGGCGACAATCTGGAGTTGCCATTGTGGCTCAGTGGCTCAAGGACCCGAGATCTCTGTGAGGAGGTGGGTTCCATCTTTGGGCTCGCCCAGTGGGTGAAGTGTCCGGTGTTGCCGCAAGCTGCATGGCTCCTATCTGGTGTTGCTATGGCTGTGGCTTAGACCTCAGCTGCAGCTCCAGTTCAACCCCTAACCCAGGAACTTCCATGTGCCAGTTCCAGGTGCAGCTGTAAAACAAAACAAAAACAACCTAAGCGTCCCTCTTGCCCTTTTGTTATAATAGAACAGAATCTAGCATCATTCATCATTGTCTCTAGTGTGATTTAAAATGATCCTGAGGGGAGTTCTCGTCATGGCTCAGTGGTTAACAAATCCGACTAAGAACCATGAGGTCGCGGGTTTGATCCCTGGCCTTGCTCAGTGGGTTAAGGATCCGGCGTTGCCGTGAGCTGTGGTGTAGGCTGCAGACGCGGCTCGGATCCCGCGTTGCTGTGGCTGTGGCGAAGGCCGGCGGCTACTAGCCTGGGAACCTCCATATGCCGTGGGTGCGGCTCTACATAAAAGGCAAAAAAAAGACAAAAAATAAAATAAAATAAAATGATCCTGAGAGCACACGATTTGAGAGCATAAATCAAGGAAACGTGTGGTCTAGAGATCCATTTGGCCTCAACCGCCCGGACCCTTTCTCAGTGACTGCACATGGCCCTGGTCACAGCAGATCCACCACCATCATCTTCCTCGTCGGCGTCCCGCGCAGGGCCGTCTGCCTTACCGGGCTCGGGGCGGTGGGCATTAGTCATCTCCTGTGCCACGTGAGCAGTCCTGTGGGGCAGGCGATGGGAGGAACCTGTCCTCCACACGGTGACTGTGAGGCACGGCCGGTGCCGTCTGCGGCGGACTCGGCTCGATCCGGGACCCCGCTGGTGTTTAGTCCTCTGCAGCTGTCCTTGCTGCCGGGCAGTTGGTACCGAGGTGATGCAGATATCGGTTTAGTCAGAGCGTGCCTGCTGCGTAGGCCCAAATGTACTGCCATCACTTGGTACCTCGGGCTCCCTGTGGCCCCGATAAATGCCAGGATGCCAGGTGAGCTGCCAGTCTGTAAGCTAGACTCTAACTTCGTGAAGCACTGTTCACTCGCGGACCGACTTGACTGCTTTGTTTTGATGGGAGGGGGAAAAGTCAAGATTTGAAAGCTGGGTCCTGGGGTCCTGAGAACATCTTAAACGCGTCATTCAGGGCTCAGCTTTGGAGGAGGGGAGCGATCTGGAGTTGCCTGCTTTTCCGGGGAGGCTGTTGCTATCCCGAGTGTCTGTGAATATGCAACTCTAGCTTTGGAGCCCTCCAGACGTGGTGTCAGTTCCGTCTCTCCCACCGACTAGCGCTGTGACCTTGGACACGTAACTTACGCTCCTTGGGCCTGTTCTAAAATAGAGAGAAATCCGATCCGTACATCCGAAGCTCTCAGCTCTGACAAAATACGTTCCCGGTAGACGTTGGTCAGTCATCGCAGCCGTGAGAGTCCAGTGAGGGTAGTGCCCCAAATGTGGGTTGTCCTGGTCGTGTTTGTGTCCAGGAGTTCCCTTTCTTTTTTTTTTTTTGCTTTTTGGGTCCATTTTTGCAGCATATGGAAGTTCCCAGGTTAGGGGTCAAATTGGAGCTACAGCTGCCGGCCGATGCCACAGCCACAGCAGTGCCACACCTGAGCCGCTTCTGCGACCTACACTGCAGCTCAGGGCAACACCGGATCCTTAACCCACTGAGCAAGGCCAGGGATCGGACCTGCATCCTCTTAGATATTAGCTGGGCTCTTAACCTACTGAACTGCAGTGGGAGCTCCCCAGAAGTTACTTATTTCCCCACAGTCGATCTCTGGCCTCTTTCCTTGAGCAGACTGGTGTCCTCACAAGGACGAAATATGGTCTTTGTGTTCCACACAGCGCTCTTGACACACAATGAGAGCTAAGACGGATTTAATGGCGTATTGAATTATTGACTATAATTCAATTGAGAAGCGGCCGCAGCAGAGACAGTTATCCAGTAGAGGAAAATGTCTTATCAAAGTCTTAGGAGGTGAATTTCTTTTTTATCACATCCCTAAATTTTTCCATCATTGCTTTCAAGTTCCTTTTTATAGTAATTAGAGCAGCATTAAAAACAAATAAGAATTGGAATTCTTGCAGTAGCATAGTGGGTTAAGGATCTGACTGCAGGAGTTCCCATCGTGGCTCAGTGGTAATGAACCTGACAGGAATCCATGAGGACATGGGTTCAATCCCTGGCCTTGCTCAGTGGGTTAAGGATCTGGCATTGCCCTGAGCTGTGGTGTAGTTTGCAGATACCGCTTGGATCTCTCCTGTTGCTGTGGCTGCAGCTCTGATTTGACCCCTAGCCTGGGAATTTTCATATGCTGTGGGTATGGCCCTAAAAGACCAAAAAGGAAAAAAAAAAAAAGGAATCTGACTGCAGCAGCTCAGGTAGCTGCAGAGACACAGGTTCAATCCCCAGCCCTGTGCAGTCGGTTAAAGGATCTGGCATTGCCACATCTGTGGCTCAGATTCAATCCCCAGGCCAAGAATTTCCGAAAGAAAGGAAAGAAAGAAAGAGAGTGAGAGAGAAAGAGAGAGAGAGAGAGGGAGAAAGAAAGAAAGGAAGAAAGAAAGAAGACAAAGGGAAGAAAAAGAAAGAAAGGAAAGAGGGAAAGAAAGAAGAATCTCTGGGAGCTCCCTCTGTGGTGCAATGGGATCAGCGGCGTCTTGTGAGCCCTGAGACGTGGGTTTGATCCCCTGCCTGGCACAGTGGATAAGGATCCAGTGTTGCCTCAGCTGCCGTGTAGGGCGCAACTGTAACTGGGATCTGATCCCTGGCCTGGGAGCTCCATGTGCCACAGGGCAGCCAAAAAAAAAAAAGAAAGAAAGAAAGAGAGAGAGAGAGGAGAATCAGTGGAGTTCCCTCGCGGCAGGTGAGGGATCCACTGTTGTCACTGCAGCGGCCCGGGTCGCTGCTGGGGCGCGGGTTCCATCTCCAGCCTGGGAACTTCCACATGCCATGTGTGTGGTCAAAAAAGGAGCTCTGGCACTTGGAGGGGGTGGGCTGGGGGGAGTCTTTGAGGCAGACTCTCCAACATCAACCTCCCTTTGAGGGCTTTAAAATTTCCACATGCAGGGAGTTCCTGTCGTGGCTCAGTGGTTAACGAATCTGACTAGGAATCATGAGGTTGCAGGTCTGATCCCTGACATCGCTCAGTGTGTTCAGGATCTGGTGTTGCCGTGATCTGATTAGACCCCTGGCCTGGGGAGCTTCCATATGCCGCGGGTGCAGCTCTGAGAAGACAAAAAAAAAAAAAAATTATTAATTTAGATTTCACTTTTTGAAGTTCCTGCCATGGCATGGCGGGTTAAGGATCTACCACTGTCAGCGCAGCATGCGGGTTCGATCCCTGGCTCAGCACAGTGGGTTAAGGATCTGGTTTTGCTGCAGCTGTGGTGTAGGTCGCAGCTACGGCGTGCATTTGATCCCCGGCCCAAGGACTTTCACACACCATGGGTGCAGCCAGAAAATACGAGATTTCACTTTTCATCTGTTCATCCCAGTCTGTGGAGAAATGTTTGGGAAGCGGAGGTGAGAGGAGCTGGAGGACGGATGTAAACGGCCCGTGGTCTTGGGCTTGGGCTGAGCCGTATCAGCGGCAGCCAGGCCGTGTGGCATTTTCTTTCACATTAACTCCCAATGACTTTGATGTAAGAAGTTCCACCGTCTTTAGAGAACCAGCCTGCTGGTGTGGGGAAGAAAGATGGGGTTTCCAGGAGCAGATGTAAATAGAGAGGCATACCGATTTAGCGTTGGTATTTGCACAGAACCAAACCAGTCGAGAGGTGACGCAGGCAAAACCCAGGCCCCATCCTCTTCCACACCCTTTCTAGTGGCCTGGGGACAGCAAGGGGGACATAACTGTCAAAGTCACAGGGACCCAGACTCAGTGAGATCCTTCAGAAGACCTCTATAAAAATCCAGATGACCTCGGCTCATTGATAAATGTTCCCACAAAACCAGAATGAAATTCCCTTAGGACAGATGTTAGGTGCCTGGTCCAATAGAAAAGTTCGCCTTTCCCTCGCGCCCCCTAAGGAAGAGAGAGGATGGGTGAGTGGCCAGGCGGTGACCTTGATAGAGTCACTGACCTTGACAGAGACCAGCCTCCTGCACACCTGTGCTCAGGCATGGAGGTCACCAGTAGGGGAACTTCCCGTGAAAGGACGAGCCCAGCTATGCTCCACCCCCGACGCACACACGGCCAGCGACACGCACCCAAGGAGAAACTCCTGTCTGCACATTCCACGTGCCAGGCTCCACACCACGCCCTTTAGATACATTTTCTCACTTTATTCTCACAGCACATCAAACAAGCATTCTCTCTGCATGCGATGGAATTGAGAAACGCAGGGTAACTTGCCCGGTGTCGTGGCTACTGTAAGTGGTGGGGCTGGAGTTCCAGCTGTGGCTCAGTGGGTTAAGAACCTGAACAGTATACATGATCCCCGGCCTCGCTCAGTGGGTGAAGGATCCGGTGTTGGCCACAAGCTGCTGTGTCAGTCTCAGATGTGGCTCGACTGCTGTGTTGCTCTGGCTGTGGCATAAGCCAGCAGCTGCAGCTCCAATTCTATTCCTAGCCTGGGAACTTCCATATGCCACGGGTGTGGCCCTAAAAAGCAAAACAAAAACAAAAACAAAAACAAAAGAGCACTGGCGAGGAAATTCTCAAGAGGTGTCGTTCTAGCTGGGACTGAAGTCCAGGTGCACGTGTAGTGGTGCCCCCGGGGAGCGCTAAGTGGGAGAATGTTGTCATCCTAAGTCGCATCACCTCTGCTACCCAGGAGGAGGGGGGAGACCAGCCCCGGGGCTGGGGGTTCGAGGTCAGGGCAGCTACATGAAGAAGGGAGGAGAATATGAGATGACAGGAGGAGAATAAGTCCCACTGAGCCTGGAAGGGTGTGGGGAAGGGAGGAGTCGAAGATAACACAGATTTCTGTCTGCATAGATGGAGTGCCATTTTTCTCAAGGGAACCATTAATTGTCTAAGCAAAGGGACTCTGCAGTGGCTGTATGGGGTCTTGGAGAGTCAGGGGGATGAGAGGGACAGGAGCCCCGCGGGCCCCCTGGTCAGGGGCGATGGAGGTGGAAAGCGGACGTGGGAGTTCTTGTGAGTCAAATGCGGTTTGATAAAGCCCTTAGCGCAGTGCCGGGAGCACGGAGAAGACTCAGTAAACAGGCGCTCTGGATGGCTCGGGCACCTGCCCCTGGGCATCAGCACATCCCCCGCTGGTGCTTATTCTCCTTCCTCCAGCCCCCGCGGCTTCAGCTGGCCCCTTTCCATCCGACTTCCTTCCCCTCTCCAAAGGGTCTGATCTGGCCCGTGCGCTCAGTCCCGCCTGATGAGAACACAACGTTGACAAGCGAAGGAGAACCAGGGGCCAAAAGTTTTCCTGCGATCCCAACTTTTTCCATACCAAGACGTACACTTGGTTTTGGAGTTCCCTTGTGGCACAGCGGGTTAAGGACCCGGCATTATCACTGCAACGGTTCAGGTTGCTGCTGTGGCTTGGATTCAATGCCTGGCCCAGGAACTTCCACAAAAAAGGAAAAACAAAACAAAAACATGCTCCAATTTAAAAGCATTCCTCCTTTTAAAACTTATAACTGGAGGAGTTCCCATCGTGGTGCGGTGGCAACAAATCCGACTAGGAACCATGAGGTTGCGGGTTCAATCCCTGGCCTTGCTCAGTGGGTTAAGGATCTGGTGTTGCCGTGAGCTGTGGTGCAGGTTGCAGACACAGCTAGAATCTGGCGTTTCTGTGGCAGTGGCATTGGCCAGCAGCAGCTACAGCTGCAATTTAACCCTAGCTTGGGAACTTCCATATGCTGCAGGTGTGGGCCTAAAAAAAAAAAAAATAAATAAATAAATAAATAAATAAATAAATAAATAAAGCCTGGGGATCCGGGTGGGCAGAAGCGTGACACCTGCTCTGTAGGGAGGGACATCAGGGGAGTCAGGGTTCCCCACGTGGGCAACAGCTTGTGCCCCTGGGAGGTTCTAAGCACACCCACTCCCCAAGTAAAGGCGTCAATGTTGGAGGCACTTTTTTAGGTTTCTTTTGTTTGTTTTTTGTTTGGCTAAGGGGTGCAGTGGCTTGATGTGGGATCTCAGTTCCCAGAGCAGGAATGGAGCCAGACTGCAAAAGTACAAGTGCCGAATCCTAACCCTTAGACCACCAGGGAACTCCCTGGGGGCACTTTGAAAGGCCAGCAGGGTGAGCCTGAAAAGAGGTGTCACAAAACCCTACCTGGGATCAGGGCATTTCCTGATGTCTTTAGGGCAGCATGTCAGACTTACCCCATCCACTCAATGGCAAAGGGAAACAAGCAAATCGCCTTTCTTCTGGGGGCCAGGGTCACAGGGTCACAGGTGTAGTCGTCACAGGCATTGAAATAGCTTGCTTCATCACACAATTCCCGTGTGATTGTAAATCGTATGTAAACGTGACTCTTTATTCCGACGTGTTGCTTAGATTTAATACACAGGTCATGGTTTGTACTGTGTCAAACCACCCAGCTCTCCAGTTACACCCCCCCATCTTTAAATAAAACTGGGGTTCTAGAAGTTCCCTTGTGGCACAGTGGGTTAAGGATCTGGCGGTGCCACAGCTGTGACGCAGGCTACAGCTACAGCGTGGGTTCCGTCCCTGATCTGGTAACCTTCACATGCCGTGGCTGCAGCAAAAAAAAAAAAAGAAAAAAAAATTGAGGTTCTGGTTGAGTGTTGAGTGACTTAAGGCTCCGAGTGCCCTGACAACACCGTTTGCACTTGTTGGGCTGTGGCCCCGAGCCAGTGCCAGGCTGCCTGCAGAATTGTTCCTGCACCATCTCCCTGGGCCCCCCAGACTCCTAACTCCCTGATCTTGTTTGTAATCCCCCAGTCAGTCTTTATCCAGTCTTTTCATTACCTCCACTCCCCTGCATGGAGGTTTTCTCAGCACTCATCATTTAATGTGTCAGAAATCGATCATGATTTTCCTGACTCGCTTTCCTTCTTCTTTTCCCAAGATGGTTCAGATCTTGCATACTTGGAGTTCCCGTCGTGGTGCTGCAGAAACGAATGCGACTAGGAACCATGAGGTTGCGGGTTCGATCCCTGGCCTCGCTCAGTGGGTTAAGGATCCGGCGTTGCCGTGAGCTGTGGTGTAGGTTGCAGACGCGGCTCGGATCCCGCGTTGCTGTGGCTGTGGTGAAGGCCGGCGGCTACAGCTCCTGTTAGACCCCTAGCCTGGGAACCTCCATACGCCACGGGTGCGGCCCTAAAAGGACAAAAGACAAAAAAAAAAAAAAAAAATCTTGCATATTTCTCTGCCAGTTGCCCAGCTCTATTTGCTATTTGAATATGTGGGCAGAGATGGAGACCAAAAACAGACAACTAAACAGAAATAAGGAGGAGGCTGACAAAGTAGTTCCCAGCAGTAACCCCTGGATGGTGACGTTTGCAAAAGAGGAGGCAGCTCTCGTGTTCTCAGGCCAGGCTGGGAGCTGGAGGCAGTTAGAGGAACAACGTCAGAAATTCCAAAGAGGGTCTGTGCTTCTCCATCTCCAGCATCTGTCAGAAAGCTCATAATAGCTTCAGGAGGAGATCATTGCCAACAAATTTGCCAGTAAGTTTGGCTGAACCATGAAAACCAGGAAAGTGACTTAACTGATTCTTGTGCTAAACTGACCGAACCGGTTCACACATCACGTGTAACTGCCTTAAAGAAGTTCAGTTGTTATTGTTAGAATTTAGCAGATGCTGCTGCAAATGATGAAAAAACAGAAAAAAAAAATTTTTTTTCTGGGAGCCCCCTCTTGGCTCAGCGGTAATGAACCCGACTAGGACCCGTGAGGTTGCAGGTTCAATCCCTGGCCTCACTCAGTAGGTTAAGGATCCGACATTGCCGTGAGCTGTGGTGTAGGTCGCGGATGCGGCTTGGATCTGGCGTCGCTGTGGCTGTGGCGTAGGCATGTGACTCCAGCTCCCATTCAGCCCCTAGCCTGGGAACTTCCATGTGCTGCTGTGGGCGTGGCTCTAAAACAAAAAAGAAAAAAGAAAAAGAAAAATTTTTCCTGATCTAAAGTAGAAAGTCTACAATAATCAGGGATGCAAGACGCATATGGGCAATTTTTTAGAAAACGATGTCCTGCCCCTCATCTGAGAATCAGAGAAAGGTAAATAATACGGGTACTGAGCACCGAAGCACATCCTGTGCATGGCCCCATGCTAAGGGCCCTCCTGCATCCCACTGCTTGGTTCTCTTCACACCCCCTGATTTCTCTTATCACCCCCACTTTGCATTTGGCTTAAGGGGATTTAAAAACTTCCCCCAAGTCACACAGCTGCAGCGTGGAGGGGTCAGTGTCTAGTCCCCGGTCCCTCTTGCTAAGAAGGCACACCCGAAGCCACGCCGGCCACCTCTCTCTCTGGAGAAAGCTTGCCTCTCTGCAAGCTCAGAGTCAATATCTAAAACCAGCAACTGGGAGTTCCCTGGTAGCTCAGAGGGTTTAGGATCCGGTGTTGTTACTGCAGTGTCTCGGGTCACTTCTGCAGCATAGGTTCAGTCCCTGGACTGGGAACTTCTGCATGCCATAAGTACAGCCAAAAAATGAAAAGTAAAATAAAACCAGCAACTGAAACCGAAACTCTGAAAGCATATTTATCTTCCTGGTTGTTAGTGTATTATAATTTATAATATATACATATTTTATGATTTTTATCTTTTCTATTACAGTTGATTTACAGTGTTCTGTTGATTTCCACTGTACAGCAAAGTGACCTATTACACACACACACACACATACACACACACACACACACATTCTTTTTCTCACATTATCCTCCATTATGTTCCATCACAAATGACTAGATATAGTTCCCTGGGCTATACAGCAGGACCTCATTGCTTATCTACTCCAAATGCAATAGTTGGAATCTACTAATGCCAAACTCCCAGTCCATCCCACTCCCCCCCACCGCCTCCCTTGGCAACCACAAGTCTGTCGTCCTAGTCCATAAGTTTCTTTTCTATGGAAAGGTTCGTTTGTGCCATATTTTAGATTCAGATATGTGATATCAAATGGTACTTTTCTCTTTCTGACTTACTTCACTTAGTATGAGAGTCTAGCTCCATCCATGTTGCAGCAAATTGCATTATTTTGTTCTTTTTATGGCTGAGTAGTATTCCATTGTGTATAAGTACCACATCTTCTTAATCCATTCATCTGTCAATGGACATTGAGGTTGTTTCCATGTCTTGGCTATTGTGAATAGTGCTGCAATGAACATACAGGTGCATGTATCTTTTTCAATGCAAGTTTTGTCCGGATATATGCCCAAGAGTGGGACTGCTGGGTCATATGGTAGTTCTATATTGAGTTTTCTGAGGTAACTCCGTAATGTTTTCCATAGTGATTGTACCAATTTGCATTCCCACCAACAGTGTAGGAAGGTACCCTTTTCTCTGTATTTTATATTTAAGGCGTTCATTTAGTGAGGCACTGCATTTATTTTTCTCCTAGAGGTTATATGGTCTTTTAGGAGTTCCAAATACTTGGAATAAGGAGATATTTACTTTCGGAATTTAGCCATAATATCTTCTGGATTAATTTTATTAGCTCCTGAAGCTGGAACTGTAATAGTCAGTTCATACAAATCTAAAGTTTTCAATGAATTGTATCAGTTCATACTGATGTGAAGCCTTTATAAAAAGGCTTTGCCTCAAGAGGGAGCTCCTCGCAAACCTTTGATTAATTCAGTTCTTCCAGGAATGACGCTTGATTTTAAAGCATATTTTCTTTTTTTTTCTTTTTTTTTTGGCCTTTTGTCATTTTATGGCTGCACCCGCGGCATGTGGAGGTTCCCAGGCTAGGGGTCTAACAGGAGCTGTAGCTGCTGGCCTACACCACAGCCACAGCAACGCGGGATCCGAGCCTCGTCTGCAACCTACACCACAGCTCACGGCAACGCCGGATCCTTAGCCCACTGGGCAAGGCCAGGGATCAAACCCGCAACCTCATGGTTCTTAGTCGGATTCGTTAACCACTGAGCCACGACGGGAACTCCAAAGCATATTTTCAAGAACCGGATTACAATCCTGTGTGAATAGAGAGAAAATTCACAGAAGAGCCTCAAAGAAACAAAACAGAAGTCCAGGAATTTGAATTCTTAGGATGGAGGCCATAAAGATCCAAGGCTTTAACCTTGATAAAAGTTACTATCAAGAGAACTTAAAGAAATGGAGTTCCCTCTTGGTTCAGTGGGTTAAGGATCCAGTATTGTCACTGCTGTGTCTCTAGTTAGTAGAGCAGCTCAGGTTCACTCCCTGACCCAGGAAATTCTGCATGTGGTGGGTGCAGCCAATAAATGAATAAATAAATAAAATTACATTCTATCATAACTTTTTAAAGAAAGAGAACTTCTACAATCTTTTATTCTGTAGAATCATAAGACCAGAAGGGAAAAGACAGGGAGAATTGTCTTTCCATGTTGAGAAGACAGGGAGAATTGTCTTTCCATGCTGATAAGCGTTTGGGGGCCCGGGGGTTGGGAAAGTGGGGGCAAGATTCTCTGGGACCCATTATATAGTTTCATCTACTGATACAGTGGCCTGAGGCAGAGGGCACCAGGGCATTTGTTTTTGTTCTCTATAAAGTTGTTCCAGCTCTTCTGAAGAAAACACGGTGTGGCACAGTTAAAAGACAGACAGCATATGAGAATGGAATTCTAGACATTTTAAATTATTCCAGAAAAAAAGTAAGAAAAGCGGAGCAGAAGGATTTCTTAAAAACCCAGATGAGGCCAACAGAATCAGAGGAGTGGACTTAAAGCCAGTCACATCAGTAATCAACATTAAATGCAAATGGGCTAAACACTCTAAAGGCAGAGATTATTATAAAACTGGAGGAGAAGAAGAAAGAGCCAATCATGGGCTGCCCTTAAGTTATAAATAAGGCAGATGGAAAGGAAAAAGATAGAGTAAGTATGTCTTCTAAACAGTATGCTTTAGAAAGCTGGAGTGGCCATCTTAAAATAAGATAAAATAGACTTTAGGGTGACAAATATCACCTGAGATAAAGAGGGCAGTCGTCCAGGAACACACGGCAACCACATATCTGGTAATGTCTAGTAACGGAGCTTCAAATGTGTGAAGCAAATATTAGCAGAATTTAAGGGAGTCAGAGCCAAATCTGCAATCACAGAGATTTTAAATCCCCCTGTCAGTGACTGATAGAACAGCGAGACAAAACATTTCCATTCATCTGGATTGGCCATTCGCCAGGGACTGGGCTGGTGTCAGCCAATGGGTGCTCTGTTCATGACACGTTTTTCTTTAATTTCCTTGGCTAACGAAGAAGCAACTGGCTCTGCAACTCCTGTTACCCAAAGGACATCTTGAGATTGATTATAATTGCTGTGGGAGGGACCCTGACATCTTTACCTTGGCAAGTGAGCTACAGAGAATTTCCTCATTACTGGCACACTGGGAATCAAGCCCGTGGTCTAGACAGGATGGGTTTCTAGTGAACAGAGTAAACTGCTTCTACCCAAAGAAAGCGAGGCCCTTTTTCCAAGGAGACTTGTAACTGCCGGAACACCAGGCTCCCTCAAGCTCCCTCGAGCTCCCTCGGGCTCAGTGTTCGATTATGCTGATAAGCTCTTGAGTCTGGGATTGGAGTTTTACCTGTACAGCTAAGTGACACTCGAAGACTCCTTCGTCATCTTAAACCCAGATTGGGTTGTGCTGGGTGCGGCTTAATAGGATTATTGCCGGCGGGCAAGGAGGGGTTCCAGGCAGATCCTCCGGCCCCCATCACTTCCCAATTCTCAGTCTAACCATCTCCTAAGAAGAGAATTTTTCAATTTCCTGCGATGATCAGACTAGCAGTTTTCCCAGCCCGCAGAAATAATGAATTAGAAAATTGTGAAAATGCAATCAGAATAATACAGAGTAACTGAGGTGAAAGCCCCTCGGGCCTTCTGGATCACTTAAGATCCGTGTGGTTCGGGAGACCGGACCTCCTGGACTGGCCTGAAAGTCATTCTTAGTTCCAAGTTAATGTCTTCTTAGTTCAACTGGAGCCTTATCCCTTATTTTCTAAATTAAGGGGAGTTAGAAAATTGAAGATCTGCTCTTATCAACACTACGGTGGCAATTAAGTGCGTCCAAACGTTGTTGAACCAAGAAGCCAAATGAAAGAAATCACGCACGTTTGGTGGTAGGGAGAAAATGACCCAGATGGAATTCTATGTTTTGCTAGGCAAGGAGGAAATAGTTCTAAAATGCATTTAATAAGCAGAGAACTGGTTTCTAATGGGCTTTCATCTATAGACCAGCATTACATAAAACTCCACCCAGAGCAGGAGAAAGAAAAACATTAGGGACTGATCCATGGAAAAGAGATAAGACTGAGTTTTCAGGCTAGTCTATGATTCATTCAGTCCGCTCTGCCCTGAGACACCCAGGTTCCCAAGTCAGTTCTTTTATTTTTAGAATCAAGATTGTGAATAAGGCATTATTTCTGTCTTTTGTACAGTACATTTTACATCTATTGTTCTTTCTATCTGGTTTCCCCAGATCGGTCAGTCACTCTGCCTGATGCCAAAGAAAGCCCTTCCCAGTGGTGGGTCCCCAGATGGAATATGGCATTTTCTCATTTTGTCTTTGGTGAAAGAAACGGAACATGAAAGAAGGACTTTTCGCTCTAGCCTCCTAAAAGGCCCTACCATTTCCCTCTAACTTTTATTACTGTTTAGATAATAAAATGGGTGGACGGGGTATGGTATTATTTCAGAAATAACCCAATAAATCCTCTACATTAGTTACTTTTCTTCTAATGATTTAATTACATCTTCTAAAGGGGAGAAAGACATCAGAGCCATGTTGTATTATTTTATTTTATTTTACTTTGGCCTCGCCCACATCATGCAGAAATTCTGGGGCCAAGGACTGAACCTGGGCCACAGCAGTGCCAACACCAGATCTTTAACCAGTTGAGCCACTAAGGAACTCCCCATTTATTTTTATATAATGATGTAGGAAAAGGGGAAAAGGACACTTTTTCTACTTTCTCCTTTGAGTTAAGAGTCATAGCACTTTTTTTTTTTTTTTTTTTTTTTTTTTTTTTTTTTTTTTTTTTTTTGCTTTTTGAGCCACACCCTCAGCATATGGAGGCTCCCAGGCTGGGGACTGAATCAGAGCTGCAGCTGCCAGCCTACACCACAGCCACAGCAACATGTCTGGGATCCAAACAGTGTCTGTGACCTTCACCGCAGTTCACGGCAACACTGGATCCCAGACCCACTGAGCGAGGCCAGGGATTGAACCTGCATCCTCATAGATACTAGTCAGATTCATTTTCGCTGTGCCCCAATGGGAACTCCAACCATGGCACTGTAATGGAAAAAGAGCAGAGGACTATGTAAAAAATTGGTTTAGCACGGAAAGAGGGGAGAAAGAAAGGAGCAGGGGATACATGCAAAAGGCAGCGACCATGATTTATGGAGAATTTGGCTCCCGGGCGAGGTTCCGTGACTCTCGGGCGTGGAGTCAGGGAAGTCGCGCCTGGGTTGGGAGCGCGGGGGTTTTTAAGCCTAGTTGGTTCCGGGTCTGGATCCGGGTAGTGCCTTTGCCAAATTAGGCAAAGGACCACCATGTCCTTAGGTGACTGGTCGGGGGTAGGCTTTTGGGGGCTTTCCGGGTAGGTGTGGCTTCGATCGTCCGTTGGCGTGGGTGCGGCTGGTGGCCTATCTTCCTGCGCAGGCTTGTCCGTTTCTCATGGGGTCTGTTTGCTATGAGGGGTCTCTTTGCCATTTGGGGGCCACTTCCTGTCTCCGCCGGCCTAACAGACTACAGTCAGGGAGGTCCGCCAGGTGTTAATTTTGTGCCCTTGGGCATCCAGGTCTCTTCTGAGCTTGTCCCCTCCTCTGTAGATGGGGTTTTGTCCTTTCCTGTCTGCCTCATGCAGTTGTGCGAGGAGAACACACGGCAGGTGAGAGGCTAGTACAGGTGAGAGGCCCCTGGATGGTCAGAACATCCTTATTTACCTGGAACCTTGACACAACCTGGATCTTTTCTTCCCAGGGAGTTAACCCTTCTCATTACTCATTTTTCTTTTCCCTAATTCCGGGCCATTATTCCTACTGTGGCATCTTCCTATTTTCTTTTTCTCTATTTGCTCATTCACCTGGCATATTGGCTATTATGTTTTTCATTATTTACCATGTTACCAAGGTTTATTTTTTATTATCTTTTTTATTGACATATTTGCAACGTTATGTAAGTTTCCAGTGTACAATATGGTGATTCACAATTTGTAAAAGTTAGTTTACAGTTATCATAAAATATTGGCTGTATTCCCTGTGCTGCATGATATATCCTTGTAGCTTACTTATTTTATACACAGTAGTTTGTACTATTAATCCCCTATCTGTTCATTGACCATCCCCCTTCTCTCTCCCCACTCATAACCACGAGTTAGTTCTCTGTATCTGTGAGTCTGTTTCTTTTGTGTTATAGGCACTAGTTTGTTTTATTTTTTAGATTCCACATATAAGTGATATCATACAGTATTTGTCTTTCTCTGTCTCCCTTATTTCACTTAACACAGTATCCTCCAAGTCCATCCATTTTGCTGCATATGGCATCATTCTTTTTCATGGCTGAGTAGTACTCCACATCTCCTTTATCCATTCCTCTGTTGATGAATACTTAGGTTTCTTCCATGTTTTGGCCATTGTAAATATGCTGCTGTGAACACTGGGAGGCATGTGTCTTTTTGAATCAGTATTTTAGTGTAATCAAGTTTTAAATATGAAATTTCTGTCTCCAAAACTATCTTTAAACGTTTCATGAAAACCTCCCCATTTTAAGGGATGAATTCTTAATGTTTATTCTGCATTTCTTTCTTTCTTCCTTTTTTTTTTTAATGACTTCACCCAGGGATTGAATCTGAGCAACCCTGGATCCTTAACCCACTGCACTGGCCCAGGGATCAAACCTGTGCCTCCACGGTGACCTGAGCCTCTGCAGTCTGATTCTTAACCCACTGCACCATTGCAAGAACTTCATATTCTGCAGCTTTCTAATCTTAGCATTCTGTAGCTTTGCATTTGGTACTGAGAACTCAGGATTTGCTTTCTGGCTTGGGAAGTTAATTGACTTGAGGTTGTTTCTTCACCCCCCCCAACACACACACTTCTCCCTTTTCTGGGGGCACCAGGTACGTCTGCCTTTACTCTGTTCTCAGAGCAGATTAGCAGGACTTTGGCCTGCAGCAACAAACTAATACCCGCTAGACTCCAGAGCTCTCTTTATTTCGCTCCAAATGAAAGTCTCTTTTCAAAGACTGTTAACACCTGATTTGTTGTAAGACATTCTGGAAAGTACTATTTTCCTATACCGCTCTTATACTCCAGTATCAGAGGCTTGGTGGCCTGATTCTTCTTTTGAGGATATGTCTCATTTTTTTGTTCGTTTTGTTTTGCTTTTTAGAGCCATACCCGCGGCATATGGAGGTTCCCAGGCTAGGGGTCGAATCAGACCTATGGCTGCTGGTTTACGCCACAGTCACTGCAACATGGGATCCGAGCCCTATCTGCAACCTGCACCACAGCTCAGGGCAACGCTGGATCCTTAACCCACTGAGCGAGGACAGGGATCAAACCCGCAACCTCATGGATCCTAGTTGGTTTCATTAACTGCTGAGCCACGAAGGGAACTCAGGAGATGTCTCATTGACTAATTCTAAAACAATTTTAAATCCACAGATTAAGAACATGTGTTTCTTCACGTCACATGTCAAGAGAGACTTTTTTTTTGTCTTTAAATTTAGGGCTGCACCCGTGGCATATGGAGGTTCCCAGACTAGGGGTCGAATAGGAGCTGTAGCCACCGGCCTGTACCACAGCCACAGCCACACCAGTTCCAAGCCGCGTCTGCGACCTACATCACAGCTCACGGCAACGTCGGCTCCTTAACCCACTGAGTGAGGCCAGGGATCGAACCCGCGTCCTCTTGGATGCTAGTCGGGTTCGCTAACAACTGAGCCACGATGGCTCAGTGAGAGACTTTTTCATTCATTCCGCAAATGAATGTCTTAAAGCAAAACTGCAACTTTACAGCTACATTAATTACAAATTAGATCAAGTCTGAGTACAGCGACCTGAAGAGTCAGACCAGAGGCCCATCGGAACTAAGATTCTTCCTCCTCAAGCTTTTTACTGTTGTGCAGGCCGGTGGGTGGAGTGGGGTATGTGATAAGGTGGAAAGATATGTTTTCCTTTCCTGGGCTCAGTCTCAGAATGTCTGGAATGTTCTTCAAAGGTGGATCTGTCAGCATGACCTTTTGCTAACTCCTTGAATCCCTTTATATTTTATCTGCTATCTCTTGGGACATAAGTTTCATATTTTTATTATCAACAGTAGCACAGTGCTTCCTCTTTTTGTCCTAAAATTACCTCTTCCAAGCTTTAGGGAGTGCCCTCTGCCTTGAGGATTGAGAAGCAGATGATTCCATCTGCATTTTCTCCCTTGGGTTCCACTCCATCCTGGGGGCTTTGATGGTATCTGCTTAGCTTTTGTTTGCCAAGACTGAGAAAGCTCACTTGGGTTCGGAAAATGGAAAATTTTCAAAGAAGCCTTCCTTCGGGAGCCAGATCATTTTCAAGCCTGGATGCGAAGGTCCTATTGAAGTGTAGGAGTGCGCCGTGTGGAAGGTGGACAAAGGGTTAAGCATCACTGGCAGGCTTGGTAGAAGTGAAAAAACAGGACGGATCCAAAACACATAACGTATACTCCAAAATAAGCCAGGCTCGCCCCTCTTAATGGAATCACTGCAGACATGCCAAATTCTACAGCTAGTCCATTGTATACATATGGTAAAACTTTTTCATACCATCCAATGTTTGCCTCAATATGATTTTAATTAGGGACAGATTGGGTAGCTGGAAGAAAGCACTAGAATTGAAGAGAATACAGTTAAACACAAGCCCTTTTTATAAATGGCCCTGGTTTAGGTTAAAATGTATGCAAATGACTGCCGAGGACGGGGAGAGGAATGTGTGTGGTTTGGGGAAACCGAGGATGGGACATGACTCATCTTCAACCTGGGGACACAGTGTTGAGCTGGAAGGACCGAGTTCAGGGACTGGACTCAGTCCTTCCAGCTCAATATTCCTTTTGAAGTTGGGAGTTATGCGGATGTTCATGCCTTGTTACTGACTTTTTCCTGCCCCAGGACAGAGCTGTCTCTGCAGCACAAAATTTCTCTCTGGGCAAATAGCGCCTATACTTTGAAAGGCTCAGGAACTGGAGACAGCAGACTTGTAGTTTTGAAACTTCCGCCCCCGCCACAACTGTGTTTTCTTAGGCTGTATTCCTTGTTTCTCTGAAGTTAACTGAACATCATGAATTCAAAAGTGCTGCTGTTTACCTCATTCGAGAAGAGAAATGGGAGGAGTTCCCACTGTGGCCTGGCAGTAATGAACCAGACTAATATTCATGAGGACGTGGGTTCGATCCCTGGCCCTGCTCGGTGGGTTAAGGATTTGGTGTTGCCGTGAGCTGTAGGGTAGGTTGCAGATGTGGCCTGGATCTGGCGTTGCTGTGGCTGTGGTGTAGGCCTGAAGCTACAGCTCCCATTCAACCCCTAGCCTGGGAACTTCCGTATGCTGCAGGTGTGGCCCTAAAAAAAAAGGTGGGGGGGAGAAAGAAAAGAAATGGGAGGGAAATTTTGCTTCAGCTGGGCCCTGGCTGAGCAGAGGAGAAAACCACAGCTCTGGAATGTGCTTTTCTCAAACTTTAAGAGCATAGCTTTGGTTTTCCTCATGACTTACCAGAATGGCCTTGACTTACTGAGTATCTTTTGGGCAAGCCTCTCTGCATTCCAGCTTCTCTTTTGTGATGCTGCACAAAAAAGGGAAGATACACCCACCAACTCCATCTTACTGAGGTTTGCCTGAGGCTTCAGGACCCAAAACCTAGTCGATCACAGGCCCCGTAGGTTGGGTGCTGTGGCTTCTAGAGGAAGGAAGGTGCAGTGAGTATAAGGAGGAATAGAAATGGTACCCAGTTTTCTGTAGCCCCTTGGGGTCACATCAGACTATTTCAAGGAAGGGGCGAGCTCATACTCTATATGCCTTTGCTGGTGAGATGGTTCATTGGAACTGAGCCTGTTAAAGGAGCGAGTCGAGAGCTGGATCAGGCCTAGAAGGTTCTTCTCCTCCAGTAGCCGTGGAGAAGGAGGTGGGTCACGGGGGGATGAGCTGCAGGATCTCGGCTGTTGGGGAGGAGACCACACTCACCACTGCCTCTGGCCGGGCAAGCAGCGCCGACGTCCCTCCGCCCCCAGCCCCTCGGCTGATCCGGATGGTGGCCGCAGCAGCAGGAGATGTCCCTGTCATGCCCAGCCCCCTCTCTGTATTTAGGACTGTTTATTTACAGACCTGAATCTGCAGACAGACTCACTCTAGTTTTCTATTGTTTGGGCTGGGCTTAGTAACTTTCTTCAGAAAGTCACCGATTTTAGCCAAGAGAAAATTACAGGATAATTAATTAATTAAAATTCTTCTGTAATCGCTATCTATGGATTGCAGTGTCTCGCTCTGAGAGAAATGGCAGGGCTGTCAATGAACTAAACGTGCCCTCCAGACTATGAGTGCCTGCCTGCCTTGCCTTCTTTCTTTATCTCTCTCTCTCTCTCTCTCTCTCTCTCTCTCCCTCTCCCTTTGGCTGCCCTGCAGCATATGGAAGTCCCCAGGCCAGAGATCAGATCTGAGCCACAGTTGCAACCTACACCATAGCTGTGGCAATCCCAGATCCTTTAACCCACTGTGCCAGGCTGGGGATTGAACCTGTGTCCTGGCACTGCAGAGACACCACTGATCTGGTTTCGCCACAGCGAGAACCCCGGACTATGAATTTCTTGAGGGCAACTTTGACATCGTGCACACTTTTGTGGGATCAATGAAGACTCAATGAATGACTCTAAAATTAATTAATTTCACATAGTCGAGAGAGATTTTGAAGGGATTCTTTAATAATGTGTTCAGAATACATACGAATGACATCTACGAGTCCTGTGAGTCGGTTTCTCTGTTCAGGAAGGAAAGAAGTGACAGACGGAGAAAAGAAGGAAGAGCGTCTGTAATTGGCTTCAAATACAGGTCCCTCATTCCTTCTTTCCTCTTTACTCCAATGGCCTCGACATGCCGGCTCCAGGTAAAGCCTACCATTTCTAGAAGCCCAGATTCTTGGGTAAAGCCTACCATTTCTAGAAGCCCAGATTCTTGGTTATCAAAAATCAAAAGAAGAGTCACTGGACATAGCTGCAGGGGATCTAGTGCAGCCCAAAGGAAACATCCTTTCCCCATTGCAGCCCCACTCCATCCCCTGTTGAGACTGCAGCCCCGTGTGACCTGGCATGAGCTCGGCCACAAAGAAAGCACCCTCGCCGGTCCTGGTAAGGGGCTGGGCTCACAGGGGAGAGGCAGAAGCTTGGGCAGCACAGAAGCGAGTGGCTGTTTTCGGTGGGGTTTGGCTCGGGCCCTTCTCTCTGGGGGGGCCAGGTTTCCCTGGCTGACCTTTGCCACCTGCGTTGAGTTTCTAATCCACTTGTGTGCCAAGTGCTAGGGGAAGAGCTGGAAAAGCCACAACTCCTTTAAATAGAGGGGCTGCCCTCAGCGTAGGAGAAAGCACAGACCTTTTAACGACCATTGCAGCACAAAGCAAGACTTTGCTAGAGTAGAGGTTTAAGCCACGAAGAGGCAGCTCTAGAAAAGAAGCAAATAGTTACACCCAGGAGCATCAGGGAAGGCCTTACAGGGGTGGAGAAACTAGGCAATGTCTTTTTTTTTCTTTTTTTCGGTCACCCCAAGGCATATGGAGAGTTCCAGGTCCAGGGATCAGATCTGAGCTGCAGCTGCAAACTGCCCCGCAGCTGTGGCAGTGCCAGATTCTTTAACCCACTGTTCCAGGCCAAGGATTGGACTTGCGTCCTGGTGCTGCAGAGATGCAGCCAATCCCATTGTGCCGCAGTGGGAACTCCCGGGTAGGGTCTTGAAGGATGAAGAGGGATTCGCTGGGCAGAGAAGGTGTCCTAAGCCCTGGAGGTGAAGTAAAGATAAGTAGGTATCAAGGAACCTGGCACATTTTTAAATGACGAAACACCCAATATTGTTGGAATGCAGGGAAAATGGGTGAGTGGGAATTCACTGGGTATGTGCACCAGACTGGGGCCAAACTGCCGTCATAATAGTCAGATGTAATTACTTATTTACATGTCTTATCTCCTGCCGAAGTGCCTGGACCAGGAGGTCAAAGAATGAGTTTTACTGACTTCCTTCATTTTTCTTGAATCCCAGTGTGTTTTTTGTGGGGTTTTTTTTTGTTTTTGTTTTTGTTTTAGTGCTGCACCCACAACATATGGAAGTTTCCAGGCTAGGGGTCAAATCAGAGCTATGGCTGCTGGCCTACACCACAGCCACAGCAACACAGGCTCCTTAACCCACTGAGCAAGGCCAGGGATCGAACCTGCATCTTCAGGGATACTAGATGGGTTTCGTTACCCCTGAGCCACAGCGGGAGCTCCCAGTCCCAGTGTGCTTTTAAGAAGGCCCAGCGAACTTTCACTGAGTGGGCGTTGAGTGGTTTGGGAGTTATTTTAGCCAGACTGAGCTGAACGGACTACAGTCCAGTCGTATATCACAGTGATTCATTTGGACTTTATCTCTTGGGGAACATAGACATCAAACAGGAAAGATGTAACCTCTCCATGTGTGAGAAAGTAATTCTGGCTGTAATGTGATGGATTCATTGAAAGAGACTGGAAGTTGGAAACCCGGTTAGGAAACTACTGTGATGATCTGGAGGAAATATTAAAAGGTCTGAGGAGGTGAAGACGTGAGAGATATTTATAAAGTAACATTAACAACTGGACCCAATTTTCGGTGGCCTATGGAATAGGAGGAAAGAAAAATTAAAGATCATAGTTGACTCAAAGGGCACTAAGTCTGACTTTCAAGTGGATTTATACTCAGATTAAAAGGAGAATTGTTCCTGGAGTTCCCTGGTGACTCAGCAGGTTAAGGATCAGGCATTATCATTGCTGTGGTATGGGTTCGATCCCTGGCCAGGGGGCTTCCATATGCCACAGGAAAAAAAAAAAAGGGAAAAGAGTTCTTGACATTTGGGTATCAGACATAATTAACTTATTGATGTTGGTCTAGACTGATGAACTAAGAGTTGACTAATAAGTTTTCCACGGATATATATGATAGAAGGAACTGATTTACATAGACTCTGTAATGTATACATTGCTTTTGGAATGTACATGCTATGCAGATACACAGAGTGTATTCTGATGTTATAAGCATAAGCGGGGCTGTCAGGTGTGGCCTCACAGGTTGTGCGCTGCACCGATCTCGGAGGCTGCATGAATGTTACCACGAGGTCACCCCATAAGGCTACTCTACGCCCCTCCTGGCCTTCAGCTCAGCATGCTCATTGCCTGTTGCTTTTGGCCACAATGGAAGGAGTTTAGGATGGCAACTGGATAGACTTGAAAGGTTTTGTGGGATTTTTTTTTTCTTTTTCTTTTTTTGTCCTTTTAGGGCTGTACCCGCGGCATGTGGAAATTCCCAGGCTAGGCATCAGATTGGAGCTACACCACATTCACAGCAATGCCAGATCCGAGCCTTGTCTGCAACCTGTACCACAGCTCACCACAACGCCAGATCCTTAACCCACTGAGTGGGGCCAGGGATCTAACCCGCGTCCTCATAGATACTAGTCTGGTTCGTTAACCACTGAGCCACAGTGGGAACTCCGGTGTTTGTTCTTTTTTTTTTTTTTTTGGCTTCACCCTCAGCACGGTCTAGTTCCTGGGCCAGGGATCAAACCTGTGCCACAGCAGTGACCAGAGCCTCTGCGGTGACAAGCCAGATCCTTAGCCTGCTAGCCACAAGAGAACCACTTGCAAGGTTTAATCATCTGACGGGAGCCCTTCAATGGCCAGGTCATGAGTGTTAGATGTGTGTTGGGTTGGGAGTGTCTTTTCATGTTGAAAATGAAAGAGTTTTTTCTCCTTTTCAAGGCCTTGAGAGGTCATGCTGCCTTCTGAGAGCACAGGGAGAATCAGCTTTTGCTGGTGGTGACGTCGTAGGGCCTCTTGGGTGCCATGTGTTCATGAGGTGGTGTCCAGTGTTTCTGTGTCTTGTTCCAAGTAAAGCAGGATGGCGTGTGGATTCAGCCCTTAGAAGGGATGGACTCGAGGAAGCAGGTGAAGAAAACACAGTCTCTTATATTCTGTCATGACGATCACATGTTGCTTTAAAGTTGCGGTGGATTTTGCTCACATGCTTCAAAGGGTGACAAACCAGAATGAGGGTCTGATTTGGAGTTCCTGTCAAGGCTCCGTGGTAGGAACCCTACTAGTATCCGTGAGGATGCAGGTTCGATCCCTGGCCTTGCTCGGTGGATCGGGGATCCAGCGTTGTCATGAGCCGTGGTGTAGGTCACAGACGCGGCTTGGATCCTGCGTTGATATGGCTGTGGTGTAGGCTGGCGGCTGTAGTTCTGAGTAGACCCCTAGCCCGGGAACTTCCATATGCTGCAGGTGCAGCCTTAAAAAAAAAAAAAAAAAAAGAGGAAGAAGCAGAATGTAGGTCTGCCTTGCCTTCCGCTGTGGCCGCGGCTGGGGTTTCTAAACCGTCACAGCATCTCTCAGTGGCCGAGACTCTGCCTGGAGGATGCAGGGGGCGCTGCGGAATGCGTCAGAGAAGAACCGTGCATGTCAGGCTGCCGAGGGCTCGGGGAAAGGAAAGCAGCCCAGACGACTGCGGATTCCCGGGGCCTGTGGTCTGGAGCGGGGCCGGGGCACAACGCAGGTAGTGTGCAAAGATCCGTGCTGGCCCGCGGTACGTCTCCGAGTGAAAACAGGCCTGGTGCCTCCTCCAGGGCCGTGCGTTTATTTTAAAGAATGTTAGAAAGGAAATGGGTCCCTTACCACCTTCCTCCCACTTTGGGCGTGTTTATTGTGCTTGGAATTCATTCTCGGCCACGTGGTCGTGGCTCTCTCCCCACGCTTTGTGCTCCCAGGTTAAACAGCCCTCTGTGCAAATAAACAGAAAAGAGCCAAGCATTTTATTCGGCTACGGAAAAAGGAACAAAGTGAGACCCCGGGGGACCTGGGATGGAGTCAGCCCAGCCCGTGTCCTCCGAAGTGTGCTTTTTCCTCGCCCGGAGGGAGGCCAGGCGGCACAGCGGAGGCCTTGCCAGGGCTGGCTGGGAGCCCAGACCCGTGTTTGGCAGTAAATGGGGCTGCCAGCCCCGGTTTGTTGTTTGCTGGAACTTACCTGGGACTTATCTTGACAATTCCTGTTGGTGGAGGAAATTTCGAGCTGCTCTGAACTCGATGAAAACCCGAAAGCAAGAAATCGACTTGAGGAGATCCTGTAGTGGCTCAGGGGGTGAAGAACCTGACCTAGTGTCTGTGAGGATGTGGGTTCGATCCCTGGCCTCATCCAGTGGGTTAAGGATCCGGTGTTGCCGCAAGCTGCATCACAGATGCAGCTCCGATCTGGTGTTGCTGTGGCTGTGGTGGAGGCCTGCAGCTGCATCTCTGATTTGACCCCTGGCCTGGAACTTCCACAGGCCGCGGGTGTGGCTATACAAAAGGAAAAAAAGAAAAAGAAATCAAGTTGAAACACTTGTGTATTTCGGATACTATATATTTTAAAATTTAGGTCCAAAGCTAAACCTCTCCATCTGTTGGTACGATGGAGTAGGCTTATTTGCTGTCCAAGTCATTTTTTGAGCGTATTCTTTGAAGGAGCCAGCACTACCCAAGGCCACGCAGTCACCGACACAGCATGCACTGCAGCAAAACCTCTCAAAACTCAGCCTTTGGTATAACAAATGAAGGGAAGCTGCGCTTGAATCGTCGCTCTTTTTGTCCTACTAAACCTGGAAATAATATTTGATAATCATATTATTAGTTCCCTATTTTAAGCAAATGATTTCTTTATGTAAATCCCTTTAGTTTAAAGGGGGGGGGAAGCTTCCATAAACACAGAAAGCCACACAAATCAAATGCGTGGCTTAATGAATTATCGAAGCCAAAAAACAGAACTTTTCCACTGCCCCCCAATCCCCGCCCATTGGGGGGCCCGGGGCCCCCACCTCAGACCCTTTTCTCCCCCAGGAGTAACTTCCCTTTTGAACTTCCATGGTAGTGCTTTCCTGTGTTTAACTTTTATTTTTTTTTAAGTTTTAATGGTTTTATCACTCGTTACGCATCATCTCTAGATTCAAATGTTTTAATCATGCTTGTTTAAAAATATTTAACGTGGGAGCTCCAGTCGTGGCTCAGTGGTTAACGAATCCGACTGGGAACCATGAGGTTGCGGGTTCGATCCCTGGCCTTGCTCAGTGGGTTAAGGATCCGGCATTGTCGTGAGCTGTGGTGTAGTTTCCAGACGCGGCTCGGATCCCGCGTTGCTGTGGCTGTGGCATAGGCCGGTGGCTACAGCTCCTGTTAGACCCCTAGCCTGGGAACCTCCATATGCTGCAGGTGCGGCCCTAGAAAAGGGAAAAAGACAAAAAAATAAAATAATAAAATAAAAATATTTAACATGCCTTTTAATACTTTCAAAACCTGTGGCTACTTCCTCTAACTCCTTATAATTTATTTACTGAATGACCTTGAAGTAGAACTTAAAGGACTTAAGTTAAATCTTACCAGCCACACATTCACTTCAATCACATATAGCTACAATTCTGAGACTTTTTTTTTTTTGGCAAACATAATGGTAACACCTAATTTTAATTGAAACGGTAAAATCTAAAAATAGAATAATTTAAAAGGCTATGAAGCCAAAAAAAAGCTTCTCTTGAACCTAGACTGGCTTTCTCGTTGGAATGTTGACATTTTCTGGCTGATGTTCGAAAAGAGCTTTTCAATCAATGATACCATTGATTTGCAATGTGTGGGCTTATCATATGTATAATAATTAACTTACATATGATCATTTCTGAGAAAGCAGCTATGGCTCTGTAAGAAAACGTAAACCAACAAGTAAAATCACAAGCAAGCTGGAGTTCCCATTGTGGTGCAGTGGCAATGAACCTGACTAATATCCATGAGGATGAGGGTTCAATCCCTGGCCTCGCTCAGTGGGTTAAGGATCCAGTGTTGCTGTGAGCTGTGGTGTAGGTTGCAGACACAGCTCGGATCCGGCGTTGCTATGGCTGTGGTATAGGCCTATAGCTCTGATCCAACCCCTAGCCTGGGAATTTCCATATGCTGCCAGTGCAGCTCTAAAAAGTAAAAAAAAAAAAAAAAAAAAAAAAAATCACAAGCAAACTTAGAAATTAAAGGGCAAGGGTTCTGGTGTGATGGAGTCTGACCTTCTATTCCGGTTTTGGCACCGTGTGATACTGGGCAAGACATCAGCTTCTCTGCTCCTGTTTCTCCATCTGCCCGTGAAGATCATAGGACCTGTTTACTAATCAAAGCCCATCCACATTTCTGTTAGAAAGAACAATTATTTATTAAGCTCTCTGCCTTATTAATCTTGATTCTTGAAAATGTTAATCAAATCTGAGTCACTGGTTTAAAAATAAAAAGCAGTGAAAAGCAGCATATTCAGGATCCATCAAATACAGTTTCATTTACTTAAGGGTACTAATATTTTAGAATTTTTTTTAACCTGATAATATTTTATTAGCACTGATAAGAATAACTAAAATGGTGAATAGTTTCAGTATATCTTTCAGTTCATGAAATGCCTGCATATGAACTATTTGGGTCTAAGTAGAATAAAAATCCTACCCAAATTATTTCTCCTGCCTTCAACCTGTTCTTCTCTTAGCTGTAACCTGTAGTGAAAGGGAACTAATTAAAAACTGTTTTTTGCACAGTTGTGACACATGATGGGTGAAGAAACAGAGAGCATAAATATCTAGTCGTTCTGTACATTTCTGGGCCTATTTATTTTGTATAGTACCCAATTCTCGTCATCAGCACATAAGTCTGTACCACACACACAAAAAAATCAGTTAAGTAACAAATGAGATATCTAATCTTGAAATCATCTCACATCATGGCTTGTTTAGAACAAATAAATATGCAATAACCAATTCACCAAAATGGCACCGTGAATTTGAGTGCTGCCCTGAGCTGTGTCTTACTGCATAGTCACTTAAGCCCCTATCAGAGAAGCTTTTACAACGTGAGTGACTCGGATTACTTTATAGGGAGATCTTTTTTCTCTTGTCTTGAATGCATACTCCACGTGGCTGTCCAGTGGATGGTGACCAATCCTCAGCCTATAAGCATGGTATCTAGGATTTGTCTGAAGGAAGTTGTATTAAAAGAATAGAAAACTGAGTAACTGTTTTATCCTGATAAGGAAGGTCGCGCTAACCTGTCATCTTAAAGGAGGCACTGCTTTCCAGATGCAGAGAGTTTAAAGGACCCACGTCTGGCTCCCTGGCTCTCGCCTTCCAGGCTCTCCTACGCTCTCCTGGGATGATGGGCATCGGCAGACGTTTCTGCAGCTCCGGCAGTTCTAGCAATGAGGGCTGGATTTGGGTTCCACATTCTCTCGAGGTTTAGTCCCTTCTTCTCGAGTCTGGCTCCAGCTCACAAACGACCAGTGTCATTGTGCCTTTTCCGGCTTCACCGGTGCCACCCTCTTACCCAGACGGCGAGAGAGGGGCTCCCATTCTGTTTTCCTCTCTGGTCCTGGGAACCTCACACCAGCCCTTCGCAGGCTCTGCCTCGCTCTGAACATCCCATCCTTCAGAGACTTGTGTTTGGTGAGGAACCAAAATTGCCCCCACCTTATTCTGGGGCTAAGTGCGAACTAATCCGCAGGCAGGTAGTCCCTCCGCTTCACGCTCTCCGTTTTGTGCAACTTTCTCGCGGAGCCCTTGTCATTTCATTCTATGACTTGAGAACCTCCACACTTTCTTTTCACCATTCCCTACGAAAGAAACTTTATTTTGCATTACAAACTGGTACACGCAGATGTATACACAGATGATTAATGCAGAGATATAGCTATGGATCCATGTGAGTGTTCTTATCTTTCCTGCATGTGCCCTGGTAGTTTCCATTCCAGGCTATTCTGTTCTACTTTATGTATTCTTTTTGTTGTTGTTGGCGTTTATTTTGAATGTTGATCGGGACCCGCTAAATTAGTTTCGTGATCTTCTATCTCATTGGCTCACAAGCTGCTGTTGGAGCAACCCAGTTCTGATTGGCTGCCTGACTGCCCCTAGCCCATCCCTGCTCGGCTGCGACCTCACCGTGGGCAGGAGGCAAGCTTGTCCGTTTCCACTTTGTTTACTGAGCATCCACCTTGGTGTCTGGCAGGTAACAGATGCTCAGATAAATAGTCGTCAAACCAAATAACTCAGCCTCCTTTGTAAAATTTGTGAAATGGAGAGGCGCCCATGCGTAGCTGTGGGCATTTGTGAGAACAGAATGAGATCAGGTTTAGTTTAAAGCAGAGAGCACAGGACCCAGTACCGACAGATGTTCAACTAACGCAGGTTTCTTTCCGGTTTTCTAGAATCAGCTCTCACTTTAATTGACCATCTGAACTACACTGCAGTTTCTTTAATGAGAGGTTTGAACTCCATTAGCCTCTGGCCTCCAGCTGCTCAGACATCAGCAGTTTTCCAAGATAACATAGGTCTGGGGGCTATGGCCCTTCAGGGGGAACAATTTCCCTTTCTTTCTTTCTTTCTTTCTTCCTTTCTTTCGGGCCGCACCCGCAGCCTATGGAGGTTCCCAGGCTAGGGGTCGAATCGGAGTTATAGCTGCCGGCCTACACCACAGCCACAGCAATGCAGGATCCAAGCTGCATCTGCGACCTACACCACAGCTCACAGCAATGCTGGATCCTTAACCCACTGAGCGAGGCCAGGGATGGAACCCGCAACCTCATGGTTCCTAGTTGGATTCCTTTCCACTGCGCCATGATGGGAACTCCACGGAGAACAATTTTCTGGAGTTTAGCACAGGCCAGGCCCGGGCTGAAAACAGAGGAAGGTCATGGGGGCAGGTCCACTTGGCCACACCCTCGTGGGACTCACTGCTCCATGAAAAGTGGAGATGAGCTCACTGTTAGAAGTTCTTTGCAAAAATGAAAATAATTTCCATATTTTAAAAGACCGTAAACTAGGAGTTCCCCTTGGGGCTCTGCAGTCACAAACCCGACTAGTATCCATGAAGACGAGGGTTCAATCCCTGGCCTCACTCAGTGGGTTAAGGGTCCGACATTGCCACGAGCTGTGGTGTAGTTCAAAGTTGTGGCTCAGATCCGGCGTTGCTGTGGCTGTGGTGTTGGCTGGCAGCTGCAGCTCCAGTTCGACCCCTGGCCTGGGAACTTTTTTTTACTCTGTGTCAGTAAAAAAAAAAAAAAAAGGCTGTAAAATAAGTTTGAAATCGACATGCATCAGGGACCGTTTTGTGGGTTGGAAGTCCTCATAAGAGGTGTTATTTCCGAATGGCAATAACTCCGTAAAATCTGATGGAGTGGGGAGAGAACCGGTCAGAGAACTTCCAGGTCCATCAGTAACTGGCCACTACACTGGGGGTGGGACGGCCTCTCTGGATCTCATTTCTCCATCTGGAAGGAGAACCCTCCCATCCTCAGGCTTCTGTGATCGCAGATGCGAACTTTAAATACTTCCTACTACGTCCGCTGGATCGTATTAACCAACCAAGAGATAACATTTCCCTGAAAACGTGCCTCGGCTGCAGAGCCTGAACCAAATTCAGAGCCTACAACCTTTTCTCGCCCTGATCACCCAGAGGAACAGTCAGCCCCTCCATTAGCTGCATAAATTAAGCTTCGGAAATCACGCTTTTGTACGCATCACGGCAGCAGCACCTTGTCCTGAATCGTACTTCGTCTTGTCTGTGAAATGTGAGCTTTTCGTTTAACTGATTGTTCACTCATGAGCCCGTTTATTTTCTTCTAGGACAGTGACTCAGAAGATAATGGAGCTTCAAATCTGGCAGAATATGAAGTCTTTCCTCTTCGTCTTTCTGGTTAAAATTTAAGAAGGTCAGTGCCAAATTCCATTTGCTACAAGCTGACACTTGCTCATCTTCCCCAGTTTTTTTTTTTTTTTCTAATTGGAGTACAGTTGACTTACAATGTTGTATTAGTTTCAGGTATACAGCAAAGTAAATCAGTCATAAATATAGCCTTTCTTTTCCCCATTTAGGTTATTATAAACTATTGAGTAGATTTTCTTGTGCTATACGGTAGGTTCTTGGTCATCTTTTTTTTTTCTTTTTCAAAAACACCACTGCGTATAGAAGTTCCCAAGCCAGGGATCAAATTTAAGCTGCAGCTATGACCTACGCCACAGTTGTGGCAACACTGGATCCTTAAGCTGCTAGGCCACAGTGGGAACTCCTTCTGCAGTTCTTAACGAGCGGCCTGTCCCGAAGTTAGCAGGGCGGGTCGGAATGCCTTGCCTGCAGCAGTATTAAAGCTGGGATTTTTTCGGTTGTCCAGGGGAAGTAAGATGCTTAGTGTGGAGAGATTAGCAGTGAGGTTCTGAGCCACCAGCTCCCTGATACAGAAGCTTCTCATTTGCTCCTTCTCGGCACTGCCCTCCCTCCAGAGTTTCTGATGGAAAAGGAAATTGGTTAACAAGTGGTTCAACTTGAAAGGTTAAGCACCCCACCAAAAAGGTCAAAAAGGACTCCCTTGCTGTGGCTGTTTTCAAAAGGAACATACTGTAGAGGGTGGTGTCACATCTTTTTGCAGAGAGAGGAAAAGAAGTTAGTGTCAGAACCAGTCTTTCTCTAACTCATTCGTTCTCTGTTGTTGGCCTGTTGCATGAACCGCCTGCTCGGTCTCCATGCCCTTCTCGAGTTTTACCGCCTTCCACCGGAAGTTAGAGCCATATCCAACCTTGTCACTCCCCTGAGCGGCTCCCTTAGCTCCCTCAGGATTGTCATCATCATCAGCAGCAGCAGCAGCATTAGTATTTTGGCCCCAGCACGTAGCAGCTTGACATAGGATCTCAGCTCCCAGACTAGGGATTGAACCCAGGTCGCAGTGGTGAAAGCGCCGAGTCCTATCCACTAGACCACCAGGGAACTCCTCTCCTCAAGGTCAAATCTCATCTGGCTTCCAAGGGCTTTGTGGCTGGATCCACCCCTGCCCCATCCTCAGCCTCATCTCCTAATGCCCCTTCCTCACTCCGGGCCCTGTCATCTGCTGGGTCCCTCTCTTGCCCTTGCTCTTCCCTGTCCTGCGTGATCTCCAGCTCCCTCTTCCCCAGCCTGTGTTGCAAGACTCACTCACAACGCAGCCCTTCTGAGCAGCCTTTCCAGGACCCACTGCACTGGGCAGCCAGCCTCCCCACATACGCCTGTGGTCCAGCACTCACCCATCGTGCCTATATTACATTTTACTTCTCTCTCCCTCCTGCTGGACTGAGTGCCTTTCTAGGTCACGGACTTCCTCATTCTCCAGTACAACAGTGGTCAAGGTCACAGACCCTGGAGCCTTACTACCTGGGTTCAGATCCTGGTTCTCTCACTAACTGATTGGGTTGCCTTGGATTCTAGCTCATATCTTAACTTTCCTCCTCTGGGAGATGGGGTCATTAAACTCCCTGCATTGCAGAGTTTTGTGGGTGTTAGGTGAGCGGATGTGTGAGAAGCGCCAGGGACAGCATCAAGCAAGTGGTCAGAGCGATCTAAGTGCTGTCTCTCTCTGAAGATTAAGTTCAGGGAAACTGGGCACTTTCCCTCTGAGGATCAGAGCTGGGCGTATAGCAACAATGGTTTGTAACTAATAGATATTTTTTGGATATGCCAGAATGTTGTGTGGAAGGAATTTGAGTACAAATATGATATTCCACGCAATGTTAGGGATTTCTACAAATTATCTTCATGAAATAGCTGAACACTGGAGTTCCCTGGTGGCCTAGTGGTTAAGGATCTGGCATCGTCACTGCTGTGAAAAAAAAAAAAAAAACACAGTAGAATCGCTAGTCCAGGAAGCCATCACCACTGCTTTTTTTTTTTTTTCCTTTTGGCCACACCTGCAGCATGTGGAAATTCCCAGGTCAGGAATCAAATCCATGCCACAGCAGTAACCAGAGCCGCGGCAGTGACACGCCCAATCTTTAACCCACTGAGCCTCAAGGGAACTCCCATCACTGCTGCTCTGATTCCAGATGCTTCTCAGCTTGTAGGCCTTTCAGAGGCTTCTAAAACTCTGGCTGGGTTATAAGTTCCTTCCGGGCCTTTCTTAGCTCTGCCATAACAAACGCTTTTTTCTCAGGGCTCTAGAAAGTGAGGAGTTCAAGATCCTCTGGCAGAGGTGCGGTCCGGCGAGAACCAGCGTCCTTGTAGACGCTGCCTTCTTGCCGGCATCACGGGGTAGGAGGGGCAGGCAGCTCTCAGGCACTTCTTCTCAGGCGCTGGTCCCAGTCTTGAGGGCCCCACCCTCCTGAGCTCATCACCTGCCAAAGGCTTCGGCTCCTTGATTCAGTCCCCGGAGGCAGGGGGCTAGGTTTTCAGCGTCTGCATTAAGGGAGGATCTGAACCTTGAGACCGTAGCACCTGCTCCTCTTCAAATCCGTGCAATGTGAGGACATGGGGAGGGGCGCCCCCCACTTCCTCTAGCATGAAAGGCGTGCCCGGGAAGGAGCCTTTGGGCCTGAATGTCCTTTAACGCAGCAGGTGTCAGAGTCTGTGTCCTTGGCCATTCACCAGTCTTTTTTTTTTTTGCTTTTTTGGGCCACACCCTGACATATGAAAATTCCCAGGCTAGGGGTCGAATCGGAGCTACAGCTGCCCACCTAGGCCACAGCCACAGCCACGCCAGTACTGAGTCGCATCTGTGACCTATACCATGGCTCACAGCAACACTGGATCCCTGACCCACTTATCAGGGCCAGGGATTGAACCCACATCCTCATGGATGCTAGTCAGATTCCTTTCCACTAAGCCCCAACAGGAACTCCAGCTCACCAGTCTTAGCAACCCAAGAGCTCGGATTCCAACTGGACGTGTTGTGACAAGGCGACACTGTGATCCCCTTGGGGGGCAGAGCAAGGGGCTCCTAGTCCTGCAGCCCTCTGTGTGGCCTCTGTGCGCTGGCCCTGGGGGCCTGCAGGCCATGTGCTCTCTGCACACACTCCCCACGGGCGGTATAGGAGCCGTCCCAGGCCTGGACCTGCCTGCAGAGGCGGAGTGCCAGCCTGGAGACCAGCGCCAGCTCCTGCAGTCCCAGGAAACTCTCTTTGCTCAGACCTGGGGCCCTGCTCCCTTTGCACGTGCTCAAGAGACTCTACGTGCTCTGCCTCTGGGCTCAGAGGGGCTTGGGACACAGAGGAAGCCCGTACCCAGAAATCTAGGCCATTTAAACGTATAACAGATGCGCCTGTCTCCCATAGTGCATTTCTCACTCAGGAGCATTGACAAATGTGCTCAGAATTAAGGATCACTGGAACTTTTAACCCTGCACCGTCCTGTAGCTTTTTTGTTTCCTCATTGCGCTCGTGACATGCGGAAGTTCCCCAGGCCGGGGACTGAACCCATGCTGCTGCGGTAACCAGAGCCTCAGCAGTGACAGTGCCGGATCCTTAACCCGCTGAGCCACCATGCCTTCCTGCAGCTTTGGAACAGCCTCCTTGAGCGTAGTCCACGGTCTCTGCTGCCCGCTCCTTCACATTTTCTCTCTTCTTAATCTGAGCTCTGCAGCTGCCTCTGCCCCGCTCTGTCCAGTGTTTTACTGGCAGTGACTGACGTCCTTTCAAAAAAGTGCCATGTGTTTCTCCAGCCTCCTTCTCGGTTTCCTTTCTTCCTGGGCTGTTGCCCCCCATCCCGGCCCCCACCCCTCCTTTGGGAAGGACCCCACCCCACCCCTGTCCCCGCCTCCTGCTCACTGGCCAGGTCTTTTCTGGTTCCTTGGCTCCCTGGCAGGTCCCGCCAGGTGCCCTTGTCTGGACCACGTGCCCTCCCAACAAGTGGATCCCCTAACAAGTGGATTTGGGGGTGTGCCCAGGAGTTTGCCCCTGTTCTTCAAGGGGGAGATTTGATCTTTTCAGGGGAGTTGCTGCAATGTTTAGTCTTGAATCTCCAGCCCTGACTCCCCTTCTGAGTCAGAACTGCCGTCTGGACATTTTAGCCCCGGCGCCTCTTCAGAGTCAGCGTTTCCAACAGCAAACTTACTCCTCCTCTGCCCTCACCCCGGTGTGTCTGTTACGACGGCATCTCTGTCCATCTGCTGAGCCCGGAAACTGCAGCCCACTTGGGTGCTTACACGTCCTTGTCCCCTGGGAAGTGTGACCAAGTTCTGCTCTTCCTTCAGAATAGGTTAGGTCTGTCTCTGGTCTCCGTGCTTGTCGCCTCTGGCCACAGCTTCAGCCTGGTCCCCACTTGGGCGTCCTGCTGCTGGACTGAAGCAGAATTTTTTCACATCACCCTCTGTTCAGAAACCCTAAGTGACTCCTTCGGGCTGATAATGGGTCAAGTCCAGTTTCTTCTGCCCCGATTCCGAAGCCCCGTGTCACCTGACCCCAGCCTACCACATCCAACCACACTCCCCACGCCATCGCCCGAGCCCAACATCTGTGGCCCGAGGGGAATCTAAAGATGAAGAAGGTAGACCCCCTCCTCCAAGACCCTCCCAGTGAGGTAGAGGGTGTCACCAGGTACAAAACCCTAATTATAGTGTAGGTGCTTTGTCCCAGGCAGAGGAGACCTCTGGGGCCCCAGGGAATAGAGTCATCCATCACGGCGGTCACCTCCTGTCAAGTCATGACATGACAGCATTTCTTGAGGGATTTCATTAGAAACAGATCCAGACAGTTCTGTGAAACCACATCAGATCATTTAAAAGAATCTTTTTTGGAGTTGCGGTTGTAGCTCAGCGAGTTAAGAACCCAACTAGTATCCATGAGGTTGCGGGTTCGATCCCTGGCCTCGCTCAGTGGGTTAAGGATCCGGCATTGCCGTGAGCTGTGGTGTAGGTCACAGATGGGGCTCCATCTGGCATTGCTGTGGCTGTGGCGCAGGTCGGCAGCTGTAGCTCCGATTCTACCCCTAGCCTGGGAACTTCCGTATGCCGCAGGTGTGGCCATAAGAAGAAATAAATTTAAGAAGTGAAAGAAATACTCAGTGCATGTCCACCTGGGTCCACGTGGGGGAAGAGACCGCCCAAAAGCACACTTGAGTCATTTCCCTTTTTTTCTTTTTCTTTTTTTTTTCCTTTTCTAGGGCCGCACCCGCGGCATGTGGAGGTTCCCAGGCTAGGGGTCTAACAGGAGCTGTAGCCGCCGGCCTACACCACAGCCATAGCAACGCGGGATCCGAGCCGCGTCTGCAACCTACACCACAGCTCACAGCAACGCCAGATCCTTAACCCACTGAGCAAGGCCAGGGATCAAACCCGCAACCTCATGGTTCTTAGTCGGATTCATTAACCACTGAGCCACGACGGGAACTCCAACACTGGAGTCATTCCTGAATGTTGCTCTCCTTTCTCTTTGCACATCACCCTGCATCCCCTCCCTTAGCCAAGGTGAATTTCACGAGGCCTTATTTCTCCTATCTTTCCTTCCGTCATTGTCTTTTCTCCCCGGCAGAGCCCCGGTCGGAGGTCTCCCTGTGGTCTGCTTTTCCAGAGGCCTGTGCAGTGATTGCCCTGAGCCAGCCAGCCCCCGTCTCGTGACGGATGGTGCTGGCAGGACAGCTCGATGTGGGCGGGCAGCCAGCCCTGAGCCCCGTCACTGCCTGATTCAAACCAGTTGTGCTCGCTGGTAGAAAGAGTTCATTGTGGGCCTGAGCCGGGGACCGATGCTGTCACATCAGGGACACGTCGCTTGACCTCAAGACCTCTTCAGCCCAACACCAAGTGACCAGTTGAACCACTCTCTGAGAAGAGCCACGGATCACATGACCCCACAGTTACGTCGGGTTTTGTTCTTCAAGTTTAAGCGAGTCCCAGTGCACAAAAAACCACTGGGTGAGCGTGTGCCCATATGCACAAAAGATTTTAGGTCATTATTGCAGAAAAACCGGGGGCCTCACCAGTGGGAATCAGAGTTTCAAAGATGTACGAAAATGTAGAAAGAGGGGGAGTTCCTGCTGTGAATGGTGTGTTGATGACCCGGCTTGTCTCTCTGAAGGCGCCAGTTTGAGCCTTGGCCCGGCGGAGTGGGCTAAGGACCTGGCGTTGCTCAGTTGTGGTGTAGGTTGCAGGTCTACCTCGGATTCCGTCCCTGGCCCGGAACGTCCGTGTGCCATGTGGGGAGGTTGAAAAAGAATATATATATTATATTTTATATGTATATATATATAAAGAGAAGAGTGTGAATAACCAAGGATGAATGTGAGAGGGGGTTTAGGACAGCAGAAGCCTTAAACGAGCCTTCCTGGCCTGCAAAGATGTAAACAATGGTAAAGGAGATTTTTGAAACTGTCTTTAGACAGAAGAAAGTGAGAATGGGAGCTCACAAGGGCCCTGTTTCGAGTTCCTGCGGTGCAGTGGGTGAGCGATCCGGTGTTGTCTCTGCGGGGACGCGGGGGCACGGGTTCAAGCCCTGGCCCGGGGCAGTGGTTGAGGATCCTGAGTTGCTGCAGCTGCAGCGTGGGTTGCAGCTGTGGCTTGGATTCAATCCCTAGCCCCAGAAAACAAAGAAACCCAGAAAACAGAACAAAATAAACAAACAGAAAAAAATACATGGGCCCTGCTGGAGGAATCCAGCATGGATTGGGCTGGCATGGGTGTAGGAATCACAGAGGGCGTTTAATGAGCAAAGGGGCGACTAAATTCGGTCACCCCTCCGGCCCTGACAGTCAATGACTCTGTGAAACTCCACCTGAGGCCCTAGGATGTGAACTGGTAAGAGAATTCTAGAACTGGAAAGACTGGCTACTGAAGACTTATCAGTAATTCTTGCTTTTCACCTAAAATGCGTAATGCCACTTCCAAAGTTACTGAATTTATTCCCAGCACTTCATTTATTGTCTGGGAGAATCTGATTGATTAAGTGGGCGCCATCGTGAGTGGATAATGCTCTGAGCTGGAACAGCCTCTTCCATTTCTAGCTCTCCAGGGATTTTAGACGCATTCATTAGTTCTCACGTGTGACTTTAAATTGATTTGCACACTTGTGAAATGAACAGTAAACGATTTACACCGAGGCAAAGCCAAAGTACTGAGGTGGCGTCACCTGGGTGTCTGACTAGAAGATTCTGATTCTGGTGCTGGGATGAACTCCAACCCCTTCCCACCGTTTATTCCCAGCACTTATGCCAGATCTTCTGCCATTCAGCTGTCAAATAAGGTAGGACATTTAGGAGAAGTTTCCAGACTTCCAGGCAGTGTATCTGTGTGAGAAGTGAGCACCCCATCTGGGTTTATCTTGGATTCTGTCCCCCCGACCCCCGACGGTTGGACACATTTTAATAGTTTCGATCTAAACACAGCCTCCTGCCTTCATTTCCCCTCCACCCATCCCTCCTTAAGCCCCTGCAGCCCAGCTTGCATCCTCTTGCATCTACTCAAGTCACTATTTTTGTTCTTGTTAGGGCCACCACCAAGGCATATGGAGGTTCCCAGGCTGGGGGTCGAATCAGAGCTGCAGCTGCCGGCCTGCGCCACAGCCACAGCCACGCGGGATCCGAGGCACGACCGCAGCCTATGCTGCAGCTCACGGTAATGCCGGGTCCTTACACCACTGAGGATCGAACCGGCATCCTCATGGATACTAGTCAGGTCCTTAACCCACTGAGCCGCAACGGGAACTCCCCAAGTCACTTTTTTAAAACGAGGACTCAACCAGGCGTTTCCTGAGGCGTTTCCTCTTGACTCCCTGATGGTGTTGCCCGCCCTGTCTTCCTCCAAAGCCCCTTTGCCCCTGACCTCTGTGGCCCTGGGACCCCCGTTTTCTTTTCCCCTCTCGAGGCGGTGCTCTTTCTCGTGCAGAGGACACCCGTCTGTCCTGCCGCCCTTGAGCTTCCCTGCCCTCCTGTGGGACCGGCTCTTGCCGTCCTTTCCTCCCGCAGGAGTGGAGGTCCCGCTCCCCTCTCCCAGAACGGCAGACAGAGGTCGCTCCCCTGCTCCTCTTCCTCTCGTGTTCTACACCTGCTGGCCCACCAAGTTCCTCTTTTTCCTCTGAAGTAGCCCTTAGCCCTCACTGCCATTCAGTGAAGCCCCTCGCGCCTGGAGCACTGTCCCCTGAGCACTGTCCTCTGAGCACTGTCCC
>PVHT020000077.1:5364369-5377998 GCA_004024745.2 Catagonus wagneri | reverse complement strand
ACTGTCCTCTGAGCACTGTCCCCTGAGCACTGTCCCCCGAGCACTGTCCCCCGAGCACTGTCCCCCAAACTCTTGATCATAGGCATGAACAAATTATGTACGTACAGGTCCCTCCTCCAGTTTGTGACAGTTTCTGTGTTACGTACTCTTTTTGTCTGCTAGGGCTGCCGTGCACTGGGTGGCTTAAGGACATAATTTTATTTTCTCATAATTCTGGAGGCCAGAAGTCCTAGATCAAGGTGCCAATGGGGTTGGTTTCTGATGACAGCTCTTCCTGGCTTGTAGATGGCCACCTCCCTGTGTCCTCCCATGGCCTCCTCTGTGTGTGTGAGTGTGTGTATGTGTGTATATATGTGTGTCTGTGTATGTGCAGAGAGAAAGAAAGAAAGAGAGAGAAAAGGAAAGAGAGAGAGAAGGAAAGAGAGACGGAGGAAGAGAGCCAGAGCAAGAAGGAAACCTGGTGTCTCTTCAAATGGGTCCTATCAAAATAAGGACATATTAGGAGTTCCCACTGTGGTTCAGTGAGTTAAGAACTGACATAGTGTCTGTGAGGATGTGTGTTTTTTTCTTATTTGTTTGCTTTTTAACTCAATGAATTTTATTACATTTATAGTTGTACAATGATCATCACAACCCAGTTTTACAGCATCTCCATCCCAAACCCCCAGCCCATCCTCCCACCCCCCAACCCGTGTTCTTTGGAAACCATAAGTTTTTCAAAGTCTGTGAGTCAGTATCTGTTCTACAAAGAGTTCATTGTGTCCTTCTTTTAGAGTCCATGTAATAGATTACACTTAATCACATGTGAGTGATAGCATATGACATTGGTGTCTCACTGTCTGATTAACTTCACTCAACATGATAATTTCTAGTTCCACCCATGTTGCTGCAAATGCCATTATTTCTTTCATTTTCATGGCTGAGTAATATTCCATTGTGTATATATACCACATCTTTTTGTCCACTCCTCTGTCGTGGACATTTAGGTGGCTTCCATGTCTTGGCTATTGTATGTAGTGCTGCAATGAACACTGGAGTGCATGTGTCTTTTTGAGTCATGGTTTTCTCTGTATAGATGCCCAGGAGTGGGATTGCTGGATCAAATGGTAATTCTATTTCCAGTTTTCTGAGGAATCTCCATACTGTTTTCCACAGTGGTTGCACCAATTTGCATTCCCACTAACAGTGTAATAGGGTTCCCTTTTCTCCACACCCTCTCCAGCACTTATTGTTTGTAGACTTTTTGATGATGGCCATTCTGGCTGGTGTAAGATAGTACCTCATAGTGGTTTTGATTTGCATTTCTCTAATAATTAGTGACGTTGAACATCTTTTCATGTGTTTTTTTGGCCATCTGTATGTGTTCTTTGGATAATTGTTTATTTAGATCTTCTGCCCATTTTTTGATGGGGTTTGATTTTTTTGGTATTGAGCTACAGAAGGTGTTTATCAATTTTGGAGATTAATCCCTTATCGGTCGCTTCATTTGCAAATATTTCGGGGCGCTCCGCGTGCCCACATGACCTCTGCTTCAAGCCGTAGTTCCTTCTGAAGCCTCCCTTGGACCCTGTCCTTCTGCGGGTCTGGGGCATCTAGCTCGCCTCCTTCCCAGTTCACTTCCATGCAGTCATCTCTGCCTCTCCCTCCCCGAATCTCAGTCCCATCCTTTGGTTCAGGCTCACCTGCCACTCAGCGGTCTGACACCTTCATGGGCACCACCTTACTTCCTCAACTGGATTATGATCCAAGAGCTCACGGTCCGCGTTTCTTCCTCATTTCACAGCCTTCTCTGAGCCCGTCCTCTGTCACTGCCGTGGTCCTCTGTCCTCCTTCCAGGACGGCCCAGCAGCAGCCTGCTCAGCGGTGGGGCAGGGACAACCATGGAGGCCTCGGAAGGCATGACACCGTCTGCCTGCTGACCACGTGTGCACACACAGACCCGGTGTGTTTGGGGCAGGCAGCTTAACACGGCTGGGTTCCTAAGCCTCTTCCAGCTCAGCTTCTTGCCAGTGGTCTTTCCCAGAATGTGGTAATGCAGTTCCCTAAAAATTTAATAGAAGAAGATTTGGCCGCTTCTTGAAAAGTGTGCTTTTGACCGACAACTCCGATCACCTTAAAGCGCTGCTGACGGATGCAAGATCTATCAGCAAAGCGTCCGTCTCTAGTTCCCGATGGGGCTCAGGGCGCGCATGTAAACTATTCAGATAACAATTTCCTGGGCTGAGCACTTGGTATTCACCGAGCACAAGGCACCTACTGAGTCACAGATGGCAGAGCTGGGAGCCGAGGATGGCTGACGTGGGGACACTCGGGAGAAGAATGACTTTGGGAGAAGAATGACTTTGCCTAAAAGGCGGCAAGCCGGGAGCTGTTTCTAGATCCCGAATTCCCCCTTTAAACCTCCCAGCTAATGCTGACCGGGCCTTTCAAAACAGTGGGCTAAGGGAGGATAACTCATTTCCTGAACTTTGATCTTTATGGCCCTGCGGCTGTGATACAGCCACCCAGTTCCCAGTCGCTCCCACAGCTCCTTAACTGGGATGAATGGCCTTGGAGCCCTGCTGGCTGAAACCCACTCCTCTCTGTGAAATGAATACACGCAGGCTGCAAATTAGTTTCCTCGCCCACTTTAGGAGGGGGTCACCCCCCCAGGCTGATATTTGTTTAATGCTTAAACTGCCTATTTTTTCCTTATCTCCATGGTAAGCTCGGCAGACTCGGTGAATGTCTGTGTTCAGAGTCCAAAAGTCACCTCATAGCACGTTTCAAGCATAATGTGGCTCAGGGTCCAGACAAAATTATCGCGCCAACCTCTTCGAGTGTTCGGCAGCGGCCAAGGATACTGAGTGGCCCTGTGGGGTGACACCCACATAATCTTCGGAGACCAGGCAGAGACCGTCAGGCCGTGCTTGTCAGATTAAAGTGTAATTGCAGCTCTCCTCTAACAGTTACTGAAATTTTCTCTCAGCTTCCTCATACTTTTGCGTAATAGCTACCTGTGTCTATTCCACGGAAAGCCAAGAGCTGAGCTGGAGAGAGCGGTGGATGGGGGGCAAGGCCATTGCTGTTCACAGAAGCGTCTGCTGGGTGCGGGTTCTCTGAGATTTTGGATCCATCCATTTTCACAAAAGGGCTACAGAGAAAGAGAGAGAGAGAAGAAAGAAAGGAAAGGAAGGAAGGGAAGGAAAGAGAAAGAAAAAAGAAAGAAAGAAAGAAAGAAAGAAAGAAAGAAAGAAAGAAAGAAAGAAAGAAGAAAGAAAAAAAAAGAAAGAGGAGTTCTCATCATGGCTCAGTGAATAAGGAATCTGACTAGGAACCATGAGGTTGCGGGTTAGATCCCTGCCCTCGCTCAGTGGGTTAAGGATCCGGCATTGCTGTGAGCTGTGGTGTAGGTCGCAGATGCAGCTCGGATCTGGTGTTGCTGAGGCTGTGGCGAAGGCCGGCAGCTACAGCTCCAATTAGACCCCTAGCCTAGGAACCTCCATATGCTGCAGGTGCGATCCTAAAAAAAAAAAAAGAAAAAAGAAAGGAAGAGAGAGGGAGGGAGGAAAAGGAAGAAAGGGAAGAAGGAGGGCAGGGAGAGGGGAAAGAGGTGGGAGGGGGGTATGAGATCAAGAAAAGAAAAAGAATGAAAGGAAAGCCAGGAAGAAGAGAAAGAAAGTCTCCAGTCAATCCCGCATGGTTTTGTGAGGCCGCCCTGCTGAGCAGAGTTTAACTCAGGACACAGCCCCCCTCCCAGCCTCCCTCCCCTGTGGCTGCTGGCAGGGAACTCGGACATTACAGATGGCACCAGGAGAGGGTTGAGGGGCCGGCCTTCTTTCTCCCCCCGGCTCTCTGCTGAGGCCCGTGTGGGGAACACCCACGCGGGTTGCCAAGTCCAGCCTTTCCATCGCCTGAGTCACGCAGACGGAGCTTTCGCTCCGTGAACAGGACCAGGCCAGTGGAGAAGATGCCAACCCCAGAAGGCGAGGAAATGGTCTTTAAGTGCCATTATGTGTGCTCAGGATAATTCTTGGCACTGTTATTCCGAGGTTCTGTTCTGTGCGAGGGCAACGCAAGGCTCTGAGGCCTTGGCAAAGGGCAGCCCCCCTGTGTTTTCTTTAAGCCCCTGCTTTGAAGCGTGATGGTACAAACCAGGACGGAGCTTGGAAAGTCTGTGTTCATCGTTGGGGTTTAATTAAAATACACTGAGCCTTGCAGAAACTTGTGGTCTGGGGTAATGGAAAATTGAGGGAATCAGAAACAGAGACTGAGCCGAGGAAGAAAAGTCTGATTTTCTCTCAAGCCTTGGATTTGCTTGCCTTTCATTTCCTCCCAGACTTGTAGGGACGCCCTGTTGAATGTTTTTCTAATAAAGGAATCATCACAGGTATTTGGTATTTACTTCTATAGAGGCATTATCCAAGTGTTTATACGATTTCATGTTTCCTTCTATTGGATTAATTTAAAAACATACATTTATCGTACAATTACTATGCGCCGAGCAAGCCAGGGCCTTGAGGGGTACAGCCGTGAACAAAACCAGACCAGCCTGGCCCCTTGCCTCACGGAGTCTTAAATCTTTTCCTGCCACTTTGTCTTTGTATCATGTTATGAGCATAGCATTTAGCTTGGTCTTTAAAAAAAAAAAATTGAAGTGAAGTTGACTTACAATGTTGTGTTACTTTCAGGTGTACAACAAAGTTATTCAGTTATACACACACAAAAATTTGTGTGTGTGTATATATATATATATATGTATATATATATATATTCTTTTTCAGATTCTTTTTACTTATAGGCTTTTTTTTTTAAACAAAATATTGAGTATAGTTCCCTGTGCTCTACAGTAGATCCTTGTTGGTTTTTTATTTTGTGTATAGTACTGTGTATATTTTAATCCCAAACTCCTAATTTATCTGCTGCCCCACCCCTTCCCCCCTACCCCCATCTTGAGAAGTAAACTTGACTTTCACAAAATGCCAAATAGTTAAGAAAAATAAATGATTTTGAATAGAGCCCTGTCACCAGCATACAATTGTACATAACCAAATGTACATCTCTAAGAGCCATGATGGAGCAATATTTTTCAAAGCATGATTTACATGTGTTTCTCCCACACGTCAAACTTCAACAGCTCCGTAGGCCATCAGTGGAGCTTTCCACGCGTGTTACCAGGAGGCGGGTCTTGGCTGAGCCGGGGCCCTTGAGAACAGTGTTTCTTGGTGTACAGTTCCTGCATCCACGAGTCACCTGACTTCAGACTCTTTGGCCTTACTCCAGATCCACAGAATTAGAATCTTAGGAGTTGAGGTCAGTAACATGCTTTTTTTTTTTTTTTTTTGTCTTTTGTTGTTTTAGGGCCACACCCGTGGCATGTGGAGGTTCCCAGGCAAGGGGTCTAATCAGAACTCTAGGTGCCAGCCACAGCCACAGCCACAGCAAAACCAGATCCGAGCCGCGTCTCCAACCTGCACCACAGCTCACGGCAACAGCGGATCCTTAACCCACTGAGTGAGGCCAGGGATTGAACCTGCAACCTCATGGTTCCTAGTCGGATTCGTTAACCACTGTGCCATGACAGGAACTCCCAGAAACATGCATTTCTAATGGACAGTCTCCCAGTCACTTTTGTGCAAAGCAAAAGAACACTCTTTTCCAAGCATGCTTGTCAAAGTCAGTGTAAATACCATCAAACAACTGGTCCAACCGAACAAACTTGATCCAGTGTTTGGGGGTGGGCGCTGATATCCGGCAGACCTTTAAGTTTTATTTGGCATCAGATAGTCCCTCTTCCCCAAAGCAATAAATAATGATATTATATTCTTTATGTTCGACTGGCCGTGCCAAGGACCTTGGTCAACTGATTTCTTGCTTTTTTCATCTGCAGAGTGAGGGATTTTGCTTAATTTTCTTTAAGCATCTTTTTTTTTGCTAGTATCAACACACCAGTCAGGGACCTACAGTGGTGGCCCAGTACCTTTATCCCCTCCTGTCCTCTCCAGCCTCCCACAATGACACAGTTGTTGGCAGAGAGGGGCTCCCTGGTGGCACAGTCAGTTCAGGATTTGGACTTGTCCCTGCTGCGGCTCAGGTCAGTGCTGTGGCACAGGTTCGATCCCTGGCCTGGGAACTTCTGCATGCCATGGGCGAGTCCAAAAAAATAAATCAATAAAGGCAGAGAAAGAAGAAATACGATTAGCACAGCAGAAACATGTCTTAAGTAAACTGTACCTTCAGACTCTAATTATTTCCCCATGTTCCTTCTTCTAATGAATAATGTTCGTCTTTCTTCTGTTACAAAGTGACTGAGTTCATCGTCTTTAAGTCATTCATCTGTTTTTTTTTTTGAACACTTGGGAGTGTCCAGTACATTCCAGGACAGGCTGTGTATTGAGGATGTGGACATAGGCAAATAGTTTAACCTCATACCGTTTTTCCTCTAATAAAATCAGTACCCAAATCTTTTACCCCAAAGAGTCCATTGACACCCTTTTCAATTCTAGGCTCCTTCTCTTGAAAGGTTAGTGTAGAAAATATTTTACAAACATAATGACCAAAAGACTAGTATTTTGAGCTGTATCTAATCGCTTACTTTTCAAACCTAGGAGTTCCCGTCACAGCACAGCAGAAACGAATCCAACTAGGAACCATGAGGTTGCAGGTTCAATCCCTGGCCTTGCTCAGTGGGTTAAGGACCCGGCGTTGCTGTGGCTGTGGTGTAGGCCAGCAGCTCCAACTCCAGTTCAGCCTCTAGCCTGGGAACTTCCATATGTTACAGGTGCAGCCCTGATTTAGAAAAAAAAAAAAGGACAAAAATGAAATAAATAAATAGCCTTCTAGACTTCTCCATCACCAAGAAACGCATCTGTCATGATGTCTAAGTCAAAACCACTCCAAGAGTTGGTCTTAGTGCGTCATTTGCCTAAAGGAACTCGCAGTGGGAGTTGGATGGTGACTGTGAGAGGAAGAGGACGTCTCCTGTCAGACGGGGCAGGGAAAAGCATTTTCCCCACAGGGTCAGCGGACATGGGAACCGATAATTACTTCAGCAGATAAACTGTTGTGTCCGTGAGGAAGGAAAAGATGCAGCCCCGGGCCTCCCTTGGCCTCGGCGGGCAGCACGAGGGCCCACTCACGGCTCCTCGGGGCCCAGTGTTATGCAAACAGGAACGTTTCTGATTTCAGCCCTTTCAGAAAATTCCCTGTGGAATTGGAAATCCGGACCGGCCTTTTCTGGCCCATTTTTACTACATGGGTAGAGAGCTAATTTCACATAATTGGGGAAGCTTTCTCCAAAGAGGCTAAAACTGGACCGCTGGAGAAAGTACAAAAACACAGGGCTGGGAGAGAGAGCCTGGCATTTAAGGCACAGTTGCACCGATGGCTCTGAATGCGTCACACTTCCACTGAGAAACTCGGGAACCCCAGCATGCAGCCCTGTGCAGCACAGTTTTCAAAAGCTTGTGCCAGCTGGTTTATTCCTACACTGAAAAATCACCTCCTTCAAAACCCTTGAGAATCCTCAAAATTCCACATCTATATAATGAATTACATATTACACCAGTTCTCACTCTGGAAAATTTGCTATTTATATATGTATGTATTTATTTTTTTACTTATGTTTAGGCCAGAGCCGTGGCATGTGCTAGTCCCTGGGCCAGGGATGGGACCCCCACCACAGCTCTAAAGGGACCCACAGCAGTGACAATGTCAGGTCCTTAACCCACTGAGGCACAAGGGAACTCTGGCAAATTTGCCATTTAAACGCCAATATGAGAGTTCCCTGGTGGTCTAGTGGCTAAGGACTCGGCATTGTCACCGCCGTGGCTCTGGTTACTGGTGTGGTTCAGGTTTGATCCTTGCCCCTAAATCCAAGACCTTTCTTCTCCTGGAATTTTGAATGTGTCTGCTCTCAGCCCAGCTCTGCCGTGTTATTCTGGAAGAAAATTCAGTCTGACTTTTATACTGTTGTAACATGGACATGAAATTCCCCAGATCACCTTAGCTACTGGTGGAAACTAATTCACCATGGATCCGAATTCCCGTGGTGGCGCAGTGGAAACGAATCTGACTAGCATCCATGAGGACAGAGGTTCGATCCCTGTCCTTGTTCAGTGGTTTAAGGATCTGGCATTGCTGTGAGCTGTGTGGTGTAGATCACAGATGCAGCTCGGATCCCACGTTGCTGTGGCTGTGGCGTAGGCTGGCTGCTACAGCTCCGATTCGACCCCAAGCCTGGGAACCTCCATATGCCAGGGGTGCGGCCCTAAAGAGACAAAAACCAAACAAACAAAAAAAGCTGCTGGTGGAGAGTCTCCTGCAGCCAGAAATGATCACTGTTACTTGTCTGGTTCTCTTCCCCTGGCACTTGGCGCCGTCTGTCTGGTAAGATATTTGTGAGCGCCCCTTATTACACCTCAGACGGCTGCAGTTATTTCCTGGTTCTGCATGTACCTGTTCCTTAGCCCCTGCTTTGAAGGTCCGGAGACTTGCATTCAAACTCTGGCTTTACTGCTTCTACTGTCAGGAGAACTCGGACAAGACACTGCCCCTCCCTCAGCTTTTGCTGTCTCGTCTTGCAAAGCAGGGAGAATGCTTTGAAGATTAGAAGGGATCACGTATGGGAAATGCTTCAGGTGATGCCTGGTGCCCTGCGACGCCCGATAGGCATCAGTGGTTTTCAGTAATGATACCCTGGAGCAGAGCCTAGACTTGGTCTGGGGTCCTTGAGGAGCTCTGAGTGTCCGCTCTCAGCCCATCTCCGCCGGTGCTGCTGAAGGCTGACGTCCTCGTCCCAGCGACCCCAGCTTCAGGACCGCAGCCCCCCCGAAGCATCACCCTGCTACCTCCCTCTGCCACTTTTGCTCGTCAGGGAGTTGGTGTGACAGGTGTGTGTCGTGAAGCCTGGAGTCACTTGAGTGTGACAAGTTATTTATTTATGTATTTATTTAATGGAAGTATAGTTGATTTACAATATCCTGTTGGTTTTAAGTGTACAGCAAAGTGATTTGATTATACGTGTATATGTGTTTATATCTATATCTATATTTTCGGTTCAGTGAGCTTTATCAACTGAATATCTAATCCGATCTCAAAAAAAAAAAAAAGAGGCGTTCCTGTTGTGGTGCATCAGAAATGAATCCCATTAGTATCCAGGAGGTTGCGGGTTCGATCCCTGGCCTCTCTCTGTGGGTTGGGGATCCCGCATTGGCGTGAGCTGTGGTGTAGGTCGCAGACGTGGCTGGGATCCCAGGTTGCTGTGGCTGTAGTTTAGGCTGGCAGCTGTAGCTCCAATTAGAACCCTAGCCTGGGAACTTCCATATGCGACGGCTGTGGCCCTAAAAAGCAATAAATAAATAAATAAAATTTTTAAAAAATCAAAAAAAAAAAAAAAGAGGAAAATAAGATCCGGGGATTTTTTTTTTTTTTTTTAGTTGATGCACTTGAAAAATTTTTTTTTGTATTGAAGTATAGTTGAGTTACATGTTATGCCAATTTCTGAGGTCTTACATCTCTTGGGATAGAACATGATGGGGGATGATATGAAAAAAATAATGTATCTCTAAGTTGACCCCTACATGGGAACTTCCATATGTTGCAGATGTGGCCCTAAAAGTAAAAAAAAAATTCTTTTCCAGTATAGCTTATTACAAGATATTGAATATTATTCCCTGTGCTATACAGTAAATCCTTGTTATTTTATATGTAGTAGTGTGTGTGTGTTAATCCCCTACTCCCAGTTTATCCCTTCCCCTCTCTTCCCTTTGGTAATCAATCGCAAGTTTGTTTTCAAAGTCTGTGAGTCTGTTTCTGTTTTGCAAATAAGTTCATTTGTACTCTATTTTAGATTTCACATATGATATCATAAGCCGTTTCTCTGACTGGCTTACTTCATTTAATATAATCTTTCGGTCCATCTATGTTGCTGCAAATGGCATTATTTTATTCTTTTTTTATGCCTGAGTAGCATTCCATTGTGTATACATACTACATCTTTTTTTTTTTTTTGTCTTTTTGCCTTTTCTAGGGCCTCACTCACAGCATATGGAGGTTCCCAGGCTAGGGGTCTAACAGGAGCTGTAGCCGCCGGCCTATGCCAGAGTCACAGCAACACCAGATCCAAGCCGCGTCTGCGACCTACACCACAGCTCGCCGCAACGCCGGATCCTTAACCCACTGAGCAAGGCCAGGGATCGAACCCGCAACCTCATGGTTCCTAGTCGGATTCCTTAACCACTGAGCCACGACAGGAACTCCTATATATACCACATCTTTATCCATTCCTCTGTCGATGGACAATTAGGTTGCTTCCATGTCTTGGCTACTGTAAATAGTGCTGCTATGAACATTGGGGTGCATGTGTCCTTTTGAATTATGATTTTTTTTCTGGATATATGCCTAGGAGTGGCATTATTGGATCATACGGTAGTTCTATTTTTAGGTTTTTGAGAAATTTCCATACTGTTCTCCACAATGGCTGCCCCAACTTACATTCCCACACCCTCTCCAGCATTTGTTATTTGTACCATTTTTGATGATGGCCATTTGATAATGGCTGGTGTGAAGTGATACCTCATTGTAGTTTTGATTTGCATTTCACTAATGTTTAACGATGTTGAAAATTTTTTCAGATGCCTATTGTCTTCTTTGGAGAAATGTCTTTTTAGATCTTCTGCCCATTTTTTGTTTGGGTTTTTGTTTTTTTTTTTAAATTGAGTTGGATGAGCTGTTTGTATATTTTGGAAATTAATCCCTTATTGATAGCATCATTTGCAAGTATTTTCTCCCATTCTGTGGGTTTATTTTCATTTTGTTTATGGTTTCCTTTGCCGTACAAAAGCTATTAAGTTTAATTAGGTCCCATTTATTTATTTTTGGTTTTACTCTAGGAAATGGACATGAGAAATATTGCTGTGATTTATGTCAAAGAGTGTTTTGTCTATGTTTTCCTCAAGGAGATTTATAGTATCTGGTCTTACATTTAGGTCTTTAATCCATTTGGAGTTCATTTCTGTGTACGGCGTTAGAAAGTGTTCTAATTTCTTTCTTTTGCATGTAGCTGTACAGTTTTCCCAGCACCACTTATTTAAGAGATTGTCTTGTCTCCATTCTTGCCTCTTGTGTCATAGATTAATTGCCCATAGGTGCATAAGTTTATTTCTGGGCCTTCTTTCTTTTCCACTGATCTATTTTTCTTTCTCAAGATTGTTTTGGCCATTTGGGATTTTTTGTTTCCACATAAATTTAAAAAAAAGTTAGTTCTGTGAAAAATTTCATTGATAGTTCGATAGGGATTGCATTGAAGCTATAGATTGTCTTGGGTAGGATAGTCATTTTAACAATATTGATTCTTCTGGAGTGTCTGTCCTGGCTCAGCAGTTAGCGAACCCAACTAGCATCCATGAGGACGTGGGTTCGATCCCTGGCCTCACGCAGTGGGTTAAGGATCCAGTGTTGCTGTGAGCTGTGGTGTAGTTTGCAGATGTGGCTCAGATCCCGCATTGCTGTGGCTGTGGCATAGACCAGCGGCTACAGCTCTGATTCGACCCCTAGCCTGGGAATCTCCATATGCTGCAGGTGCAGCCCTAAAAAGACAAAAAGACAAAAAAACAAACAATATTGATTTTTCTGATCCAAGGATAGTATATATTTCCATCTGTTTGTGTCAGCTTCAGTTTCTTTCATCAGTGTCTTACAGTTTTTGGAGTACAGGTCTTTTGCATCCTTAGATAGGTTTATTCAACACTATATCTTCTTTATCCATTCATCTATTGATGGACACCTGTTGCTTCCATGGAGTGTGACAAGTACTTATATTAAAAAGATTCAAGGGACTTCCCGTTGTGGCACAGCAGAAATGAATCCGACTAGGAACCATGAGGTTGCGGGTTCAATCCCTAGCCTCGCTCAGTGAGTTAAGGATCCAGCATTGCCATGAGCTGTGGTGTAGGTTGCAGGTGCGGCTTGGATCCCATGTTGCTGTGGTTGTGGCATAGGCCAGCAGCTGTAGCTCCAATTAGACCCCTAGCCCGGGAACCTCCACATGCCATAGGTGTGGCCCTAAAATGACAAAAAGGCAAAAAAAAAAAAAAAGAAAGAATGAGACTGTTGGAGTTCCTGTTGTGGCTCAGCAGGTTAAAAATGAGGATTTGGGTTCAATCCCTGGCCTCACTCAGTGCACTAAGGATCCGGCGTTGCCGTGAGCTGAGGTATAGGTCTCAGACTTGGCTTGGATCTGGCATGCCATGCCATGCCATCTGCAGCTCTGATTCGACCCGTAGCCTGGGAACTCCATCTGCCACAGGTACAGCCCTAGAAAGAAAAAAAAAAGGGAACGAAATTGTTGGTTTGGGGGCTTTCAAAGGAGAGCTAGAAGGGAGAAGCCTGAGTGCTGTCCTAAGGGCCAAGCCCACACACAGAGCAGAGAAGCACCTCTCCTGGCCTGGGACTGAGGAGGGGTGGAGCAGGGATGAAGGAGGATGAGAAATACCACGTGGGCTTCTGCCCGCTGACCCCTGGGCCTTGTCCCTGGGAGTGGGGACAAATAAACCAGAGAAAAGCTGCAGGATCCCAAAGCCTGTCCCTGGGGTTTAGCCACAGAATCTTTGGGAGGCCCCCATCCAGGGGAGCAGTGAACTGGAAAAAAAAAAAAAAAAGCCAGTGCTGGGCGGAGCCAGAGCCAGGGGACAGCTCTGAGGTCCTGTGTGCCCAAGGGCCCGGGACTTCCCAAAACCTGTCTGTTCCCCAAAGCAAGGCACAGAGCTAGACTGAAAAAGGCCCAGGAGACCAGAAGAGGCCTTGAGAGAAGGGGCCACAGTCTGAGGGGTCCTACTGATGGGTGTGCACGTGGGACTGGCGATGGCAGAGTTTGCTGTGAAGACCAAGGCCGATGCCCAGATCCAGGCAGGATGGACTAGAGGAGGCCTGGGGCAAGTGTGCCAAGCCCACGTCCCTCACTGAGGCCGGCTCTGCCCGTTTCTTAAGAACACCTTGCCCAGGAGCTCCCACTGCGTGCAACGGCATCAACAGCATCTTGGACGTGGGTTCGATCCTCTGCTTGGCACAGTGGGTTAAGGATCTGGCATTGCCTCAGCTTCGGCTTAGTTTACAGCTGTGGCTCAGATTCGATCCCTGGACCCAGAGTTCCATATGCTGTGGGTGACCAAAAAAAAAAAAAAAAAAAAACAGACACCTTGCCCAATCCACATCCAGCCTCCTCCTGGAACTTATTTTACAAACAGAGAAGAAAAGGGGCAGGGAATTGGGGACAACCCTGAATTAACAAACCACATATCAGAAAGGATCAGATTTTATTTTTCTTGTTTTTGGCTGACATGGCATATGGACTTCCTGGGCCAGGGATCAGATCTGAGCTGCAGCTGTGACCTACACCACCACAGCTGTGGAAATGCCTGATCCTTTTAACCCGCTGTACCCAGCCAGGGATCGAACCTGTGTTCTAGCCCTGCAGAGACACCACCAGTCCTGTTGTGCCACAGCAGGAACTCCCAGATTTTTTTTTTTTTATGTCTGCACCATAAAATTTCCGTGGCACGCAGAAGAAACTGCTGGGCTAGGGACCCATCCCTCCCCACAGCAGAAACAATACCAGGCCCTTAACCCACTGAGTCACTAGGAAACTCCAAG
>PVHT020000077.1:5283743-5343671 GCA_004024745.2 Catagonus wagneri | reverse complement strand
GGCGGGGGCGGGGAGGAGGCGGGCAGAGCAGCCGGGGAGGAAGGTGCGGCCGCTCTCGCCGCCAAAGGCGCGGCGCGCGGGGCGAGGGGCAGCTGCGGCCGCCGGAGGCTTAGCGCCCGCGGGGGACCAAGTGGCCCCGGCAACTTCTCCAACTCAGCCGGCGCCGCCCCGCGTGCCCTCGGGGCTCCCGCGGGAGCAGCCGTGTCGCCGGCGGGGAGCCCGGGCGGGTGCCGGCCGCTCCACCCAGGTAAGGGGGGGCGGGGGGCGAGGCCAGACCCCGGCTCGGGGCGGGCGGGCCCACCTCCTCCGCTTTGTTCCCGGCGCTCTCTTCCCCCTTCCCCCGGCGGTGAGCCGAGGGTCGCGGCCGCGATCGCGCGGGGGCAGCGTCCCGGACTCCCGCGCAGCCTGGCCGGGCGGAGGAAACGTTTCCAGGGCGCTGGCCCTCGCGGTGCTCTGGTGCCCGCCCCCCCGCCACCTTAGTGCGTCCGCGCCCCGGACCCGGCCTCGTGGGTGCTGCCGCCGAGCGCCCGGGAAGGTGCGGGGAGAGCGCGCCGCGCCCGCGGCTCTCCGGGCCCAGGGGTCCCCGAGGCCGAGGCCACCGGGCGGGAGGCGGGGGGTAGGAGTGCCGCCGCCGCCACCGCCGCCACCGCCGCCTCCCCGCCCGGCTCGGCTCGGCTCGGCTCGGCTCGGCTCCGAGGGGCCCAGGTGCCAAGTTTCTGGGAAAGACGACACGTCGTGTCGCAAACGGATCATATTTACCAAAAAACAGTTGAGGAAGAAGAAAAGGGCTATTCTCCCAACAACTGACGGCCGCAGCCGCCTTGAAGGTACGCGGGTACGGTGATGCCACGGGGGGCTTTCTCTTTAAGAAACAGTGAAACTTAATCTGGTGCGCGTCCTTGCCTCTTTTGACTTTTTAAAATGGCAAAATAAGGTAACTTAATTGTGGGGGAGGGGAGGCTGCTTGTTCCTGAAGACAACTCCCTTCGCGTTCACTCTGCAGCGCTGCTTGGATGACAGTTGACGTCTAGGCAGCCTTGGGTAGTGATAAGACCTTTATTCATTACGCGGCCAAATTCTTGGTTTCTCTTTTCATGCTTATTCGTCCCATTCTACCGCCTGCGCCTCAAATGCCACTGACATAATTCTTTTAACGACAGCACCTGGTTATCTCCCTCTCTGCTAGATGTAAGGCAGATGTAAAAGGTTTAAAAATTAGGCTTCCACGTTTCTCACGGGTGCAGGCCATATGCTATAAATCTTGCAGGCCCAGGTTCTGAATGAAAAGGGTCCATTTCTGGTAGTTCCCGTGGTGGCTCAGTGGAAACGAGTCTGGCTAGCGCACACACCCACACCCACACACCCCTACCTACCTGTTTCTGGTCATCTCTCGAGCATAACCAGTGGCACCTGCGTACAGACACAGTTACAGACGTTTACTGGTAAGTCTTTAAAGTCTGTATGTTCTAAAAACGTTGTCTCAAGATGGGTGTAGTTCTAAAAGCAAACTTATTTTCCATTGGAGTTTACCTGCTTAGCTTAGGGGGTGAGACTTACTGCTTTAGGTAATCAGAGTCCCTAATTACCTTGTGATTGGTAAATGTAAAAAAAAAAAAAAAAAGGAAAGATGTAATTGAAGAAGAGTTTAATATTTACAGCTGCCAAACAAGGCCGTGATGACCTGAGAATCAGGTTTCAACACTTTAATTTGCCATGTAAAGTGCTTCATAATTTGGCCCCTGCCTGCCTTGCCAGCTTAGGCTCCCAGGTCTCCCCTCCCCCTCTCCCCTTAACACACACACACACACACACACTCACATTCATACTCATCAAACTCCTTCCAAGTTGTCATTTCCAGATCACTCTGGAATGAATGAACGTTCTGTTTACACGGTTCTTCCTCAGCTCCTCCATCTGTTGATTACTTACACGTCCTTCATATGTCAGTCAAATACCTTCTCTAGCAGACTCTGCTTCCTCATTATCTCTAGGCAGTTAAGCTCTTCTCCAGCAGTCAGGGCCTCTACTCCACTAGAACACAATTTTTTTTTTTTTTTTAATTTTAACTCCTCTGGCCACGCTGCCTTGTAAGACAGTGAGTTGTTCACTGCACAAGGTCATGCTGTCCAGTGGGCGCGTGACGGCTGAAACCCAATTTACACTCCGCTTGCCAAGCCCCCGGTGCCGTCCTCCCCTCGGGAAGGGGGTCTTCTTGTCTAATGTACCCAAAGGCACAGTGTGGGCTGGTGGTGAGCCTGCTTCAGCTCGTCTGTCCTGTGGTGCCTGGCACCCATCGCAGAGCCTGTCGGAGTAGGCGCTCTCGGAAGATTCCTTGAATGAGAAGCAGAAAGCGTCGTTCCTCAGATGCCTGGAAAGAAGCGGGAGTTTGGGGACACATCTCTCGGGGTGTGGGGGGTGTGTCGGTTTGTCTTATGTGTGGCCATTCAGGTGATTCTTAGGCGTCTTCTCCTTGATCACAGGCAAGAATCTGCGCGTGTGGACTTACAGGTGGGCGTCAGGGATGGTGCTGCCGCGTGGTGGGCCTCCTCGGCCGACTCCCTTGCAAGGTGCTAAGGTCTCATCACGATTTGCCGGGAGAAATAAGGGTATATGACTCTTAAAAGTAAGGCTGGAAAGAGCTTCGCTCACGTTAACATGTGGTAATAAGTTAGAGGAAGTGCCATTTTGTATACAAGAGCTAAAGTCATCCTAAAGTGACATATCACAGAATTAAAAAAGAAAGAAAAGATCAGATTCAGAGCCTTCTATTTAGGTTCTCCAGTGAGAACAGCATTGAAGATTACAGTTTACATGTGAAAAAAATGGAACTTTCGGGAGCCAATTTGCAGGCTCAGTTGGCCGCAAGATTCTTAAAAATGGCCCAAATTTGTATGTACTTAAAACCTTCTAATTTGTGGGGCAGTCTGGAGATTTAAAAAAAAAATTGTTGTATAGTTGACTGATAATGTATTACTGGGTTTTTGTCTTTTTAGGGCCACACCTGCATCATATGGAAGTTCCCAGGCTAGAGGTAGAATCAGAACTATAGCTGCTGGCCTACACCACAGCCATAGCAATGCTGGATCCTTAACCCACTGAGTGAGGCCAGGTATCGAACCCAAATCCTCATAGATACTAGTTGGGTCCATTACCGCTGAGCCACAGTGGGAGCTCCTGGAGATATTTTTTTTCCCAGCTAAAGTCAATATGTGGATCATGGCACCCACGTTTATAAAATTGTGGTATAAAATCATATGCTATTAAGTGTCAGAAGAACTTGACAATTGTATGAAATCCTGGAATTCAAAATATAGGTTGACTTTAAAGATAATAAGGACCAACCTTCGCATTTTATGGAAGGGTACTTAGTACTAGGGATTCGTCCAAGGTTACGAAGCTTAGGTAGGAGCATAACCAGGATGAGTGTGCAGATTTCCTGGCCCTAAGTTCATTGCTTTATTTATTGCAGGACTCTTACTTACTCAAGCCTCTGTAGCTTCCATTGTTGCTTTCAGTTGGGAAATCTTTTTTTTTGGCTTTTTAGGGCCACATCTGTGGCATATGGAAGTCCCAGCTAGGGGTCAAATAGGAGCTATAGCTGCTGGCCTACACCACGGACACAGCAATGCGGGATCCAAGCGGCATCTGTAACCTACACAACAGCTCATAGCAATGCCAGAATCCTTAACCCACTGAGCGGGGCTGGGGATCGAACCCGTGTCCTCATGGATACTGGTTGGGTTCGTCACCACTGAGCCACGACGGGAACTCCAGTTGAGAAATCTTGAACGCAGAGACTGATTTTTAATATCTCAGGGTAAAGGAAGGTTCCCAGTACAGTGCCTTGCGCAGGTGATAAATGTTTGCCGAATGAAGGAATGAGCCAATTGAAAGCTTACTTTATTCAATATAGCACCAACCAAAGTCCTCTGGAGTCCGTTTGAGTGGAATTTGTCCTTCATATTCGTATCCTTAAATGCCATCGAAGTGTTGGATCAACTTGATGGAGAAGATGGGTAGGAATTGTTTTCTAAGAGAAGCCAGAGCTCCTGGCAGCGAGTCCGCCATAGAAAAACCCAGGATCTGGATTCAGTAGGTCCGCAATCCAGCCCCGCTTCTGCAAGCCTTGACCACTGCCGGCCTCAGTTTCTTCCTGGAACCTCCTGAATCTTGTAGTTGTTAGAAGGAGCGAATGAGCTCATGCGTGTGGAAGCACTTTGCAGACTTTAGAACACTGAAGCGTAGCAAGGGGCAGAATCTGAGCCCGGAGGTGCCCCAGGCTCTGTGCCGGCCTCTCTGTACACATCAGCGCGCTTATTCCTCCGGGTGGAGCGGTGGGGCTCTCGGGATGAGAAGGAAGCCTCCACGACTGTCCCTCCAGTGCAACAGGTGCTTTGGTGAGCCCCTAGGGTTTTCCGCATCTTTAGTCCCTGAAAATCAACCAGAGAACTTCACGTAGGGATGTGACGTAAAAGCAAGGCACTTGGCTTTAGGCAGAGGAGCAATTTGCATTCGAGGCCCTCCTGAAGCAAGGTGAGTGGTTTTAAGAAAACCAGATGAGTTGTAATAGCGCAGGTCAGAGGGCGGTGGGAACACACCAGGGCGAAGAGTCCTGGGATCTGAAGGAGGGGATGGACTGGGCGAGTGTGGCGGGCCGGGGTGGGGCAGTGGATCCAGCGAAGGATACTATTCACTGACCTCAGCGACACAGAGGGAGAAGGCTGGGGGCTTATGGGGGCCCCTCACCCAAGTTCACGGCCTTAGGAAGTCGCACAGCTGAGAGCTGACCCGGGTCTGATCACATGTTCCCTCCCCTCGCCCATCTGATCTCAACTGCTAACGAGTCGGCGGTTGTATAAAGGCATTGAGGGTTTTAGTAAAAACAATGTAGAATTTGGACCCTTTTATGAGTTCTTTCAGAATTTTAAGAAAGAACAAAAAGTGCCTGATCCGAAGCCCTCCCACAGACGAGGGCCAATAGACGTAGCCTGGTGCCTGAGACGGTTTTTCCTGCCAGGAGCGTGTCGTGTGTTTCCTATCTTGGATTCTGCCCGGCCTGGGCTCCAGCCCACTCCTTGCCAGGTGTTCTGTCCAGCTGGAAACTGGTCTGCTTTGTTTCCATGTAGGAGGTTTGTAGATTGAGTAACAGAATCTGGATGGCAGCTTTCTTTGTGTTTTCGGGGTGTTGGATTACAAGGTTTCTTTCAAATTCACGGCTAGATTTCTGAATGTATTTCTTGGACATGGTTTTTCAAGAGTTCCCATTTATGGCATTGTCTTGTGGCTCAGTGGGTTAAGGATCTGGCATTGTCACCGCTGTGGCTCTAGTCCCTGCTGTGGCATGGGTTTGATCGGGAACCCACATATGCCATGGGTGTGGCAAAACAAAAAAGTTCCCATTTCTAAGTGATTCTTTTGCATTGGAAATAAGATGTAAGGCTAGAACTTTGAAGGTTCTCATGTCACAGTAAACAGGCTTGGAAATCTCCAAGTTAGGATTCCCAGTGACTTTGACATATAGTGATGAATTTTACTGCAATATTTTGTTATTTTCATTTAATTTATTTGTTGGTCTTTTTAGGGCTGCACCCAAGGCATATGGAAGTTCCCATTGTGAGCCACAATGGGAACTCCTATTTTGTTATTTTTAAAATGAAAGTAGTGTTTTGTCCTGTAGGAGTGTTCTTGGAGTTCCCGTTGTGGCTCAGTGGTTAACGAATCTGACTAGCATCCATGAGGATGCAGGTTCGAGCCCTGGCCTCGCTCAATGGGTTAAGGATCTGGTGTTGCCATGAGCTGTGGTGTAGGTCGCAGACATGGCTCAGATCCTGCATTGCTGTGGCTGTGGTGTAGGCCGCCAGCTACAGCTCTGATTCAGTTCCCAGCCTGGGAACCTCCATATGCTGCGGGTGCCCTAAAAAGCAAAAAAAAAAAAAAGGAATGTTCTATGTCTCAGGATTTCCATCTCTAAAAGGAGGGTCACAGCATGATTTCCTCCTAGAAGATAATTTGGTGAATTGAGAACTTACAGAATTAATTAGCATGATGTGCTTAGAACCCTGCCTGAGAGAGTTCACGAAATGCTGGTTCTTCCCTCCGTGGAGGTGGGATCGGGCTCTGTCAGATTGTGTCTGAGAACATGGTCAGCGGGACGGAGCTAGGAGTTTGGCTGCGACACAGAGACCAGCCCACATCCGCCTCCCAGTGGCTTTGCACTGTCTTCTTGCTCCTTCCCTTTGGTGGCTCTGTCCTGTTGGGCCAGCTCTTCGTCATCATCCATTGAGACTCAGTGAAGCCTCTTCTCTGTGCTTCCAGGCACTTACTTTGCGGTCTTTGTCAGCTGTGGTCTTCATCGTGGGATATTTACGGGAAGTGCTTTGCTGCTTTTCTTTCTGTACCTCTTCCAGGGCCAGCGTGGTGCCTTAGTGGCCATTCTTAGTGGCTGGGAGTGTGCACAAAGAGTTCATTGAAATTGCTTGAAACTCTCGTTTGCAGTTGTTCCGTCACTATGAAGTTGAGTGACCGCTGGCCAAATATTTGATTCTTTAAGTGGGCTTGATCAATACTAAAGTGCTCAAAAATGAAGTGCTCTCCGTCTTTCCGAAGTGGAAAGTAGCAGCAATATCGTTGTCCTGGGTATTAATAAATCTAGATTTGGGTCTGGAATACACCTCTTACTCACTTGGCAACTCAGCTAAACATTTGAGGGCCTTAGGTTCTTGAGGGAGAAAAATAGCATTGTTCTCCGATGATTCCCAGTGTCTTCTGGCCGCTGAGGCATCAAATTCTTCTCATTAATTTTCCTCTTCAGGCCTCATGCTAGGGTGGTGGTTCTTAGAGCAGTAGTCGTATTTACCCGTAACATTTTGGATTACCATGAAGCTGGTTTAAAATGGGTGTTTTTTTTTAAACAAGCATTGTTAGTTATTGTTGGTTTACAATGTTCTGTCAACTTCTGCTGTACAACAGAGTGACCCAGTTATACATACATATACATTCTTTTTTTCTCACATTATCCTCCATCATGTTCCATCATCATAAGTGATATAGTTCCCTGTGCTATACAGCAGGATCTCATTGCTTATCCACTCCAACTACAGTAGTTTGCATCTACTTATCGCAGACTCCCAGTCCATCCCACTCCCTCCTCCTCCCCCTCGGCAACCACAAGTCTCTTCTCCCTGCCCATGAGTTTGTTTCTTTTCTGTAGATGGATTCATTTGTGCCAAAAATTAGATTCCAGGTATAAATGATATCATATGGTATTTGTCTTTCTCTTTCTGACTGACTTCACGTAGTATGAGAGTCTCTAGTTCCATCACTGTTGCTGCAAATGGCATTATTTTGTTCCTTTTTATGGCTGCGTAGTACTCATTGTGTATATGTACTACACCTTCTGAATCCATTCATCTGTTGATAGACATTTACGTTGTTTCCATGTTATTGGAATTCCCACTGTGGCGCAATGGGTTAATGATCCCACTAGTCTCTGTGGAGGCTTGAGTTCAATCCCTGGCCTGGCACAGTGGGTTAAAGATCCAGCATTGTTGCAGCTGTGCCATAGGTTGAAGCTACAGCTCAGATTCGATCCCTGGCCTGGGAACTTTCATATGCTGTGAGGGCATCTGGAAAAAAAAAAAAAGATTTTATCACACTTTCCAAAGAGAACATTTACCTGAAACTAACACAGCATTGTAAATCAAGTATATTCCAATGTAAAATAAAAATTAAGTGGAGTTCCTAGTCGGTGAACTATGAGGTTGTGGGTTCGATCCCCGGCCTTGCTCAGTGGGCTAAGGATCCGGAGTTGCAGTGCGCTGTGATGTAGGTCACAGATACGGCTAGGATCCTGTGTCGTTGTGGCTGTGGTGTAGGCCAGCAGCTGTGACTCTGATTGGACCCGTAGCCTAGGAACCTCCATGTGCCACGGGTATGGTCCTAAAAAGCAAAAAAAAAAAAAAGGGGGGGGAGAGCATTTATTCATAGGAATAGAAACTAAGAAAGAAAACAGCTGGACTGCATTGCAGTAAATGAAGTTATGTGTGAAACTTCTGGGCTCAGTACCTACTGTATGGAGACACGAAACCTTGATGAATGTTAACCAAATCAGAAACGGAAATGCTTATCCATTGCATGGGTCCATCTTGAACTCTGCCTCTGGAAAATCCCAATCATCCTGTGAAACCGTAGTCATCTGTAGTAACTATCTTTACAACTGTGTGTTGAACTTCACCTTGGGGAGTGCACGGCGTATCATGTGGGCAAGTAAAGTTCATTTTGCATAAGATGTAAAAAGAAAATGAGAAATACCTCGGAGTGGATCCCCTCATTATAAATGCATCCAACCACTGCCAGTGAGTCACTTTAAAAAAACTGTCTTCTGTATCAGAATTTTGTTGTTATAAGTGGAGCGCACTGGCTTTCCTCAGCCATCCAGGTTCCTCTCAGATGTTATCCTTCTGAAGGTCACCCTCATCTTCTCCTAACCCCTCATTTTTGGGGGGAAACGTAACAGTCCTCACGCTCTTCGGGCTCATCCTCTGAATGGCTGCGTTGTCCACACAGTGGACGATAAGCATCTGCGTCATTGCCCACCTCTGTGCTGGATTCCTAATTAACCCACGTAAAAGTGATCATTCCGTAAGGTCTGTGATTGTGGTGTTTTGTGACCCACATGGCTTTTATAAGTGCCTTCACTTTTCTCCCTTCTGATGGAAAACCAAGAATTCACTATTTGAAAGATACTTGTATATGTTTGAATTGTTCTTGGTATTTGTCCAGCCAGAGGTGATAATCCAGGTAGTTAGAATACCGTATTGAAAGACTGGAGTTCTGGGTTTGGGATAGAACTCTGCATTTTGGGTAGTTTTACCAAAAATAGCTGGGTGATCTTGAAAAAAAAAACAAACATGACAGTCCCTCTGGGTTTCTATTTCTTTTTTTCCTCTTTTCTTTTTATGGCTGCACCTGTGGCATGTGGAAGTTCTGGGCTATGAAAGTTCTGGAGCCTACATCAAAGGCACAGCAACTCAGGATCTGAGCCATATCTGCCTCCCATGCTGCAGCTTGCAACAACGCCAGATCCTTAACCCACTGAGCGAGGCCAGGGATCGAACTCGTATCCTTATGGATACTAGTCAGATGCTTCACCCGCTGAGCCACAGTGGGAACTCCTGCATTTCCATTCCTCTCTCTCTCTCTCTCTCTTTTATTTTATTTTTCTTGTCTTTTTGCCTTTTTTAGGGCTGTACTCGTGGCATATGGAGGTTCCCAGGCTAGGGGTCTAATCAGAGCTGTAGCCACTGTCCGATGCCACAGCCACAGCAATGCGGGATCCGAGCCACGTCTGCGGCCTACGCCACAATCACAGCAATGCAGGATCCGAGCCGCGTCTGTGACCTGCACCACAGCTCACGGCAACGCCGGATCCCCAACCCACTGAGCAAGGCCAGGGATCGAACCCGCAACCTCATAGTTCCTAGTCGGATTCGTTAACCACTGAGCCACAACGGGAACTCCTGGGTTTCCATTTCTTAATTTGCAACTTTGGTGGCCAGGGGAGTCACATTGGACTACAAAGACTTTTAGGGTCCTTCTAGCCATAAAACGTGGTGATTCTGTGCAGCAATAGGGTACCAGAAAACAGAAGAAACAGTTTATAAACATTTTAAAGTAGTGTATTTATAATGTGCTATTCATAATGTGCTATTTATGCCCACTGACATTTGGGCCTTGTGGGTAACCATCACCCAACACTAGTAAGGAGTGCAGGGCTGGTGAACGTGTTGGGTCTTGGTGAATCCAGAATGTTTAATTAGACATTACTAGGAGGTAATTGTGATCTTGAGGACTGTGGATAATAGGGATTTTTAAGGCCTCTGGAACGGGGTGGAGGGAAAGTCAGCGTTGAACTGAATTGCTGGGGAAGAAACTAAAACAAGGTCAGTGCCTTAATGGAGGAGGTGAAGGTGGAGATATGGAGAAGCGGGGCAGGTGTAGAATAGATGTAAACAAAGTAGCCGCAGAGAATGTGTGTTGAATAAAGTAGCCGTGTAGCATAGATGCAGAGCAATCTCTAGAATAGATGTATGCAGGGTAGACCCACAGAATACATGTGAAACAGAGTAACCACAGAGATTATGAGCAGACGAACGTGGCCCCGTTGGTCGGGCCCAAGGTAAAGCCGCGTGAGAATGCTGTAAGATGCTAGCACGGCTGAGTCTGAGCACGAGACGTTGTGAAGACCGTGCAGAAGAGAGCTGAGAGATACCTGGTCAGGTCTTGTTGCCAGTTTTTACAGATGGAGAAAGTAAAAGCCAGTGATGGGAGTCCTCCAGCTTCAGTATGTAGAGCCGTCACTTGGGCAGACTGTTAAAACGCAGGTTCCTGGAAGTCACCCTGCAGTGATGACTCTGGGGGCCTAGGGTGAAGTTTTTCAAGCATGCCAGGTGCAGCTGGTGGCTCTTGGATTGTTCCTTGACAAACTACCTTTCACTGAGCCTTGACCTCCTTGGAGTTGAACCCAGACCGTCTTCTCCACATCTTTCCGTTTCAGGATGCCCATCTGAAATGGCCTGTAAAAGGCTGTGAGGACCTGAGAGTTGATTTGCCAGGGATGGGCAAGAGATCTGGGGGTCAGTCACAGAGAAATGCTGTGCGGTTTTCCTAACTTCAGACTGATCCATGATTTTTGGTTTGACAGGCATTATTTTTCAACAGAAACGGAGAGGCTGGGGGGAGGGTGGTTCCCATCGTGGCTCAGCAATAATAAACCCAGCTAGTAACCAGTGAGGATGCGGGTTCGATCCCTGGCTCCCCTCAGTGGGTTAAGGATCCAGCGTTGCTGTGAGCTGTGGTGTAGGTCGCAGACATAGCTGATCCCGAGTTGCTGTGGTGTAGGCCGGCACCTGCAGCTCCGATTCAACCCCTAGCCTGGGAACCTCCTTCTGCTGTGGGTGTGGCGCTAAAAAGGCAGAAAAGAAAAAAAGAAACATTGGGTCTCTAAAGGGAAAAAAACTGTTAAGTATATTAATAATAAGCATATTAATAGTGAAAAGTAGTAGGGAGAATTTCAACCTACATTGAACCATCCATCTATTTTGTAATCACCATGAATAAAGAAGCATTTCTATGTCTTCAGCAAGGGCCATTTCCTAAGAAATGCTAATAGGCAGTGTTTTACTTAGTTCACTTTGTGCTTTCCATGAAATTGGAATGTTTCAGTGATCTGCCTTTAGAAGTTTCGAGATGCTATGAATCCAACTGTAATAAGTTCTACCTCGGCTCTTAGTCTAGATGTGTAAGGAAATGGAGTCCAGAAAGGTGGGTGTCGTTGCTGGAGTCTGTGTACTAAGAAGAGAATGTCACTGCTGTATGACATTTTTCTGAAAAAAACGTCACAGAAGCTACATTTTGATGGCTTGATAAATCTCATTAGTTAAAAAATCTACTAAAGCTTGCATGGCGTAGATAGAGTTGGCAGCCAGCATTTGGGATTTTCAGCAGATCAATCAATGCGTCATCTGAAAATGGATGGGTGCATCCATATCTTACTGTCAACATTAAGTAACATCTCATATAATTTTCCTGTTGTCTAAAGGAGAATCTTTTAGCATGCATAGAGGGCATTAAAAATTCTTGAATAATTTCAGAGTGTAAAAGCACATGGATATTTCTGTGTGCAGTAGAAGAGATGACAGACTTTAAAAATATGTGAGTAATAGTGATACAGATATGAGGATTCACATACGCATATTCAAAATGCTGTGGCCCCAGATCACAAACTGCTATAGTCCTTTAATAGTTGCCATGTATCCATCAGCATTCTAGAATAGAATTACTTTTAGAAGTCATCTAATTCAACGTATTTTTCAGAAGAGAAGCTGGCTGTTTTGGAAAAGTTGAAGGATCTACTTTAATTCCCCATTGAAAGAAGTTAATGGGAGTTCCTGTTGCGGCTCAGTGGGTAAAGAACCTGACATAGCGCCTGTGAGGATGCATGTTAGATCCCTGGCCTTGCTCAGTGGGTTAAGGATCTGGCATTGCTGCAAGCTGTGGTGTAGGTTGCAGATGTGGCCACGATCTGGCATTGCTGTGGCTGTGGTGTAGGCGGGCAGCTGTAGTTCTGATTCGACCCCTAGCCCGGGAACTTCCATTTGCCGCAGGTGCAGCCCTAAAAAGAGAAAGAAGGAGAGGGAGAGAGATAAAGAAAAAGAGAGAAAGAAAGTCAATGTACAGGAAGAGTGAGGCCTCCATCCCAGATTTCTTATAGCTTTTTTTTTCCTCTTCTCTCTCTATGCTTAAAAATTAGAATGGCTGTTACGAGAACTGCATCAAAAAGCCAGGAAATATTTTCGATTTTCAAAGGGGAAAGGAAACTAAACCTTTGTGTTTTTGGAACTAGCAAAGGCAATAACAACTTCTTAGCTTGTGTACTTTAGAACCTGCCCAAAGGAATGTACAACTTTACAAGGAGAGAAGGGTCTACAACTGGAGCCGATTATGTGGGTTACAGCAGACTGTGTCATTTGCACAAAGATATATAGGCCTTTTCCCAATTAGGTGAGAGTGGGAGTGTTGAGGGTAGCGTATACATTATTTGAGCTGAAAGGAATCTTAGAAGCAATCTAGTTCCTCCCCTTTATTTTGTGTAAGAGGAAATACAGCTTTGCCCTGCCTTTACGTTATAAATAATGACGGTGTTTTTGTTAATAATTGTTTTAAAATGAAACAGCTGACATCTTTAAAGTCCATCAAGGCTTGTATTACCAAAAAAAAAATAATTATGAAGCAGACATCCCTGAAATTCAAAATACATTTTGGGAAGTTCCCATTGTGATTCAGGGGAAACGAATCCGACTAGTATCCGTGAGGATGCAGGGTTTGATCCCTGGCCTCACTCAGTGGGTCGGGGTCCGGTGTTTGCCGTGAGCTCTGGTGCAGGTCGCAGATGCAGCTCGGATCCTGCACTGCTGTGGCTGTGGCATAGGCCAGCAGCTGCAGCTCAGATTTGACCACTAACCTGGGAACTTCCACATGCCTCGGGTGTAGCCCTAAAAAAACAAATAAAACTAAAAATAAAATACATTTTGGTTTTGATTACATCCGAGGTAATGGAAGGGGTGAGTAATGTGTCTATAAGGATGGTGGTTTAGGGCCTATTACTGACTTTGTGTTGGAAGGCAGTGTACCATGCTCCCAAATGCACCGTGGGTTGTGAGGGCAGGCACCCACAGCCTTGCAGTGACAGTGGAGTGTCCGAGAGAAGAAAGCTTACTGTCTAGCCAAATAGAAATCACCCTTATAAACTGTGGCCTGCAGTCTGGTTTTCAAGTCTTGTGTCTTTGTCGAATTATTCTCTAGGCTTTTGCAGGTACATGCAAACTGCTAGGAGCCTGCCTGGGATGGGGGAAGGGAGACGCTGCTAGGAGATGAAGGCTGTGCCTGTCGACGCATCACTGTTGCCGGGTATCCCGTTATCCCAAATAAATGAGCAGGGGCGGTGGCAATGGTTACAGTCTTTGCTAGCCAGTCATGCTGTTCGCATTATTCGATTCAGGAAATAAGCTAAAAAGCTGCATCTCCATCATTTACAGCCCCCCTCGCCATCCCACAAGCCTTGACACTGGAGCGAGTCTTTACTTTTCAAGATGAAGGTTCGTCTCGCTTGATAGGGACTCGTTTCCAAGGTTTTAATTCATGGAGAAAAACGTGTTGCCGGCGTGAATAGGTTGATGCTCACAGTGAGATGTCAGAGTTTTAGTTGTTGACGCATCACAAAATGCCTCATTTGGCCGCCTTGAAAATGGTTAAAGTAGCAGAAGATGGAGATGTGGCTCGTAACCGACCGCGCATCCGCCTGGCGTCTCTTCCATGCGGTTCTGTACAAGGGCGGCAGGTTCCGCCGTGTGGATGGCTGACGGGTGCCGGGAGCCGCACCGGATCTGGGGTCTGGCGGATCAGTAATCAGAGGCAGAGGCTGAGCAACAGTCTTGTTCTTACTTGTTCTTTCTTTCCTTTTTTTTTTAATTTCTCAGTGAATTTTATTACATTTATAGGTGTACAACAATCATCACAACCAAATTTTATAGCATTTCCTTATCAGACCCTCAGGGCACCCCTCCACCCCTCCGCCTGTCTCATTTGGGAGAAAATATTTGCAAATGAATCGACTGACAAGGGCTTAATCTCCAAAATTTAGAAACACCTCCTACAGCTCAATACTAAAAAAATGAACAACCGCATCCAAAAATGGGCAGAAGATCTAAACGGACAGTTCTCCAAAGTCATACAGATGGCCAAAAAACACATGCAAAGATGTTCAGCGTCATTAATTATTAGAGAAATGCAAATCAAAACCACTATGAGGTACCACCTTACACCAGCCAGAAAGGCCATCATCAAAAAGTCTACAAATGATAAATGCTGGAGACGGTGTGGGGAAAGGGATCCCATTACACTCTCGGTGGGAATGTTCCCACTTGTTCTAAAGTGAACCACGTTTTCCTAGAAAGAGCCGACCCATAGTTTAATAATCTTCCCATGTTTTGTCGCTTTGTCTCTTTGGTCCTCTTTTTGGTGAGTTTGGGTCATTGGCAGTCCAGGGTACGGCTTGAGATGGGATCCCAGCACCCAGGCCAGGGAGTGCACCCGGGCCACTGTGGTGAAAGCACCAAGGCCTAACCACTAGACCACCAGGGAACTCGGCTCAGCCCTTGGGAGGCTTAATCTCTGAAATGCTAGTAAATCCTGCCCTCTTGAATTATTTCTTTGAAAACGTGGGAGCTTTTATTGGCCCCTCTTCGCTGTGAGTGTTGTTCTAGTGAGAGAAAGCAGTGTCTTGGCAGCACTATAGCGGCGTTTGAGTACCTTCTCATGGTGTCTTGACTTTTTCAGTGGATGAAAATCCAGTTAGTTTCAGTGTTTCTGGGGCAGGTGCTGAGTGTGTGGTGCAGGGGGTGAGGGTGGAGGGACTAGGCAGAGAAAGGGACTCATGGAAAAGCACCGGGATGGTTCCAGAATAGAGGTTCATCAGAACTACCTTGAGGACTCATTACAGCACAAATTGCTGGGCTCCACCATCACAGTTTCCGATTCCGTCCATCTCGGGTATGAGAATTTTCTTTCTTTTTTGCCCATTTTTAAAAGTTTTAGTGAAGTATAGTTGATTTACAATGTTGTGATAATTTCTGCTGTACAACAAAGTGATTCAGTTGTACATGTACACACATCCCTTCTCTTTCAGTCTTTTCCCATATAGATAATCAGAGAATATTGGGTAGAGTTCTCTATGCCAACTCCAAACCCCTAGTCCATCCCCCCCCAACCTGTTCCCTTTGGTCACCAAAAGTTTGTTTTCAAAGTCTGTGAGTCTGTTTTTGTTCTGCAAATAAATTCACTAGCATCCTTTTAAAATTTTAGTTATTATTTTTTTAACTCTGAATTTTATTACATTTATAGTTGTACAATAATCATCACAATCCAGTTATTTTTATTTTTGTTTTTTGGCGTAGGGCCACACCCGAAGTATATGGAAGTTCCCAGGCTAGGGGGCAAATCAGAGCTACAGCTGCCGGCCTACACCACAGCCACAGCAACACGGGATCCGAGCTGTGTCTGCGACCTACACCGCAGTTCATGGCAACACCAGATCCTTAACCCACTGAGCAAGGCCAGGGATTGAACCTGCATCCTCGTGGATACTAGTTGGATTCGTTTCTACTGTGCCATAATGGAAACTCTGTATCCGTTTTTTAGATTCCACATAGAAGTGATGTCGAAAATGTTTCCGGGGGATGATGCTTCTCTGGGCCCTGGAATTGGAGAGCTGCTGCCCCGGGGGTGCAGAGGTTGGGATGGAGGTCTATGGATACCAGTCTGCTTCTCAGGGGCTCTGTTTCCTGTCTGTGAAATGGTTACCTTATTAGTGGTTTTCAAACCTTTGAAATCAGAGGAATCTTTTGTTCCAGAGTACATGATTGTGTGAAACTCCAAAATGCAAAACAGAGAAACGGGCACTGTGTTAATGATGGCAGGGGTAGAGGATGAAAAGATTTGTCTGTTTTGTGTATCTTTTTGTTTTCCTTATTCCCTGGAGTGGAACCCCAAACAGTGATGAATCCAGTGGAAGAGAAGGTTTCTAAGGCCCCTGGCATCTGTCATTTTCTCTTTGATTCTACCTACTCTTAATACTGTAGATTGTTACTTAAATAGTTGAACAAATCTGACTGAGAAACTTAACTTTAAGTTTGTGCTTTTTAATATTTGAAATGGTGGAGTTCCCGTCGTGGCGCAACAGAAACAAATCTGACTAGGAACCATGAGGTTGTGGGTTCGATCCCTGGCCTCACTCAGTGGGTTGAGGATCCGACATTGCTATGAGCTGTCGTGTAGGTCGCAGACGCGGCTCTGATCTGGCGTTGCTGTGGCTGTGACATAGGTCGACAGCTGTAGCTCCGATTCGACCCCTAGCCTGGGAACCTCCATGTGCTGTAGGTGTGGCCCTAAAAAGCAAAAAAGAAAAAAAAAATGGAAATGGTGTTTAGGCTGTATAATTAGGTAGGAAGCAAGTTTGAGACTTGCATGGTAATAGGAAAGATCTATGACTCATTGCAGGTAAGAAGCGGGGACATTCTAGTAGGAAGGGAAACTGGCAGCGGGGCAGGGGACAGGCTGGGTGACTCTGATGCGCCTTCTTGCCTTTGGACTCAACAGGTGCGGGAACTGAATTGAAAGTCTGTTCTTGTAAGCCTGACTGACGGTCAAGCCTAAAATTGGGTGTCTGAGTCTTTTCTGGAATCTTTACCAGACGAGAGATATGGAGAACAGTAGTACCAATGTTTATTATTTCAATAAGAGGAATGTTTCAGTGAAAGGTGTCCTACATCAGAAATGAGCAGAGGGGATGTCTGCCCGTTGCTCCTGAGTCCTCGGCAGCCCCTTTACGGAGGCCCTGCAAACAGCCTTAAGGGCACTTGTGCATTAGCTTAACCTGACGCTGGTACCCAGGGAGTCTCTGTTCTGGGTTCCTTGACACTCTTGTTTTCCCTCTTCTTCCTCGGCACACTCTCCTTGTAAGAAAAGCTCTAAATAGAAACAAACTAAATACTCGTGAGTATGGAACAATATCTGTGGTTTATTCAGTGAGAAATCCGGATGCAGACGTGGTAGAAGGGCTCAGCCTTTTGAATAAAACAGTGTTTTTCAAACTGTGAGTCACAGGTAATGACATCAGTTTAGAGGTTGGTTTTGTTTTTAATTCTAGCGATAGACTTTAAAAAAAAATTTCTGACATTTTTTTGACGAAGGCACACCACGCATGAGATGGAATGACACAGCACAATATGGAATAGAAGGTGTCTAAATATATTGCGTGTAGTAAGGATATAGTTTCCTGAAACTTCTGTTTTAATATGTGTGTTGACATCCCGGTAAAGTTGGTTGGTAGAGGGATATGGATGGTTGGATAACCTCTAGCCAGCTACGCCAGTTCATACACGCAGATACACATATGAGTCTGTATATGGAGATGCGTCTAAATCAGGAGCTACGTATATGGCTGTATAGCTGTAGGTAGGGAGGTGTATGTAGTATTAGCCAAGGTTCCTCAGGAAAACAGGATCAGTAGAATGTGTATATATACAGAAAGGGTTCTGTAGTAAGGATTTGACGCCTGTGATGATGGAGGCTGGCAAATCCAAAATCTCAGTGTGGCCTGACGGCCTGGAGACGTGGGAGAGTGGGCGGCCTGCGGGAGAACTGTCCCCTCGCACAGGCAGGTGTTTTTGTCCTACCCAGGCCTTCAGCCGACTGCACGAGGCCCCACGTTACAGAGAGCAGTGTGCTTTGCTTACAGTTCACGGATCGAAATGTCAGTCTCATTCCCAGACAACTTCCAAGGGGACAAGTAAAATTAACCGTCGCATATAGGTGTACTAAGTCACAAGGCAAGATAAGTCTTAGGTGTCACAAACACATACACCCACCTATCATGGGGATACATATCTATATATATATAGGGATAAGTATCTCTATAGAGTGGTACTCCCCCCTCCCCCCAGGTGTGTCTGTGTATGTGTATATATATGATGAACTGAATTGAGATAAGGGGACTTTATAAATTTTCCTTACATTAAAATGATTGGGTTTGAAATACTTATTTTGAAAAATGTGGCCAGTTGCTTCCGACTCTGCCGGCAGTGTACTGAAATGGCCTGTCCTCAGTGCCTTCTTCCTTGGGTCCTTGATCCATCTTTCTCCTCCGAGGTGTGTCTGACAGTGGTTTGCTTGGGGGCCAGGATATAATTTAAACATGTGCAAAGCATAATTTTAGTTCCTTTGGGATCACCCTCAGTTTTTCTACCTTATCGGGCTCTCAGAATTTTTTTTTTTTTTGTCTTTTTGGGGCCACATGTGTGGAGGTTCCCAGGCTAGGGGTCCAATCAGAGCTGTAGCCGCCGGCCTATGCCACAGCCACAGCCATGTGGGATCCGAGCTGCGTCTGCAACCTACACCCCAGCTCAGGGTGACGCTGGATCCTTAACCCACTGAGCGAGGCCAGGGATCAACCCCGCAACCTCATGGATGCTAGTTGGGTTTGCTAACTGCTGAGCCATGACGGGAACTCCCAGAAATCTGTTTAATTACAGCTGTGTTGATGTTTGGCCAAGTCAGTAAAACCAGTGCATTCTCTCTGGGGAGACAGTAAATTTTTGATGGGCATATCAGTAAAAATGGAATTCTTCTGCAAACAGACACTTTTTCAGGATTATTCTTGTAAATGCCTGGAGAACTTGGCAGCCTTGTGATGCTTTTGGAGGGGGTTCTGGTGGGTACCACATGGTGCCGAGCTACTGTGTGCTTAGAACATGCTAACAAGAGGCTCGGCTTTTCTGAATGTGTGTTTTGGCTTTTTGAGATGGCTTCCATGCCGGAAGAACCTTCTTTTAAAACCAAATGTAGACTCTGGACTTTCTCCAAGGGGAGTATTGTAAATATATCAAAGCTGATACTGTGCTGACTTTCTTTATAGGAAGAAAATAAGGAGTGGTTAATAAATAACATGTAGTGTTTGAGTAGACTCTGCGAATTCAAAGAGATTATCTTTTTCTGGCTGGTTTATTACAAATATTTTATGTTCAAGTCCTGTTTTTCCCTGCCCCCTTCCCACCCCATATAATCCTGTTCCAGTTTACACTGCACAGATCCTCACCTTAAGGTACACTTTTCACCCTGTTCTTTGCTGTGAGCTTTCACTGAAGAAGAGGGAATGCACAGAACAGGAAGAGGAAGATAATCCTTAGATAGCTTGATTCTTTTTTCTTCCCCTTTTGAGCTTTAGATTGAAAACATCTTTTTTTCCTTTCTTTTTTTAAGTATTTTCCTACCTCTTTGTTGGGTGGGTAGGGGCATGTTAAAAGCAAACTTGCCATCCAAACCCCTCTTAAGTCATGATTCTACAAGATACATAGTGATATTTCACAGAATTAACTAGGGGACAATTTGTGATGCTGTCATAGAAACAGTACACACACACCTCACTTTATGTTTTCCATTCCCCCCCCCACACCCCCACTTTAAAGTCTCTCACTGTAGCATTGGAGTCGCCGATCTATTTGAATCTTAAAAGACCTGGTGATACCATATGGTATTGGTCTTTCTCTTTCTGACTGACTTCACTTAATAAGAGAATACGTAGTTGTGTCCATGTTGCTATAAATGGTATTATTTCATTCTTTTTTTATGGCCGAGTAGTATTGCATTGTACATATGTACTACATCTTTTTTTTTTGTTTTGTCTTTTTGCCTTTTCTAGGGCCACACCCGCAGCATATGGAGGTTCCCGGGCTAGGTGTCTAATTTGAGCTGTAGCTGCCGGCCTACGCCACAGCCACAGCAACGCCAGATCCAAATTGCGTCTGCGACCTACACCACAGCTCCCGGCAACACCGGATCATTAACCCACTGAGTGAGGCCGGGGATCGAACCCGCAACCTCCTGGTTCCTAGTCGGATTCATTAAACACTGAGCCATGACGGGAGCTCCCACAGCTTCTTAATCCAGTCATCTGTCAGTGGACATTAGGTCATTTCCATGTCTTGGCTATTGTTTGTTAATGACCACACAGGTAGCATATGGAAATTCCTGGGCCAAGGATTGAATCCGAGCCACTCACTGGGTGGATTGGGGGCCGGGGGGCGAGGGGCGCTGAGCTGCTGCGGTTGGATTCTTAACCTGCTGCACCACAGCAGGACCTCCCATGTCTTGGCTGTTGTGAATAGTGCTGCTGTGAACATGAGTGCAAGTATCTTTTTGAATTAGAATTGTATCTAGATATATGTGGAATCTAAAATGCGGTGTAAAGGAACCTGTCTACAAAACAGAAACAGGCTCACAGACATAAAGAAGAGACCTGAGGTTGCCAAGGGGAGGGGGCAAAGAGTGGGAGGGACGGGGAGTTTGGGGTTAGTAGATGCAAACTATTCCATTTAGAATGGATAAGCAGTGAGGCCCTGCTGTGCAGCACAGGGAACTATATCCAGTCTCTTGCGATAACCACGATGGAAGATAATATGAAAAAAAGAATGTGTGTGTATAAAATATATAAAACTGGGTTGCTTCGCTGTACAGCAGAAATTGGCACAACACTAAATCAACTATACTTTAATACAAAATGAACAGCCCCTCCCCAAACAGAATATCCTTTGCCAGATGAATGGATTAAGAGGAGACTTTCCACTGAGTCCTGACTCACTTAAGAGGCCAGAGGTGAGAGAAGTTAAGCCATTTACCCAGCTCCTCCCGCCTGGCGAGTGTAGACATCATGCTGGGTCTTGCTTCCCACTCCTATGGCGGTCCCCACCTAGGGCTGGAGACCCAGGCTTTCTCCGTGCATGAGATGCCCCGAGGGCACCCGGGGTTTGGGGTTCGGCCGCTAGTTGGGGTGGTCTGAGCTACTGATGCTGTGTGTGCCACTAAGCAGGTCGTAAGAGAAGAGGGGCGTGGCTACTAGCATTCGCCGCCTCTCTGATGTGTCAGGCACCGGGGCGTTCACGGGGCTTTTAAAATTCATGCCCCTTGCTGCTACGTGGAAAGGACGCTGGAAATCCGTGCCGGGGCTGGGGAGGTGGAGGAAGGGCTGGGACTGGCTCCTCCGTAGCCTTTCTCCCGCTTCTTTTCTCGAGGCGCGTGGGGTGGAGAGCACGTGTGCGTTTTACAGGCCATATGGAACTGGGAAGCCCTGCCCGGCTCTGACAGTTGCTTGAATGATTTCTGACACCGCCTCCGACGTGGGTGTGATTGATGGCTGACAGTTCCCATCAGAAGAGGCTGGAGTCCTGGTCGCCGGAGCCCGTGCTCGCAGGGTCTTTCCGAAGTGCAAAGTGTGATTGAAACTTGGATTCTAATAGTTCCTGCTAGGTTGGCAACATTCAAGGTACCGTTAGGCTTTCCCCCCCCCCCTTTTTTAACAACTTAGGTGGAGCAGATCATTATTCTGTTCCCTTGGATGCGAAGAGTGTGGGGACCTTTTTCACGTGCCAGAGTTGAGAAAAATCTGTTTTAACCAATCTCACGTTACTCGTATTCTGTTTGTATTGACTTTCTGCCCTTGAAAGTGTATTTCTTCATCCCTTTTCTCATTTCCTAGGTGTATATTTCATCTCCCTAGTTAGTATTTGTACTCCCTGAGGTCGCTTTCTTTGGAAAAAAATTTTTCCTCAGTTACTCAGGACAGAGTTTAACTCACAGCCATCAATTGAATGTTTATTAAGTATTCGTCTTCCTTCCTGCCTCGCTTCTTCCCTCCCTTCCTTTTCTTCCACCGCACCCTCCACATACAGAGGTTCCCAGGCCAGGGATCGAACCCTGAAACAACACCAGATCCTTAACCTACCGTGCCATAGCAGGAACTCCACTGTATCTTTTTCATATGACTAGTTTAAGACGAATTATCGAGTTCCCTTTTGTGGCTCAGCAGAAAACGCACCTGACTAGGATCCATGAGGATGGGGTTCGATCCCTGGCCTCGCTCAGTGGGTTAAGGATCCAGCGTTGCTGTGAGCTGTGGTGTAGGTTGCAGACACGGCTCGGATCTGGTGTTGGTGTGTCTGTGGCGTAGGCCCGCGGCTGTAGCTCTGATTCGATCCCTGGCCTGGAAACTTCCATGTACATGCCCCAAACCAAAACACAAACAAAACAGATGAATTCTTATTCCGAGTAGTTTTTGAATATGTCTCTTCAAGTTCCATTTAGTAAGTTTTGTTTAGCTCACCCAGTGATTTTCCCCCCATTATAATGTAGTATAATGGAACTCCACTCTCTGACTGAGCTTTATTGCCAGACGTATATGAATATCCGATTCACGAAACTCTATCGTGTGACTGATGTGATTGTAAAGCGTTTCTCTGGCGTTTGTGTAACTGCAGGATGCTCTTGACTTTGGTGGGTGACTCGCCCATTCTTCTGTCTTCAGTTTTTGGTGCTTCTGGAGTATATGCGTACAGCTGTTGTAGTTTCTGTCAGTTTGTGTTACACGATTCCTTTACTTAGCCAGTTTCTTTTACCTAAATATTTTCCCCTTTAAAGCTAAGAGAAGGACGTTTCCTAGGTAGGGCCAGAGCGGCAGAGGGAATTCCAGTAAGCATCTGTTGACTTTTTCTGTTCCTTCTGCACCAATGCTTCTCCCATCAGAAAAGAATCTCCCTGGAGGCTCCCAGACGTGGCCCCTGTTGAGTTTGGAGTTTTAGGGAGCTGTCCTTGGAAAGGCTGGAAAGTCCTGGGCTTAGGGGTGTTCTGAGAGTGTGGTTGGGACATTTGGGCTCAACTTGGTGAGTAACTGGGGAGCCGTGGGAGGGCTGGACTGGCAGGGTTGAGGTGTGCGTTGGAGCTGGGGGCTCCGAGCCGGGCGGCTGCAGGCCTCCTGGTGAGCCGGAAGCAGGGTCTGCACCCCATGGATAAGACAGTGGAGTGGAGGCGTTCCCGCTGTCGTGCAGTGGGTTAATGATCTGGCTTGTCTCTGAGGGGGTGTCGGTTCGATTCCCGGCCCAGCACGCTGTGGGTTAAGATCTGGTGTTGCTGCCGCTGTGGTGTAGGTTGCAGCTCCAGCTCAGATTCGATCCCTGACCTGAGAACTTCCATATGTCGTGAGGGTGGCCAAAAAAAAAAAAAAAACAAATTTAAAAAGAGAGCGTGGAGAACTGCCCAGACTGGGCACGCGGCTGGCTATGAGGACAGAGTGTCGGGAGGAGTGAAATGTGGTGCTCGGGCCCGGGCTCCTGGGGTGAAGACGGTGCTGAAGAGGAGGAGCAGGTTTGGGGCAAGTCGTGGGGAGTTTGGCAGTGGTCCTCTTGATTCTCGGGGTATCAGTGGGCACGCTGGTGTCCCGCTGAAGAGCTAGATGTGCCCTACAAAGAGCTCGGAGGAACCCGGAGTCGGAGAGACACTTGACGTCAGCTCGGCTGCAGGTAGAGGTTTGGGTCCAGCTCCTCGAGGTGACACTGAGAGCCTGCGTGGGACGGACGTTGTCAGAGATGAGCGGAGAAAAGCACGGATGCGGCCTTGTTTCCTGGTTAATTTTTGGAGGTGAATGAAGACTAGGAGACAGAGGCCGTGGCCCCAAAAGGGGTGTCAGAGAAGAGCGCTGTTTCCTGACTGCCAGGGCGCAGGCGGGGAGGTGAGGGAGTTTTCCAGATCAGCAGACTGGCAAACTTTTTTTTTTTTTCACGTTGCATATGGAGTCTCCGGGCCAGGAATCAGATCCGAGCCGTAGTTGTGACCTGAGTGGCAACGCCGTGTCCTGAACCCACTGTGCCGGGCCCGGGACTGAAGCTTTGACCCAGCGGTCCCAAGGCGCCGCTGAGCACGGTGCACCACAGCGGCAGCAGCGGGAACTCCTGGCGAGCATTTTTAAAGTGACAGTATCTCCTGCCGGCAGGAGTGCTGGGGCAAGGCAGGCTTCCAGTGTCGCTGGTCGGAATAGCCACCGTGGAAGGAGTTCTGGCAGAGTCTATTAACGTTTAAAACGCACGCAGCCTTTGACCCAGCTGTGCCTCCGTGGGGACTCTACCCCAGAGGGAGCAAAGCAGCTGCGTGTAATTTGTTTGCACAAGAATATTTATCATAGCGTTGTTTGTAGTGGCAAAGGACTGGAAACGAAGTGGATGCTTTCAGCAGGGAAATGGTTGGATAAAATGTGGCCCAGCCATGCCTTGGAGTTCTGTACCACTCGGCTTGGAAGGATTCCCACGAGAAAAGAGGCACAGAACCATGTGTAATAGGATCCTGATTGTGCAGGATATAAAATGATAAGAATCGTGTGTGCGTTGTATGTGACTGTGCTGTTTGCTAAGAGAGGGAGAGAGTCTGGGAAGAGGTGGGCGGGAGTAAATAGGAGACGAGGGTACTTCCAAACTAAGATACAGCAGCATGAAGAAGCCCTCGTGTGCTTCCGTGTGGACGGACGGGGAAAGGGTGGTCTCCAGACCGGTACAGGTGAGCATCTTGGGCTGTGGGGCGTGTTTTTACTTTCTGATAATTTTGCCTTGTTGTTGCAAATCCGTTGACTTGCAAATTTACAAATCACCGGAAACCTTTCTGAGAGCAGTTGGGAATGGAAGCCCCATTTCTTGCTGTCAGGAATAGTGACAAAGTAGAGACAGTGAAGGCTTTTTTTTTTTTTTTTTTTGTCTTTTAGGGCTGAGCCCGCAGCATAAGAAAGTTCCCAGGCTAGGGGTTCAATCAGAGCTGAGCCTGCCGGCCTGCACCACAGCCACAGCAACGCCAGATCTGTGCCACGTCTGCGACCTACACCACAGCTCACGGCGAGGCCATATCCTCAACCCACTGAGTGAGGTCAGGGATCGAACTCATGTCCTCATGGATACTAGTAGGGCCCATTAACTGCAGAGCCAGGATGGGAACTCCAGGGCATACGTTTTTTTTTTTTTTTCGTTTTGTTTTGTCTTTTTAGGGCCACATCCGAGGCATATGGAAATTGCCAGGCCAGGGGTAGCATCGGAGCTGCAGCTGCCAGCCTAAACCCCAGCCACAGCCACGCCAGATCCTTAACCCACTGAGCAAGGCCAGGGATCAAACCCGCATCCTTCTCAGGTTTGTTACCTCTGAGCCACAATGGGAACTCTGAGGGTATGGCTTTGAGGCTGGCCGGCAGGCAGGCCAGATGAAGAGACAGAGGTCTGGAGGAAGGAATTTGGGGAAAAATGTTTTAAAAATAATACAGGAGGCAGGGTTAGTTAACCTAGTAGTCAGGGTTATATTATTTAAAATAGTATAGTAGGCTGCACTTAAGGGTTTTTAGGGTAGCTTTGGTAGATGCTGATGTTTGGAACAGCCTCTGTAGGAGATGCTAGAAAATTCCTAACATGTCAGTAGAAAGAGTGAGAAGCTGTAGAGAGGGCTTAGTAAATAGATCTATGCCCCCGCCCAATGCAGTAGCATAGGCAGTGGGGGCTAGTAAGCCTTATCCTAGAAAACAGAGGGGCGGAGGCCTTCCAGTGAGTGACGGCTGGGGGTGGGTGGTGTCCAGTTTATACTGGGAGACCACGTGGGGCAGCAGGGACCCTGTCTGAGGGGAATCCAGGAGCGGCGGCTGCTGAAATCTCAAATCTCGGGGGTGGGGCGTCAGGCAGTAGCGTCAGTGTTGGCTCAAGACTTTCCTTCATGTCGTCTGTTCTAGAACATTACCTACTTCCTTTCAACCCCGCACAAAGTCCAAACTCACCCTGACTTTTTAAGCCTTCTCTTTAGGATTTCTCTCTCTCTCTCTCTCTCTCTTTTCGGCTGTCCCGAGGCATATGGAATTCCCAGGCCAGGGATCAGATGGAGCCACAGTCTTGGCCCAAGCCGCAGTTGTGGCAACGCCTCATCCTTAACCCACTGTGCTGGGCTGGGATCGAGCCTGGGTCCTAGCACTCCCAAGATGCCGCCAATCCTGTTGCACCACAGTGGGAACTCCTTTCTCTCTCTCTCCTTTTCTTCTTTTTCTTTTTTTTTTGTCTTTGATGGCTGCATTCATGGCGTGTGGAAGTTCCTGGGCCAGGGATTAAACCTGTACCTCCACGATGATGGGAGCTGCTGCCATCAGATTCTTAACCCACTGTGCCACCGCGGAAACGCCTGGGATTTCTCCTGAAATCCTTGATTTGTGGTGTAATTGGAAACCCACTTCTGGCCGATTTGCCTCTAGGCAGGCGTGCCCTCACCAGCAGCCACCGTCCACGTGTGACCGCTGCGCACCTGACATGTGGCCAGTACAGCTGAGGTGCTCCTGCGTGTGAAGTCCACACGGGGTTTGAAAAACATACGTATAAACTACCTCATTAGTAATTTCCAGGAGTTCCCGTCGTGGCTCAGTGGAAAAAAATCCGACTAGGAGCCATGAGGTTGCGGGTTCGATCCCTGGCCTCGCTCAGTGGGTTAAGAATCTGGTGTTGTCGTGAGCTGTGGTGTAGGTTGCAGACGCGGCTCGGATCTCGCGTTGCTGTGGCTGTGGTGTAGGCCGGCAGCTGCAGCTCCGATTAGACCCCTAGCCTGGGAACCTCCATATGCCGCGGGTGTGGCCCTAAAATGACAAAAGACAAAAAAAAAAATTTTTTTGTTGTTTCCATGTTACTGTGATGACTTTGGATATGTTGGATTGAGATATATTATTTAAATTAACCTCACTTGTGTCTTTTTACTTTTTTCAAAATAGTGGCTAGAAAATTTACTTACCTGCGGAGCTCACATTTTATTTCTATTGAGTAACCCAGCTGTAGACCTGGATGAGCACAGTTTGCCTCTGCTGTGTGTCTTCCTGGTTTCTACCAACTTCTTTCTTTTGTTTTCTTCTTCTTCTTCTTTTTTTTTTTTTTGTAGCTTTTAGGGCCGAACCTACGGCATATGGAGGTTCCCTGGCTAGGGATCTAATTGGAGCTGTAGCCGCAGGCCTACACCACAGCCACAGCAACGCAGGATCCGAGCCATGTCTGTGACCTACACCACAGCAAGCCGGATCCTCAACCCACTGAGCAAGGCCAGGGATCGAACCCGTGTCCTCATGGATACTAGTTGGGCTTGTTTTACCCCTGAGCCACGGAGGGAACTCCATCTACCCATTTTGTTCAAGGACAACATCTGTCTCTCTTCTCGGGTCCACCACACTTAAGGTCTTGCTTCTTGTCCCTTTCCCTAGCTTGTGCAGGGAATATCAGTTTTCCTGCTTTGTATCTCTGCCTGAAACCTGCTTGCGGGCATTTCTCATCTCCCTTCCTAGAAGATCAGGTTGCCTTTGCCTTAACTAGATGGTAATCCCCTTGAAAGCAGGACTGATAAAAGATGCATAGTTTTCCCCTGGCTTCTGGCGATGTCTGCATCATCGGGCACTGCCCCAGAGAGGAGCTCAGAGGTTTATCGAATGAGTAAATGGGTGATGTATTTGCATTTCCACGAGGAGTCTTTACAAAACGTCCTTTTTAAATTCAAGTGAGTGGCCAGTGTGTTTCCTAGTTCTTAGCTTCAGGGTGAGTATACGGTTTGAAATTGGAGAGACCTGAGTGAGACTGAATCTAGGATGATAATTTTTGCTCTGTGATCTCACCAAGTTATTTAATTCTTTGCACCCTCGCATCCTTGAGGGGTAATCGAGGTACTGATACTGATCTCCCAGAGTTGCTTTGAGAAAAGCCCACGTGCCCTGGATGCTCAGTAGTGCCAGGGTCCCTGTTCCTGGGAAGGTCTGTCCGGAATGTTGAGACTGAGTAGGGGACTCTGCAAGCCCTGTGTCTTAACTGCTGGGAGATAGGGCGCCATGTATTTTGGCCCTTGGCTATGCTCTGATGGAATTTTTGTTTGACTGCTTGGTGATAATTCCAAATAGTGGCAAGGCTGAGGACCCCTTTGTCACTGCTGGAAAAGTCCTTGTGGAAACACAAGTTAATAGCATCTAAATTAGGTGACTAAATATCTGCAGATTGAATAATGAAGAGGTAGCTATAAGGAAGATCGTGTCTCCAGATGATATATATATACACGTACATATATATATATATTTTTTTTTTTTTTTTTGCTTTTTTTAAGGCTGCACTTGTGGCATATGGAGGTTCCCAGGCTAGGGGTTTCAGTTGGAGCTGTAGCCGCAGGCCTATGCCAGAGCCACAGCAACACAGGATCTGAGCTGCGTCTGCAACCTACACCACAGCTCATGGCAATGCCAGACCCTTAACCCATTGAGTGAGGCCAGGGATCGAACCTGCAACCTCATGGTTCCTAGTCGGATTCGTTTCCACTGTGCCACGATGGGAACTCCTCCAGGTATTTTTTGAAGAATAATGAAGTTTTTTTTCCCTGAAATTCTTTAATTTTTTTTGTCTTTTTTTGGGGGGGGGGCGCCGCACGTGCGGCATATGGAACTTTCTAGGCTAGGGGCTGAATTAGAGCTGTAGCCGCTGGCCTACACCACAGCCACAGCACTGCTAGATCTGAACTGCATCTGCGACCTACACCACAGCTCTCACCCATGCCGGATCGTGAACCCACTGAGCGAGGCCAGGGATTGAACCCACATCCTCATAGGTAGTAGTTGGCTTCGTTAACCGCTAAGCCACGATGGGGACTCCTGAAATTCTTTCTTAAAATGTTTTGTTTTTATTAGAGTATAGTTGATTAAGAAAAACAAAGTACTTATAAATGATTTGTTGAATGAGAAAACAAGAAAGGAAATGGCTTAAAAGTTAAGTAAACAAAACTAAGTGGAAAATGATTCACCGAAAGTCCTTCACGGGTAGAAGGTCAAAAATAGTGGGGGCCGATGGCCTTGATAATGGCCCTGGGACCCCAGAGGTACTTTTTCTCTCCAAGTGTGGTTTTTCTCTGGTGTGTTGGAAAGGATGCTGGAGTGATAACTGGATGGCAGGACTTTTGCCTCTGGAGCTGAGTCTTGGGGAAGCGACTTAACCTTTCTGAGCCTTTGCTTCCTCATTTGCGGAGCAAAGGCGGGCAGATTAGAAAAGACAGCCAGGTGGGCGGTCGGAGGCGGCTGGGAGTCAGCCTGGGCCTGAGTGCTGCCTGCACCACTTCCTAGCTGATCAGCCTCGCCCCAGCTCCTGACTCTTCTTCCACCCTTTCTGTGGCGCGGGAGCGGGACGGTTGTCTCCTGTTCCTGCCAGAGGAGCCTCTAAAGAAGTCTGTGGAGGGAGTGCCCTTCGTGGCTCAGTGGAAAAAAATCCGACTAGGAACCATGAGGTTGCGGGTTCGATCCCTGGCCTCGCTCAGTGGGTTAAGGATCCGGCGTTGCCGTGAGCTGTGGTGTATGTTGCAGACATGGCTCGGATCCCCCGTGGCTATGGCGAAGGCCGGCAGCTACAGCTCCTGTTAGACGCCTAGCCTGGGAACCTCCATATGCCGTGGGTGTGGCTCTAGATAAAAGTCAAAAAGACAAAAAAAAAAGTGTGGAAATCAGCTGCAGATCAGTGGATGAGTGGTAAATATTTGTTAACTTGAAGAATGAAAGGGTAACCGCCTTGGGAACTTGAAAAAAATAGGCTTACTGAAAAATCAGTCCTATGGAGGTATAATTTATGTGTCATAAACATGTTTTTTATTTTAGTGATTTTTTCCAGAACAATTGATTTACAGTGTTCTGTCAATTTTCTACTGAACAGCAAAGTGACAGTCACACACACACACACACACACATATATTCTTTTATTTTGATGATTTTACTTTTTCTGTTATAGTTGATTTCCAGTGTTCCTTTTTTTTTAAACTTAAAAAAATTTAACCTTGATGAAATACACGTAATGTAAAATTTCCCACGGTAACCATTATTCAGTGTACAGCTTCCTGGCCTTAATAAGTACATTCACATTGCTGTGCAGCCGTCGCCACCAGCCGTCTCCAGGACTCATTTCATTTTGCAAAACTAAAACTCTGTGTCCCTTAGACAGTAACCCCCCATTCCTCCTCCCCTCCAGGTTTGGACAGCGACCATTCCGTTTTCTGTCTCTATGAATTCGACTCCTCTGGGCACCTCTTCGACGTGGAATCCCACAGCACCTGTCCTGCAGGTAGGGAGGACTTCCCTGGGCTAAGGGTCAAATTGGAACTGCAGCTGCCGGCCTACAGCACAGCCACGGCAATGCAGGATCTGAGCCACACCTGCGACCTATGCCGCAGCTCAGGGCGACGCTGGATCCCTAACCCACTGAGTGAAGCCAAGGGTCGAACCTGCATCCTCAGGGAGACTATGTCAGGTTCTTACCCTGCGGAGCCACAGGGGGAACTCTAGTACTTAGCCTTTTGTGACTGGCTCATTTCTCTTCTCATGTCCTCAGCGTTCCCCCACATTATAGCACGTGTCAGAATTTCCTTCCTTTTAAAGGCTGGATGATAATATTTCATTGTATGTGTATACTGCATCTTATTTGTCCTTTCATCCATACATGGACACTTGGATTTTTTTGCATCTTTTGGCTATTATGAATAATGTTGCTAAGAACACGGGTCTTCATATCTTTCCAAGATCCTGCTTTCAGCTCTTTTTTTTTTTTCTGTTTTCAATTTTTCAGAGAGTCACCCTTTTGTTTTCCACAATGGCTGTGCCTTCTACATTCCCACCAACCGTGCACAAGGGTTCCAATTTCTTTACAACCTCGCCAACACTTGTTATTTTTTGTTTTTCTTTTTTTTTTTTAAATAGTACCTACCCTGATAGATGGAAGGTGGTTCTATAACCAGACTTTAAATAAAAACAATTTATAGGGTCTGAGAACTAAAAGGATCTTTTGATATCATCTGCCCAATTGCCTCATTGAAATAGGTAAGGAAACAGTTCCTGGTAGGTTAAATGACTTGGCCACATACCTTGTCCTATAACTTTTCATGGCCAAAGATAAGACTGCAGCTCAAGCCTCCCCACTCTCGCTGCTGCACGTACTGCAGTCTGGTCACTTATTTGTCCCCTTGTTCAACACACAGCGCCCGTGTCAGTACTGTGTGAGGTGCAGGGATTGACAAAGGTGGTTCAGATAAAGACCAGTCCCCAGGCTGCTGTCCCTTGCTGCTGCTCAGCATCCCCCCCCCGCTTCCGTTTAAGGACCAAGTAGTGGAGGGACCTGCCGAATCACTCTTGGTAACTTGCTTTTGCTTCCACTCTGCTGTATTACAGGTTCGAAGGAGCTTACGCAAAGGAACTAATTTCCCACAAAATTGAGAAGAAAGTGTAGATGAGGTAAAGAAAAGCAAAAGGGACAAGGTGGTGAGGCTGTCTACCAACAGGTATAGAAAGCTGACTGGATTTAACGATGGCTCAGTAGCATTGGGCATGTTGTGTGGACACACATGCTTGTCCAGTTCTTGAAGAATCCAATAGCACTGGGCATGCTGTGTGGACACAGGTGCCTGCCCAGTTCTTGAAGAATTCATTGACCTCATCTCCGATTATATTTAATGCTAAGGAGAGACATAAACAACCATGATGCCTGAGCCTTGTTAGAGCAGCTCTCACTTTGCAGGGAAAACTGCCCAGGGCCATTTTGCAGAAGCACTACACTGTCTTGTTTTGTCAAATCCATTGGGCTCTGGAGAAGTCCAGGCTTAGTCTGAAGGTAGAGTGTGGTTACTACTTCCATGTAAGCTCCCCTTCGTGGTGGTTAGAATGGATGATGGTTTTAAGGAAGCCATTCCCGGCTGACTTGCGTCATGTTCTGTGTTTGGCTTTGCTGCTTGTGGATCTGTAGAAAGTGAATTCATATTTATCTCTGTCTCAAGTTTCCTCCTCTCTGGCTTCTGTGTTGAAGAAGTGATTTTTCAAACGAGGGCACTGAGAAAGAAGGAGGCACCGTTTTTGCTCTCTTTTTTTCCTGGCATGTGAATTTGAGATCGGCATTCCTTTCCACTTTGTTCAAGATGTCTGGATTTGACTTGGATTTATTTGCAACCGCTTCAGGAAATGGACTTTGGAGGAAAGTCTGAGCCTGGGGGTCGGTGGGCGGTGAGATGCTGCCTGTACCTGGCACCTGGCTCTCTTTAAGCCAAATCTCGGCCTGGAGCAAGGTTGGAGGTGTCACGCTCTGCCAAGATCCAGAGGGTTGAGGGTCTGTGTGAGGGGCCTCTATGATTAGAAGCAAAAGAGTTCTTACGAAAATTTGCAGCTGAGCAGCCAAGAGTGTGTCTTACCATAACGAGCCCTGGTCCATTTCATCGACTTCCGTCCAAGCCTGCTTGGTCGGTGCGTGGGGTCAAGTGCAGGTGGGGGCTGTACCTGTGTGTCCTCCGCTGCCTTTGCAGCTGTGATGTCTTGGGTGGCCTCCGGTCCCCAAACCACCTGGAAGTGAATGGTCTTAAGTGGCCAGGCAAAGATGAGGAGAGATTTGAGGTTGAATAAAGGCAGATGTTACCCGTCAGGCTTCGGAGGCTTTCCCTGTGGGGAGAATTCTTACTTTTGGATGCACTGGGCAGTGATGAGGCCTGGCTAGCCTTCCCTGGCGGAGGAGCGCCTCGGCAACGTGGACGTCCTTGTGCGTTTGTTCACCATTAGGCGTCTTAAACGGAGCCTTAGATTGTCCAGCTCCGTGGTGTGTGTGGTGAATTCTCTGGCCCTCGCTCTTCTTCACCTGCAAAATGATGGGATTGGAGAGAGTGTTTCTAAGACTCCGTCATCAGCACCGCCGTCATCTTGTTATTGTAGCGGTTGTGGTGCCATCATCTCACTTAACTCTGCAGTTCCCCAGTGTGTCCCCTCCCAGCGGGGGGCGGGGGGCTGGGGGGCACGGGGCACCGGCTCAGCCAGGGCGAGGGATTAAGCGTCAGGGCTGGATTTTGACCCAGCCTGATTCCAGAGCACTTGATCTTTGGTCTGTGCCATGGCCTTGTTACGTATAGCTTCACAGTTCTGGGGAAAGGACTTGTTAGCACTTTTCTCTGGTAAGAGATAAGTAATTGAAGAACAAAAGTGGATTCTATATTTGTTTTCTGAGAATTGAGAGCAGTCTAAAATAACTGCTTTTCTTTTTTTAAATCAGATATTTTTTCTTAAACTTTTAGTTTATCCCTCCCCCCTTTGGTAACCATAAGCTTGTTTTCTATGTCTGTTAGTCTCTTTGTGCTTTAGAAATAAGTTCATCGGCATATATATATATTATATATATATAGAAGTCTACATATAAACAATATCATATCTGCCTTTCTCTGAATTAACTTCACTTATTATGATAATCTCTAGGTCCATCCATGTGTCTACATATGGCGCTATTTCTTTTTTATGGCTGAGTAGTATTCCATCGTGTATGTCTCTACCACATTCTTTATCCACTCCTCTGTTGATGGATATTTATCTATTTATTTATGGTCTTTTTAGGGCTGCACCCATGGCATATGGAAGTTACCAGGCTAGAGGTCCAGTCGGAGCCACAGCAACACCAGATCTGAGTTGCATCGCAACCTGCACCGCAGCTCATGGCAACACTGGATCCCTAACCCACTGAGCGAGGCCAGGTATGGAACCTGCATCCTCATGGATACTAGTTGAATTTGTCACCACTGAGCCACGATGGGAACTCCCAGTGGACATTTAGGCAGCTTCCATGTCTTGGCAGTTGTAAATAATGCTGCAGTGAATATTGGGGTGCGTGTAGTTTTTTGAATTATGGTTTTCTCTGGAAAAATGCCTAGAAGTGGAATTGCTGGATCGTATGGTAGCTCTATTTTTAGTTTTTTAAGGAACTGCTTTTCTAACTGTAAGATTTAAGTACCGATTATCTGAACCAGTGAATATGAGCTCATAGACATGAAGCAACATGATGTAATTTTTTTTAATCTCATAGAATTTTCAGGCCACAAATTTTCTGGAAGAAACTGCTTGCTTGCTTGCTTGCTTGCTTTCTTTCTCTTTCTTTCTTTCTTTCTCTCTTTCTCCCTTCCTTCCTTTCTGTTATAAAAGCTGGGTTTAGAAATTGGCCCTAGGTGGCAGATGGACAAGCTATGTTTGATCACTTTAATATTTTTGCCTCATAGGAAGAGACAATCCTATCCCTAAATTGCTGTTATTTTGAGGTCTTCAGGGGTGGGATCTTATGAATTTGCTGTTATAGTAGACCGAAACCTATACATAGGGACACTCAAATTAAATGTGGTGTAAATCCATGTCCTTAAAAAAGGAAAGCAATTACTACTTTTGAAAGCCAAGCTATAAAAAGTAAATGAAATCCTAGGAGAGCCAAGACAGGATTTCATTTTACTGAGCAAATGGGCCCTGCCTTTCTTTTCCCTTTTGAACCCTGCGGGGGCAGAGTGGAGGGTACAGATGTTTCAAAATGAGGACCTTAGACATTTATAGGTGGCCGAACTTTGGGGCTCTTCCTTGTTGCGCCGGCCCTGCTGATTAAGAGATGATCTGGAAGAAGGACAGGCTCACGCCCTCGGCTGGTACTTTGTTAGATGTCGTTTGAATTATCGAGCACCCCACGGACCTTGTTTGTTTGAAAGAGTTTATTTTGTTGGTGATTCTTTTATTCATGAAAGTATAGTTGATTTACAGTGGTTTTTATTATTATTAAAGTACAGTTGATTTACAATGTCGTGCCAATTTCTGCCCTAGAACGAAGTGATTCAGTTATGCATATACACACACTCTTTTTAAAGATAACTCCTTTCCATCATGGTTTATCCTAGGAGATTGAATCCAGTTCTCTGTGCTGTACAGCAGGACCGTGTTGTCTGTCCCCTCCACGTGCAGTAACTCGCATCTGCTAACCCCCCCTCCACCCCTCCCCCTTGGCAACCAGGAGTCTGTTCCAGGAAGTTATTTTTTATTTGATCTGCGCTCATACACGTTGTGATTTGTTTTAATCAAAGTTAAAATTAATTTCCTCGAAAGTGTATGTCTCTTGGACCATTGAAGCCAAACTAGGACCTGCCGGCTTTGCCAGCGAGCTTTAAAAATCTATTTTCCGTGCACGCACACAGTTGCAATTGACGCCTTCCCTCCGTTCTTCCCACCCACACCCGGAAAGAAAAAAAATGAAGGGAAGAAAAACTTTGGGAGCCTTACTGAAAAGTACTTGGACCTTTTGCTGTTGAGGGGCTGGAAGGACGCCTCTTGGGCCGTTCCGAGAACACTGACCGTCAGCTGGTCTATGCATTCTCAGAAATAGAATCATCCCTTTTTTTTTTTTTTTTTTAAATAGAACTTTCCTGCTCGGAGGTGCCTTGCAGCCCTGCTGGAGCCCTGATAACCATAGGGTGGATTTCTGTGTGAAAACAGAAAACAGCTTATATCCAGGCATTTTTTGCTTTGTCCTCTGCAAGTGCTCCGTGGCTTTGGCTCTGTCCTGGATAAAAGTGCTCCGGGCTTTGGCTCTGTCCTGGATAAAAGTGCTCCGGGCTTTGGCTCTGTCCTGGATAAAAAAGGGCATCCGTCCCCTAATGAGAGGAATATTTAAGACCCGGGCGAGTGTCACATCCTAAAATGCTAACCAGTGAGTCTTCCCTCGGGGATGTGTTCAGAATTTCAGACGACAAAAACCTCTGTGGGGCCTCAGCAAGCGCAGCAGGTCTGGGTTAGCAGCGTTTCTGACCTGCGTTCCCAAGTTCTTCCCAAGGTTCCCAGTAAGTAAGAACCAGCCTTTTGCAGTGGGAATTGAGTGTTTCTCACTCTCTCTCATTTCTTTTTCTCACCTCAGGAGTAAAGTGTTTGAATGCTAAGCAGTTCTTTTTTTTTTTTTTTTTTTTTTTGGTAAAATTCACCGTGGTGGACTGTCACATTCTGAAGGGAACAGACCCCTGCTGAGGGAGGATTCAAAGTGTTTTTGTAACAAAGAGGCTGCACGCTGGCGGATGCATCCAAGCAGGGGCTGGCAGGCTCCGCAGGACTGACTCACCCCTGACTCAGGCGGCAGCCTGTGTGGCCCTTGGCCTGGGGACCAGTCTCGGAAACGGGGAGGCGGTACCTTGGCGCTCCCGAGAGAACCTAAAGGTGAAAATGTACAGCTCTCATTCCGCTGGGCTGCAAGTGTGCCCTCAGGCCTGCTTAGGGACCTGGTGCGAAGCTGCAAGTTTGCCCACACCTTCGGGCTTCGGTACCGACATGGGGTTTGGGAAAGACCAGCGTCTGCCGGTTTTACTCGCGGGTGAAACTGCCCAACAGAACAATGGGTTGGAAAGAAAAAGAAACCTTAGTTGTTCTAACATCACTTATTTTAGGGCCCACCTTTTCTTTATTTTCTTGAAAGACCACCTTTCTCATTTTCTGCATCTCCATGTAACTCATGTCTATTTTTGGACTACAGAATGTTTCTGTTTGGTAGCAAGCTATTCAAGTTATTATAAATTTATAGGATATTTTACGATCTGATGGGGAAAGTGCTCTCAGGTTCTTTTTTTTTTTTTCCTCTAAAAATACTTTTCTTAGCTATTCTCTACAAAGGTACTGGGCCAGATGAACTTAACTTTTTTTGTTTTTTCTTTTTAGGGCCGCACCTGTGGCATATGGAAGTTCCTGGGCTAGGGTTCGAATCGGAGCTGCAGCTGCCGGCCTACACTGCAGTCATGGCAATGCCAGATCCGAACCGACTCTGTGACCTACACTGCACCTTGTGGCAACATCAGATCCTTAACCCACTGAGCAAGGCCAGGGATCAAACCCACATCTTCATGGATACTAGTCGGGTTCTTAACTCTCTGAGCCACAGCAGGAACTCCTCCTGCAAATTTTCAGTTGACTGCCTTTGGTTTTCTAGATTGACATCAAATTATCCACCAGAGTAGAAATAATAGTGTTTTCCTCATTTCTTGATTTTGCATCAGGGCTCATGAAATGCGTTGATAAGCTTTCCATCTTTTTGTATACTCAGGGCCTCTGAGTCACATAAGGATTTGCTGCTCTTTGAAAGTCTCATAATTATCAGCCGTAGAATCAAGTGGGTCGGAAGAGATTTTTATATTACTCGATGATAACTTTCTGCAGTTAGGGAGTTTAAGAAAAGCGGGCAGGGACGGGATGGCAGCTGGCGAGCGCAAAGCAGGTCCTGATCTAGAGGGAGAAGTCAAACAATTTGGAAAGAGATTAGCTGGTAAAATGATCTTTCTAAGGAGCCTTTGGGAGGTTGGCTGTAATCCACACTTGGAGAATGTCTCTATTTCACGTAGAGGAGAAAATCCACAAGCGTTGCATTTATTCTCAGCTGCTTTACAGCCAACCTGTGGTGACTCTTAAGATCTTTTCCCTAGAAAACAAGGAAGCGGATTACGGTTTTAAAGTTCAAGCTGAACCTCCCTCTGTTGGTAAGAACTTGGTTTTCAAAAGCCTTGTGATGGCTGCTCACGTTTTGATACCATGGTCCCCTGAAGAGATTAAAGGTGGAGCAGTGTTCTAACCAAGGCTCGGACCAGGGCCAGCGGTCAGCAGGACTTAGTCGATGATCTCTGCTTTCGTTCTGCTTCCCAGTCCCAGCTCTCCTGGTACTGTTCGCCCCCGCTCAGGGGCTGTCTGCACAGGTCCCGGGTTCCACTGGGAGTGCACGCCATGATTTCATCACATTCCTCTTGAGCTTGTGCAAGAATGTTTTTAGCTCATTTGCCCTCTCTTCTGGGGCCTAATGCTCCCAGCTCAGTCTTGGAAGAAAGCTATTTTTCTGTAAGGATGGACATGAGATTTTGGATTCCGCTGTTTACCATCAGTGTTTTTGCTAAGTGTGGCCCTTAGCTTAGAGCTCAACCATGGAGATGGATTCCATGGGTCCAAATAATGACATCGGTCCTTTCATTTCACTGAGTTTCCTCTGTTTAGATTGAGTTTCCTGTGTTTAGATTTAGATCTGCCTCTTGTTAGAAGTCCTGGGAAATAAGTAAAGAGCTCTCTGGCATGCGAACGATGTCTCAGGCTGCCATAGATTTAAAATTTGAGAATGTGTTCATGGTTTTGGTAAAATGAGTTCCCATGAGGGCCTTTGTCTTTGCTGACTGATGCTGTTTCTCTTGGTCATATATGGCTCAGAGTTCTCATGAAGTGCCAAACATTTGGTATCCACAGGATGCCTTCCCACAGTATTTAGCCCCTTGGCAGCGGTCTAAAAATTCCTCCGGTGTGAAAATGCACATTCATAAATACTTCCCTTTGTTAATTGAGTTAGGTGATTAAGTACTTCCCTTTGTTAATTAAGTTAGCTGATTACTTAATTGTTCTGTCAACTTCTTTGTTGTTAAAAGGGAGAATACATATGTGCATCTGTATGTCTGTCTGTGTCAGGTATAAATTAGAGTCAAGTCAAATCTAACTGTGTCTTTATTTTATTTATTTATTTATTTATTTTTGCCTTTTGTCATTTTATGGCCGCACCCGTGGCCTGTGGAGGTTCCCAGGCTAGGGGTCTAATCGGAGCTGTGGCCACTGGCCTGCGCCGCAGCCACAGCAACGCAGGATCCGAGCCGCGTCTGCACCCTACACTACAGCTCACGGCAATGCCGGATCGTTAACCCACTGAGCAAGGCCAGGGATCGAACCCGTAACCTCATGGTTCCTAGTCGGATTCGTTAACCACTGCGCCACGACGGGAACTCCCTAACTGTGTCTTTAAATGACTCTGTCACTGTTGCTGATATTTATTTTTTGGTTTTTCTTTTCTTTTCTAGTATTTTAAATAATTTACTAGTTTCTCTCCGTTTTTGTCTTTTTAGGCCTGCACCCAAGTCATGTGGAAGTTCCCAGGCTAGGGGGTCTAATCAGGGCTGTAGCTGTGGGCCTACACTGGCAGCCACAGCAACACCAGATCCAAGCCGCATCTGTGACTTAACACAGCAGCTTGCAGTAGCAGTGAATCCTTAACCCACTGAGCGGGCCCAGGGATCGAACCCTGGCCTCATGGAACTCGCATCCTCATGGATACTATGTTGGGTTCTTAACCCGCTGAGCCCCAACAAGAACTCCTATATCAGTTTTTAAAAATTAGTTGTCTTGTAGCTCCTGCTTTGGTGCAACGGGATCAGTGGCATCATAGGAGCTCTGGGACATGGGTTCCAACCCGGCCCATTAAGGATCTGGCGTTGCCGCAGCTGCAGCTTGGGCTGAGACCGCGGCTCGGATCTGATCCCATCCCTGGCCCAGGAGCTCCATATGCCTTGGTGTGGTCAAAAATGAAAAGCAAATTACAAAAGAGTTTTTTTCTTTTTCTTTTCTTTTTTGACTGCAACCAAAGCATAGGAAGGTTCCCAGACCAGGGATTGAATCCAAGCCAGAGCTGCGACCTGTGTCACAGCTGCAGCAGTTCTGCGTCCTTAACCCACTGCGCTGGGCCGGGGATTGAACCCATGTCCCTGCCACTGCAGAGAGCACTGCTTCCGTTGTGCCACAGTGGGAACGTCCTGTTTGTTTTTGAAAATGAAGAGATGATTCATCTGGATATGACTGTGACTTTCTGGCTTTTAAAACTAAACAGACTGCGGAGAGTTTGTTTTATTTCAGTCAAACGAACTAAACGTATCAGATTTCTGTGTCATAGACCTAAAAATTAAAACAGCATTTATTCATTTGAATTATGTACTTTTCTTACATTTGGAAAGAGCCGAGAGAAGGAAAGTTCCTAGGAACAGACAGCAGGTGGTATGTTTAATTTCAGGGATCTATGAGTTGTTATTTCAGTTTGGTATTTTGAAGGTGCGTTGAGGGAGACCAGAGTCTATATTAATTGAAGTGGAAAGTTCTCTGCTCCTGTAAATACCGGCGAAGGCAGAAGAACCTCTCGAAGTATAGAATGTGTTTTATAGAATATACTTTATAGCACACAGAAGATCCGGGAGGGAAAACAGGTTTGGCTCAGTGAGGTTCCGCTAAGGTGAGAAAGGCAGTTATGTTTAGGGGGAACCATTCAAGCCATTTTGCCAAAACGTCTTCCTCCCTCTCCCTGTGTTTTCTCCTGTACAGGTGGGTCTCTAGCCTGGGTGTGAGCCTGCTTTTCTGTGAACAGGAATCAAAGCTCGGAAAGATTACATTGTGATTCTTTCTCCCTCAGTGGGTTTCCCTTTGAAAAATGCAGATGGTGGTAGTAATTTAATGTCATGTGCAGCATTATTACATCTGTGCTTACACACAAATAAGATTAAACGGGGAATCGAGGGATCTGCCAAAATAATCTAGGGGGACTCTTTGAGAATGACTAGAATTTTCCTTCTTTATATCTGCACTCTTTGCCTCTTTGGGATGCAGGAGGGTTTTTGCTTTTAATTTGTGTTGTTTACAGATGTAAGGAATTTTTGGCACATAAAAGAATCATTTTGGAGTTCCATCGTGGCTCAGCGGTTAATGAACCTGACTAGCATCCATGAGGATGCGGGTTCAATCCTTGGCATCACTCAGTGGGTTAAGGATCTGGCGTTGCTGTGAGCTGTGGCGTAGGTCGCAGACGCGGCTCGGATCTGGTGTTGCTGTGGCTGTGGCGCTGGCTGGCAGCTCTAGCTCTGATTTGACCCCTCACCTGAGAATTTCCTTATGCTACAGGTGCAGCCCTAAAATGAACAAAAAAAAAAATAATTTCCGCTAATGTTTTCTGCCTTTACGTTTAAAACAGCTGTGTGTTAAGTTATTGTAGTTTGGAACTCCAGGACCATAGCTCATTTGCAGTTCCTCTCTGTGCTGGCCACGTTGGTGCCCTTGTGCGGGTGACTGTTCTGCTGTATCTTAAACACATGTTTGGTCAAACCGGTTTTGATTTTCCTTGTTCCCTTCCAGGGCATTGGGAATAGGCTTGTGCGGCTGGGGTCCGTTTTGAGTGCGTGTGTGGAGGCCCCAGGAGCGCTGAGGCACTGCCTGGGCCCTTCCTGAGTGCAGCCCAAAGAAAGTTAGTGCTGTGCTGTAACCTCTGCACCACTTCCGTGGTCTCTCGGGAGCCGTGGCTAGGAGTTCCCTTGTGGCACAGTGGGTTAAGGACCAGTGTTGTTATGGTTAATTCTGGGACAGGGTCATGCACACCTGTCCTTGCTTGATTTTTTTTCTTTCTTTCTTTTTAGGGCTGCACTATGATATATGGAAGTTTCCAGGCTAGGGGTCAAATCAGAGCTGTATCTGTCAGCCTACGCCACAGCCACAGCAATGCCAGATCTGAGCCAGATCTGTGACCTCCTCCTAAGCTCATGGCAATGCCGGATCCTTAACCCACTGAGTGGGGCCAGGGATGGACCCCACATCCTCATGGATACTTGTCAGGTTCATTACCGCTGAGCCACAGTGGGAGGTCCCAGTCCTTGCTCGATTGATGTAAATGACCTCTGGAAGGCTATGGTGTATGATGGCAACAAGGATATATCTTTTAAAAAAAAATATGAACATTTCTGTAATTAGAATTTTAAAGTTTCCTAGGACTTGGCACTTAGGTGCAGTATTGCATTAACAATTGTTGATTCTTTTTTTTTTTTCCTTGTACGTTTATCTGGGCAGGTTAAAGAAAGAATAACTGTCTACAGAGTGAGCATGACTTAAAGTCTTCTAGGTGGAAAGTTAAGGGAGATGATTAATTAGAATTTTAGAGGTGCTCTCGCACATAGTAGGCACTCAGCAAACATTTGTTAACAGAACGCCGAATAAAAAAGCGAGGGAGTTCCCATCGTGGCTCAGAGGAAACAAGCCTGACGAGGATCCATTAGAACGACGGTGTGATCCCTGGCCCCGCTCAGTGGGTTAGGGATCCGGTGTTGCCATGAGCCGTCGTGTAGGTCGCAGACGTGGCTTGGATCTGGCACTGCTGTGGCTGTGGCTGGCGGCTGCAGCCCCAATTTGACCCCTAGCCCCGGAACTTCCATATGCTGCAGGTGTGGCCCTAAAAAGACAAAACAAAAGGAGGGGGACTGATTTGTGTCAAAATATACTACCCTCTTCTTGTTTTTCTTTTTGTTGTTGTTGTTTTTTAAAAAAAAGGGTGAGTTGATCTTAAGGTCCCTGTTAGCCCTAAAATTCTTAAGTTCGGAAATCCAAAATTTTTGGTTGTTAGATTCAGGCCTTTGTTCTGAGAGATTTGCCTTCATCCTTAAGCAGGACTCTTGCCATTGCTCTTAATTGTTACCTGCGGTTTTCCTGTCCTGCTGCTCAGTAACCGTTTTCCAGGCTGGCCTGCCTGTTCAGTGCAGTGTCCTGGGAGCAGCAGCATCTTTGGAATTAGATGAGATTCAGATCTTTTCTCCATGGACCATGTGTTGTAAATAAATTTTCTGAGCCTCAATTTTCTCATCTGTGTGGACCCGGTTAGGCCTGGCCTGTGCTCCCTCTTTTGTCCCTGAGATGGGAAGTTTGGCGTTAAAGAGACAGGCTCTTTGATCTTAATCCTGCCTGCATTTGAGTAGATGGCAAAAAGGAAGAGACAGAAGGCCGCGAAATACATACTTCAAATTTTATCATGAGCCCTAAATGGTAGGAAGAGCTTGGCACTGTACCTAGCATAAACTGGGTCCCGAGTAAATTGAATATCACTATCTTTCCTTTCCCCTGAGCCAAATAACTCTGCAGTTATCTTATTTCTTTTTTGGCCATGCCTGTAGCATGTGGTAATTCCCTGTCCAGGGATCGAACCCATGCCACAGCTGTAACCAGAGCCACAACAGTGACAATACTGGATCTTTAGCCTGCTGTGCCACCAGGGACCTTCTCCGATTATTTTTTTTCAATGCTTAAGACTAAAATTTCTCTTGGAGTTCCCATTGTGGTTCAGTGGGTTTAGAACCCAACATAAGAGTTTCGTTTCTTGGCTCAGCAGTTAACAAACTGGACTAGCATCCATGAGGATGTGCTTTCGATCCCTAGCCTCAGTCAGTGCATTAAGGATCTGGTGGTGTTGTGGCTGTGGTGTAGGCCGGCAGCTACAGCTCTGATTAGATCACTAGCCTGGGAACCTCCATGTGCCTTGGGTGCGGCCCTAAAAAAAAAAAGCGGGGGGGGGGGGACCCAACATAGCTCGTCCATGAGCTTGTGGGTTTGATCCCTGGCCTCGCTCGGTGGGTTAAGGATTTGGCGTTGCCCGAAGCTGCGGCAGAGGTTGCGGATACGGCCCAGATCTAGTGTTGCTGTGGTGCAGGCCTCAGCTGCAGCTTCAATTCCACACCTCGTGCGGGAACTTCCGTACGCCGCAGATGAGGCTATTAAAAGATAAAAAGAGGAAAAAATAATTTCTCTGGGTCTTTATTGTCCTGACACAAAAATCCCAGCCTCCTTCTGTCACAGCTAAATATTCTTTCCCCCGATTTTGTAGGTCAGCACGAACAGTGTTCTTTAGGGTTTGTTTCGAAGTCCTTCCTTTTCCTGTATCCTCTGTTGTGCTGCATCTTTCTCCGCACCTGTGCCTGGTGGGTCTTGTTCTCCATCCTTGCTTTACAATTCCTAGCCGACCCCAAGGAATCCTTAGTTTCTCCATTTGTACTTTTTTTTTTGTCTTTTTGCCTTATCTAGGGCCACACCTGCGGCATGTGGAGGTTCCCAGGCTAGGGGTCTAACAGGAGCTGTAGCTGCCAGCCTTCGCCACAGCCACAGCAACGCGGGATCCGAGCCACGTCTGCAACCCACACCACAGCTCACGGCAACGCCGGATCCTTAACCCACTGAGCAAGGGCAGGGATCGAACCCGCAACCTCATGGTTCTTAGTCGGATTCGTTAACCACTGCGCCACGATGGGAACTCCCCCATTTGTATTTTTAGGAACAAGAGAGGTGGTCTTTTTTTCTCCAGTCATAGGAGATAAGAGAGCTTGATTTGGAGAGTTTTCTCCTTTTGCTGAATTACTAAGTAAAGGAGCACTTAAAAAACCCTCTTCTTGAAATATAAAGGGCAGCAGTCATAGTGGGGAGCTTGGTGAGTTTTCCCAAAGTGAACGTGCCCCTGTAATAAGGATCTAGTAAATTTCAGGGATGTTTCTAGCTGCTCCGGGCTGTAGTAAGCCCTCTGCCTGTGTTTTCCTGCAGGTAACCCACCTGCCGTGGGAAACATTTCAGCTCCCTGGTGCCCTCTGACCCACCACCAGCCAGCTGGTTCTGTGCGGACCTGTTTGGCCTGCCCTGCCCTCTCTCTCTTGTCCCTGAGATAGGAAGTTTGGGGTAAAGAGGCAGGTTCTTTGTGTCTTTTTTTTTTTTTTTTCCTCTTTCTTGGCTGCCCTGCAGCATACGGAGTTCCTGGGCCAGGGATCAGATCCGAGCTGTTTTGACCTAAGCGGCAGCTGCTGGATCCTTTAAAACTCACGTGCCGGGTCCGGGGATTGAACCTGCGTCCTGGTACTTGAGGGACACCACCGATCCCATTACACCCAGCGGGGACCCCAGGCCCTTTGGCTTTTTCTTTTTTTTTTTGGTCTTTTTTTAGGGCCACATCCATAACATATGGAGGTTCCCAGGCTAGGGGTTGAATGGGAGCTGCAGCCGCCGGCCTACACCGCAGCCACAGCAACTCCAGATCTGAGTCAAGTCTGCGACCTACACCGCAGCTCACGGCAACGCTGGATCCTTTAACCCACTGAGCGAGGTCAGGGATCAAACCCTCGCCCTCACGGATACTAGTCAGATTTGTTTCTGCTGAGCCAGGTTCTTTGTTCTTCGTGCTGCCCGTATTTGAGTAGATGGCCAGAAAGAAGAGACAGGAGGCCACATTCCCACTTGCCCTCGGACAGGCTCACTGCGTGGCCAGCTGCATGCAGCAGGCGAAGAAAATGCTGAGTGAGTCACTGGCTGACTGCCTGCTTCCTTTGCTGTGTTTTTTTCTCTTCTCTATTCAACAAGGTATTGGAGAGAATGAGTAATCGTGCTAATGTAAGAAGCTAGTGCGAAGACAGACAAACCACAGTGTTGGTGATGAGGATGAAAAAACTGAACTTGGACTTTGAAAAATGAAGAATGAATGGGAGCGTCAGGAGTCAGGGGAGAGGGTCCCATGGCGTGCAGAGCAGAGGAAGGAAGCAAATGGACTTGGCTCAGGGCGGAGGGACTGAGGTTACATTACGACGAACTTCCTGTCGGAGGGGCTCTGGGGTGATTGATGGGAAGGCACCAGTGGCTGAGATTGGTTTAGGAGGAGTTTGTCTACAGCAGCCGCTGTCAAAGGCTGGCATTGACCTTCCTCTAATTCTCATTCTCTCATTGTCACGTGGTTTCCTAAGCGTGATGAAAGATACCAGTACTTTTTCTTACTGCCATTCATTTAATGAGAAGAAATGGATTATTCAGGCATTCTGGTATGAATTAGAGATTTTTCTAGAAGTAGAATGCTAAGGATTTTCAGACTTAAGGCATGAATTTACATGCCAGCTTCATTCCTTCGGGGCTACAGGAACGCGAATGCAGGATTGTTGAGAAGACTTTGGAGACAGTATATATGAAGGGCTTTGTAAATTGCATAATGTTTTATTTTTTAACTTAAAAAAAATTTTTTTTTTGCTTTTTTTGGGGCCACACCCGCAGCACATGGAGGTTCCCAGGTTAGGGGTCCAGTCGGAGCTACAGCTGCCTGCCTACACCACAGCCACAGCAACGTAGGATTCTTAACCCCTTGAGTGAGGCCAGGGATCGAACCCACAACCTCATGGTTCTCGTCGGATTCGTTTCCGCTGCGCCGGGAACTCCAAATTGCGTAATGTTTTATGGGGCTGTGAGCTGTTATACTTCCGCTAGAGTTGTCCACCTTTATGTTGGCCTCCCATCTTCTCCGTCTCTTTGCCTTGCAGACTTCCTTGTCTCTAGTGTTGCTTGAAGCACTGGAGCAGAGTGGTTTTACTAGTTTGCCGCTGTTTGTTCTCGTTTTCAGTGCCGTCCTGGATGGTTATGCTGGTTGAGATGAAGGCGGACGTCTGAGAGGTGGGGAGGTTTTGGATTATTGGAGAGTGAGGCAGCTTTGCAAGAAACTGTAGACTTAGAAGGGGTGGCTAGAGGTACAACAAAACTGGGGAGTTCCTTTTGTGCCTCAGAGGGCTAAGAACCTGACATAGTGTCCATGAGGATGAGGGTTTGATGCCTGGGCTCGCTCAGTGGGTTAAGGATCTGGCGTTGCTGTGAGCTGTGGTGTAGGTTGCAGACGTGGCTCGGATCCTGCGTTGCTGTGGCTGTGGCGAAGGCCGGCGACTTCAGCTCCTGTTGGACCCCTAGCCTGAGAGCCTCGATATACTGCAGGTGTGGCCCTAAAAAGGGGAAAGAAAAACACCGTGGATTCTTAAAGTGCCCTGATGCAAGGCAGTGGGTCAGGCTGAGTTCTGTGCCACTTTGGCACCAAACCACACCCTGACCCCTTTAGGTAAGGCCAGAAGGGCCACCAGCCTCTCGGAGTCGGTACAGCCAGGGATCTGCCCGAGCACTGGCCATGAGCGTGCTCGGCTCTGCTCTGAGGGTACTGGCTCTGGGCACGGGGCTCCCAGCTCCAGCTTCCGTGCCCGTGTGCTTCCTGCTGTGAACCGGGGTGGTGGTGCGGCTCTGCGGTCCCACCTTGGCCCGGTCTTGGCAAGGTCTGACCCTGATGATTGCAGAATGGGGGCGTGTGCTTATGCCACCGAACCCTGTGCTTAGTGGTTAAAATGGCAGAGTTTATGTTACATATCATTTGCCACAATTAAAAAAATCACCAAAAAAAAAAAAAAATAGCTGTGACAGCCCTTGTACGCTGTTTACCATGGGAAGTTAAATTGACATGTACCGAGTTTTCAGTTTGAGTCCCGTGAGAAAGTTGCCATCACCAGAACTGTTTTCATCCTCTTTGGCAAAAAAGGCAAACTCCCCCCCCCCTTTTCTCTCTGCCCTCCTCTCCCCTCCCCCTTTCTGGGTCACATCTGGAAGGCAAAGTCCTGGTGGCCGTGGTGGCATCCTGAGAAGTGTGCTATTTTCTGTATCTTCCCTGACATTTGCAGAAGCTCTTGTAATAACAAGGTGAAGACTGTGAGGAGTGGAGTGCAGGTTCAGCTGGATCCAGGTTTTACTGGCCCTCAAGCTCATACAATTTGAGGTACTCTTTAAGAACAAGAATAGAAAAAGCTCTTTCTTCTGTAACTCCTTTCTTTATTAAGTTTTTTTATTATAGGTGATTCACAATGTTGTCAATTTCTGCTGTACAGTAAAGTGGCCCAGGTATACCTTTATATCCATTCTTTTTCTCACATAATCCTCCATCATGTTCCATTACAAGTGACTAGATACAGTTCTCTGTGCTATGCAGCAGGATCTCATTGCTTATCCACTCCAAATGCAGTAGTTTGCATCTACTAACCCAAACTCCCAGTCCGTCCCCCTGCCTCCCCCTTGGCAACCACAAGTCTGTTCTCCAGGTCCATCAGTTTGTTTCTTTTCTGTAGGTAGGTTGATTTGTGCCATATATTAGATTCCAGATATGTGATATCATACGGTGTGTCTCACTTAGTATGAGAGCTCCATCCATGTTGTTGCAAATGGCATTATTTTGTTCTTTCTTAACAGCTGAGTAGTATTCCATTATGTGTATGTACCACATCTTTTTGATCCGTTCACCCGTCAGTGGGCATTTAGGTTGTCTCTGTGTCTTGGCTGTTGTGAATAGTGCTGCAGTGAACATAGCGAGGGGTGCATGTATCTTTTTGAATGAAAGTCATGTCTGGATATATGCCCAGGAGTGGGATTGCTGGATCACGTGGTAGTTCTATATTTAGAACTGAGGTACGGCCATACTGTTTTCACAGTGGTTGTACCTCTGCTGTAACTTGTGTGAACATGTTTTGGGGGCTCTTGTCAGGGTTTTAGGAGGAGCCTGAAGCTTAGGCTTCATTAGTTTAATATAACTTGTCTCTATTCCAAAGCGAGCGGCAGAATAGAGTCGGGAGCTCCCCGAGCAAAGTGTTTATTACCTCCTCTGAGCTTTAGTCTCGGAAGCAAAAAGCTTTTGGAGGGACGTGTTACATCCAGAAGATGGACAAGGAGCTAGGAAACCCCTCAGGATGGAAACCGATTTATGCAGTTTAGACCCACTCCAGTCCGCGTTTAATTGAGCCATTTCCCCAAACTTCAATTTGGTGGCCGTTTGTACTGTAATTAAGTATTAGAAAGTGACCTTTGACCCAGCCCAATTACCTCTGAATTTCTCGCCTAGACTGTTGCATTATAAAAGTTTAGAGGCACTTTCTATGGCATTGTATGACATTTCCCTAATAAATAATTACGACCTTGAGTTATTCTGGTGTCAAAGAAGATGAATTAATCTTCGGTTCTGTGGCTGAATTCTTTTCTCATCTCCCCCCTACCCCACCCCCGTACCCCGGGTCTCCCTGTCTCTTTCCACGCTTAGATAAATACTTCATCCGTCAGAGATTGGAATAATCTCATTACCTAGGGGAATTCCTCAGTGCCACTCAGGTCTTTAATGGAGATGTTAGGGAGCCTTTGTCACTGAAAGCATCGCTTAGCGACCAGATGGACTCTTGGAAGCAACTTGCAGAGTGTCAGGCGACAAGGCGGGTAATGAGGCGTGACCTGCACCTCGGTGGAAGCAGCCCCCGGGGTCCCAGGTTTCTTCTTGTTTTGTTGTACTTTCAGCAATGGCATAGTTTCCTCTTATTTTAATAGGAGGCATGGAACTTTTCAGAAGTAAAACAATACGTGTTGGTTTCCTATCGTGAAAACAAAAAATGAAGGCAAAGAGCAGAGCATGGACCCCAGTCTTTTTTGGGACAAAAATCCCTTATCCTGAGCGAGCGGGGCCCCACAGGGTGAGGGCGGCCGCCGCTCAGACTTTCAGTTTGGCCAAATCCCTCATTTTCGGATGGAGATTTCAGCGGCCAGACTGCCCGTTGTTCAGAGGCCAGCTGGGCACCGGGATGTACTTGTCAAATTCATTTTCACTTCGTGGACAAAGCTGGATTTTAATCCTAAATTGAAGGCGAAGACCAAGGTCTCTAAACCAGTGAAACCCCATTGTCATTCCAGTAGGACTTTTCTACCACTTCCCGCCACTTGATGAATAGAAAATGATTGAAAAAAAAATTTTTTTTTTCCCTGCCTCCAGGGACATGGGAACTTTATAAAACTTGTTCACGCATGTGGTGAATTGAAGGCTCCTTAGCTTTTTTGTCTCTGGAAAGAGGAAATTAAAAGGAGCTCAAAAATCTTAAGAGTGGCAGTCCTGGAGTTCCCATCGTGGTGCAATGGAAATGAATCCGAGTAGGAACCATGAGATTGCGGGTTCGATTCCTGGCCTCACTCAGTGGGTTTAGGATCCAGCGTTGCCGTGAGCTGGGGTGTAGATCGCAGACGTGACTCGGATCCTGTGTTGCTGTGGCATAGGCTGGCAGGTGTAGCTCCGATCAGACTCCTAGCCTGGGAACCTCCATATGCCATGGGTGGGACCCTAAAAAGCAAAAAAAAAAAAAAAAAAAAGGTGGCAGTTCTTTCCACGGTTTGAATTTAGATTTGTTTTTCTTTTTTCGTTTTATGGCCGCACCTGTAGCATATGGAGGTTCCCAGGCTAGGGGTCAAATCGGAGCTGCAGCTGCCGGCCTGCGCCACAGCCACAGCGATGCCAGATCCGATCCACATCGGAGACCTCTGCCACAGCTTGTTGCAACACCTGATCCTTAACCCATAAGCGAGATTGGGGATCAAACCTGCATCTTCACTGGACACTTGTGTTGGGTTCTTAACCCGCTTCGCCACAACAGGAATTCCCCATAGTTTCGATTTTTGGTTTGATCCTCTACTCAGAAGAGAGTGTGGTTGAAAAATGATAATGAGAATTTGCGAAACTGGTAGGAATTTTGTATTGTTCTGAGTTTTAGTGAGATTGGGGGAAGAAGGAAGAGTTTTAAAAAGGAATAATGCCAGCTAAAAAATAGTTTGCCTGTTTGTGTCACAGCTTTGATTTGGTCAGGACTAGTTTCCTCTGAGTGCCTGAAGTGTATCAACCTCATTGCCAGTGATACTTGGTATATCAGCATTCTCTCCTCGAATTTCTTAAAACATGGTGAAAAGATGAATAAGGCATATTTTGAAATTAACGGCTTCACATATTTTCCTCCTTCATCTGTGCTATCCATGTTGCCAGTGTGATGTTAGTCCCAATTAAGGCAGTTTGGAAACTTTATTTTTGGCATGAGAGGAAAATGAGTGGTATACTGGCACCAACTTGCTTTCAAATAAATTAACAAAAAGTTGCAGTTGAAACAGTTTTGTATGGGGTTTGGTTTTCTTCGCGGGGCAGACCTGCTAGAAGCCAGTGTTATAGCTTTATTTTGTTTCTTTCCTAGACCTTTAATCTACAGTGTTTGTTCATTTAGGGAGAGGAGAGCCTTTTCCTGTGGCTTCCTGGTGGGTGGGGGGTGGGGGTCCCCGGCCCGGTGCAGCCCCCCCCACCCTCTGCCCATCTGGAGTTCTGTACACTTGGCATGTGGGATTCAGCCCTTAGCACCTGCCTCCTCAGCAGGTTTGAATGACAAGCCGGGTCCTACTGGTCAACCTACGTTAGCGGGGAACTGAGGATGTCACTGACTTTAGCTCACTCATCCTGTAGTTTAATTAGACTATTGTAATAAGTACATTTTGTGATCCCCTCCTAAGTGTCGGTGGCTGTATCCAAGTTCTTCACCTGCATAATTTTATTTCCGCCTCCTAAACATTGAGGGAGAAGCAGTGTTCTGTTTCGTTTGCCTTTTTTTAGGGCCTCACCTGTGGCATACTGAAAGTTCCCAGGCTAGGGGTCAAATTGGAGCTGCAGCCTATACCACAGCCACAGCAACTTGGGATCCAGGCCACATCTGTAACCTACACCACAGCTTGTGGTAACGCCGGATCCTTAACCCACTGAGCGGGGCCAGGGATTGAACCCGTGTCCACATGGATGCTAGTCGGGTTCATTACCACTGAGCCACAGCGGGAACTCCACGAGGTAATCCATGTTATCTATATCATACAAGTGAGGAAGGCGGGACACTGGCGGGACCTACTCAGAGTCACATGGACGGGAAGGGGCGGAAAGTGGCTGCAAAACCAGGTTCTGCTGCCTGCTCTCCCCACCCCCTCTGCTGCCTGCTTAGAGCTAGAGGGACTTGTACAGACCTTCTCATCCAGTGTCTCAGCACTGGCCACACTTCAGTCACCCAGGGAGTTGAATACCAAAGGTTGAAAGGCTCCTCCACTGGTGACTTTAGGGGCAGGGCTTAGTTTTGAAGGATTACAAGAAAATCAGATGGCTGTAAGATGGGCTTGTGAATATCAGCTGAAATGCTGCTATGTAACCATAATGTGAAACATGCCTTCAATTGTATGCCTTAGCTCTATCTGCTATAACAATGCCATAGAGGGCTGGCTCAACAACAAACATTTATTTTGTACAGCTCTGAAGGCTGGAAGTCCAAGGTGCTAGCAGAGCTGCTGTCTGGTGAGAGCCCACTTCCTGGTTCATAGACAGCTGCCTTCTTGCTGCGACCCCATGGGTGGAGAAGGAGGGAGAACAAGCTCCCTGCTTCTCTCATAAGGGCACTTACCCGTCATGGGGCCCCACCCTCATGACCTCATCTAAGCCTAGTCACCTCCTCCTACTGTCGCATTGGAAACAGGTAGAGTTTCAGGATGAATTTACTCAGGGGAAGGGAGAACAAACATTCATTCCATAACAATCCCTGTCTATGTGCACAAGTGTGATGTTGCCAGGAACGGCTGGTTTATTGTGACTCTTCCTGCTTGCTAGATGGCTTGCATTTATTTATTTGTCTATTTATTTATTTATGGGTACGCCCACCGCATGTGGAGGGTCCTGGGCCAGGGATCAAACCTGCGCCAGAGCAGTGAGCCAAGCCACAGCAGTGACAACTCCAGATACTTACCCCGCTGTGCCACCAGGGAACGCCGATTCGCTTGCTTTTATATTAGCATCCACATAGCCAGGGAAAGTTGGGAGAAGGTGGGTCTGTGACTGTCTGCAATTTCCAGGGGAGATGTAGAAGAACTGCACGCAGGGGTACCGAATCACCACACAAGTTGTTCTAGGCCAAGTTCTCATTCATGGTTTGGTTCTCTTGCAGCTGAACCACACGATCATCAGTTTCTGAAGTGCATGATATGCCATAATGCAGAGCGCCCATGGGTGTGACGAGGTGCATGGGTGATGCTTCATTTGTATAATGGTCGTTTTTCATTCCTCTGCCTGGAATTCTCTGTGACCCTTCAGCACGGTGGCTCAGAGCTTTGGCAGAGCCGTGTTGCCTTGGTTAGCCGCTTCTGAAACTCATCTTGAATGGGGCCTGGGACTTGTGGGTATATTACACCCGTTAACTTCTTGTTTTGCGCTGTGATGTTTTTCGGTATTCCAGTGCTCAGCCTTGGCATTTGGCATGGTCTGTTTTCTTTCTCACATCCTTTGAAGTTTCTTTTCAGCCATCATTTAGAATTTCTCTTTTTTTCTTGTTGAGAACTGTTTTTCTCAGATAGCTGTTGCTTCATAGCAGCCTGGTCTTGCTTTACGGATACAATATTATTTCCGGTCTTTCTTATGATACTAATTGGAATTTTTAAAGTTTTCTGTCTCATTAGTTATATTTCTCTGGGGCCAGTTCCATGTGTTCATTATGGCCCTTGTCTTTTATATCCTGGGTTTTCCTCAAATAATTTGTGATCCTTGCTTGCTGGTTGGATTTAATGAGCTAAGAACGCCATTGATAAACCGGGAAGGTTGGCTTTGATCTTCTCTGTAGTTGTAGAGACAACTTTCAAAATGGGCCTTTTGGGAGTTCCCTGGTGGCTCAGTGGGCTAAGGACCTGACATTGTCACTGCTGAGCCATGGGTTTGATCCCTGGCCCAGGAACTTCTGCAGGTCATAGACACGACCAAAATACAAAAAAAAAAAAAAAAAAAAAGGAAGAAGAAAGAAAAGAAAGGCCTCTTGTAATTAGCAGACCAAACCCCTCCTTCCCAACATAATTGTCAAAGAAGGGAGCCTGGTGCCTTTAAATGCCTCTTACCCCTTTGAGATGCTGCGTCTTCTGTGTGGCAGTTCCAAACAACTTAACTCCTCTCAGGCTTAGTGCCCGATTTCTTGGTTTTAGTCACTGGGTCCAAGCCTGTACGGTGGCTCCCAGCCTTAAAGGCTCAGTTTTTGTGTGAGAGAAGTGGGGAAGGGCCTGGAAGGTTCAGCGCTTCTGCATTTAGTTCTTTATTCACCTGCCCGGGACCGCCGCACACCCACTCCTGCCCTTTGACCTCTCTCCAGCCAGGACCCCGTGGCCGGGAAGCTCACGCCTCCAGAAGCTCAGCTGTCTTCTTTTCTAATTTCCAGCATTGCTGTTTGTTTCTTTTTCCTTTTTAGCATTGCTGTTTCTAATCGTTAAAAGAATTTTCGCCCTGTTCCTCCAGCGCCAGCCCGGGAGGTGGGCAGCCCTCTGCCCTGACTGCAGCCCAGAGCGGCAAGGTAGACAGACCCGCAGAATTTGAGCGCAGGGAATCTGTTCACATATTGTTCGCCAGTGTTTTTCTGCTTTTTTGGAAGCTTCCCTGGACACCCCCTATGCCTCTTTGTGGGTTGGGGGGATGTGTACCTCTGTGCAGACGGTCCTCTCCTTTGTGTGGCAGTCACTTCATTCCCCAGCAGCCCCCTGCTCAGTTGTCACTGCCACTGGGATTTGGATTTGTTACTGTGGCTTGCTCTTGTTGAAACCACTCAACAGGGGACAGTGGTGACAGGTGGAATTGTAGGGTCTGTGAAGTGCATCTAGAAAGAGATTTTAATCAATTTTGTGAAGATGTGTGTGTGGGGCGAAGGGAGAAGGAAAGAGTGGAGGTGATGGAGTTCCCTTCGTGGCGCAGCAGTTAACAAATCTGCCTAGTAACCATGAGGTTGCGGGTTCGATCCCCGGCTTTGCTCAGTGGGTTAACAATCCGGCGTTGCCGTGAGCTGTGGTGTAGGTCGCAGACGCGGCTCGGATCCTGCGTTGCTGTGGCTACGGTGTAGGCCGGCGGCTACAGCTCCTGTTAGACCCCTAGCCTGGGAACCTCCACATGCTGCGGGTGCGGCCCTAAAGTGACAAAAGGCCAAAAAAAAAAAAAAAAAGAGTGGAGATGGTTCTAGGTTTCTGATTTGGTCCGGGGTTGGGATAGTACTGTCTCCTCCAGCATTTATTTTTTTTTTTTTTCCCGGCCATGCCTGCAGCACGCGGAAATTCCCAGACCAGGGATCAAACCCTGGCCGCAACAATGACAATACTGGATCTTTAAGCAGCTGAGCCACCAGGGAGCTCCCACAACACCTCCTTTTTTAAATCCATCTGCCTCTTCCCTGTGCTGTTTCGTCGCTCTCAGCAATTCCTTGTCCCAGATTTGCCCAGGAGGCAGCAGGCTCTGGTTGCCCAGCCCCAGCAGTCTTTCTGTCCTCAGACCTGAGCGTAGAGAGGAGGAGAAGTCCTAGCGCCACCCCACTGACCGCTCCTCCTCCTTTGCTTCTGTCTTTTCACACCGCCCCAGAGGCCCTGGACGTACGTCAGAAACACAGGGTGGACAGGGGTTAGTTAAGGAAAGCACTTTCCTTTCCGAAGCAGGGCGGCAGGGATGGGACGGACACACACTCTCCCCTGTGCTTTCTCTCCAGTCCGTCAGCGAGGAAAACAAAGGCGACCGGCAGGTGAACGTTGCAGATACGAGCTCAGGGCTGAGAGTGGAGTCCCATCCAGCCGGTACGCAGGGAAGAAAAGGGCCACTGAATGAACGAGGCTGCAGGGAGAGAAGCGTGGCCAGGAAAGGGAGAGGGAGAAGCCAGGGGCGGGAGGATGTGAGGGCAGCTGTGTGTTTGGGTAAAGCAGTCGGGGCATCAGCCCGGCCGGCGGATCCAGAGCCGCAGCTGGCACGGGAAGGCAGGGAAGGCCCTGCGTTTCTGGGAGGGTAGCGTGCGGACTGTGGGAGAGTTTGGGCTGAATTGCCCCAGAATATTTTTAGAGCGTGGTAAATGGTGCCACAAACAAACTCGGGGCGTGCTCGGGCAGAAAGCGCTCTCGAAATCCTGTCAACTTGTTGAAAGAGCCCGTGGCGTCTTATTTCAGCACAAAACCAGAGGCTGCGTAATTATGCTGACGTGGGGCCAAATGCACCTGTGAACCAGGGACGAGTCCTTTCATCACCTTGACCTTTGAGAGCCTGGCCCTGGGGGTCTGGTGCATAGGTTTCATCTGTCATCATCCCGGGCAAGGGGACCCGATGTTGGCTTTCCAGAGAGGGAGTGTGTTTTCCCAAAAGGCTGCTTCTGTAGGTCCTGCATTTCATACCTAGAGTTTGTTGAGATTTTTTTTTTTTTTAAAGTTAGATAATGGAATATGACTCTGTTTAGTCTCCATGTTTTCCTCATTCATGCCTGTTAGTTGCCAGGTTTGCTCATTAGCAAGGGGTCATTAGTGCTATGATTATTGTTAGACTTGGCTGCGGCCAGAAAGTTTATCTGACTTTACTTGCAGCTAAGTCTTGGCATGTCCTTTGCATTAGCAGCGGCTAGCCTTGTTCTGAGTGGAAGTTTAACTGCCTGGTCTCACCTCTGGTTTCACTGGTTTTTGTTTTTGGCCGAGCCCACAGCATATGGAAGTTCCCACACCAGGGACTGAATGCGTGCCACAGCAGTGACGATGTCAGGTCCTTAACCCACAAAGCCGCAGAGAAACTCCTAACCTCTGGTTTTATAATGGTTCACTTATTCACTTATCACAGTAGTTTTAACTTGAAGTAGTGGCACACCCTCATCGTGGTGGGTTTTTTCCTGCCCCGGTCCTAGAATCAGCTGTTTGTCCAAGGAGCCCTGGTTTCTGAGTATTGGAAACCAAAATTTGGGTGCTAGGTGTGCGTATTGCTACTGGGATTTTTTTTTTTTTTTTTTGGCTTTTTAGGGCCGCGCCTGTGGCATAATGGAGGTTTCCAGGCCAGGGGTCCAATTGGAGCTACAGCTGCCGGCCTATGCCACAGCCACAGCAACGCGGGATCCGAGCCACGCCTGCAACCACAGCTCATGGCAACCCACTGAGCAAGGCCAGGGACCGAACCCGTGTCCTCTTGGATGCTAGTTGGGTTCGTTAGCTGCTGAGCCACGACCGGGAACTCCACTACTGAGATGTTTTTCCTTTTTTTTTTTTTTGTCTTTTTAGGGCCACACCATGGCATATGGAAGTTCCCAGGCTAGGGGCTGAATTGGAGCTGCAGCTGCCAGCCTACACCACAGCCACAGCAATGCGGGATCTGAGCCACATCTTCGACCTACACTGCGGCTTGTGGCAATGCTGGCTCCTTAGCCCCCTGAGTGAGGCCAGAGATTGAACCCACGTTCTCAGGGGTACTAGTCCGGTTCTTAACCCACTGAGCCACAATGGGCACTCCTCCCAGGTGATTTTAATGTGCAGCCAGAGAAGCAGTTCTAGCCTTGAAGATAAAGGGTGCTAATTTATGCAGTAGATATTGGGAGAATATTTGTTGGTGTTAATGTTAATAATTAATTTCGAAAAAATTGGCTGAGTTCATATCGCCTACTGGGCACTATATGAATCAGTGGGATAAAAGACTTTGTCCTTAAAATGTTGATAAAAATCATTGGTAACAGTTTATTGCTACAGTTACTAAAAACATATCATATTCAAGCACTAAGCTAATCATCTCATGTACATTATTTCATTAAGTCCTCAAACAGTTCTTTGTCTTTTGCACATTTTACCAGTGTGCCAAATCAGGGCTCTGAAAGGTTTCAGTGACTTCTCTGAGATCACCTGGAAAGTTGTGGAGATGGGGGTTTTGAACCGAGTTCTGGTTGGTCTCCAAAGCTCCTTGTAACCACCTGCTCTCCTCATGGGTTCCAACTTTGGAGAAACAAATAGATAATTATATTAGAAGGGGATACATTTTATTCTAGGAGACAGTACACTGTTGCGTTGGAAGCACAGAGGAAAGGTAGCTAACAAACCAGAGCAGGAGAGTATGTGATCGTGGACTTTCCAGAACAGAAGGCATCTGACTTGGGTTTTGTAAATTTGTTAGGAGCTGCCTGTGCACCTTCAGGTGTCCCTACTGGGAAGTTAATATCAATACAATATGCTGTTAACGAAACTAAGGACTTTCTTTGGCCTTCCCCAGCGTTTCCGCTAATGTATGTTTTCTGCTCCAAGAGCCAGTTCGTGATTGTACATTCCACTTAGTTGTCACCTCTCTCAGTGTTCTCTAGTCTGTGACCGTGCCTTGGTTTTTCCTTGTTTTTTATGACCTTGGTGGGCAGTGATCACGAATCTCCCAGCATGTCCCTCTACTCGTGTTTGCTGGATGTTTTTTCATAGTGGGCCAAAGTTATGGATGGGGGCAGAATATCCTAAAGGCGATGTGCCCTTTTCTTTTGCATCGTTTTGGGGACACTTGGCAATATGCCTTGCAGTGTGGTCACCGGGCTAGAGTAGTGACAGCCAGCTTTCTTCACGGTGTAATTACTGTTTTTCGGTTTTTTACTTATCGTGGTCACTGAGTCCAGCCGCTGTCAAGGGCGAGGGGATTTAGCTCCACCTGCTGGAGGGAGGTGTATTAAGTAATCGTGGTCATATCCGAAAACCAGCACATTTATTAAAATTTGAGGTAATGTGCTTTGAGGCAGTGCAAAAATCCTCTTTCTCCACAGCTTCACCCACTGCCCACTGCTTTTAGTATTTCTTCATCCTGAGCAGTAAGGCAGACTGTGCCGTTGTAATAGCGATTTTCTATAGCCCTCCTTCTTTCTACGTTTAATAATTGCAGTTATTTGGCCAGGAAGATCTGTTCCTTTTTCCTCTATTTGTTTATTCAGTCTTGATTTATATCAGTATGGATTCATGGTCATTATTCTTTGGAATATCACCCAATGCTGTTGTTATTACATTGTTCAAATTGTTCCCAATTTGGCTATTGAAAACTTGCAGGTTGGCTCCTGTTTCTTTTTGACATTCTGGCGCTATAGGTTGTGCCAACTGCATCTGCAGGTTTAACCCGCTCCAGCTCTAGAATTAGCCATTTCTCCAAAGTGCCCTGCTTCCTGTCTGTTGAGAATGCTATGCAGACACCAAGACGTGGAGCCGGGTGTGCTTATTGCTTCCGGAGTGTTGCTGCTGCTTCTTTTAGGCACTCTCAATGCACAACGCTAGGGGATATTTATGTATTTATTAATCCATGTATATACATATCTGTATTTCTCTCTTAAACATGAGTTCACATTGATATCTCTGGCTTTACATTTATTTCTGTATTTAATTGTATATATATATTAAAATAAACATGAGTTTATACTGATAGCACAGAACCTATGTACATATTTATATTTACTTTTATATCTTCTTACCTGTGTATCTGTATAATCCAGGGACACAATGTTCAATCTTTTCTTTCCCTTTTTTTTTTTCTTCATAGCTTCTTTTCCTGACAGTGAAAATCTTGGCTTCTGATAAGATGAAAAGTTGTAGATAACTTTTTGCAAATTTGTTCAGTCCTGATTTCTATGTAAAGTAGTTTCAGAATGGCCAACTGTTAATCCTGAGAGTGACAGCTTTACCGATTGTAGCACAGTGCTTATGTTTTTCTTCTTTGTCTTGTCAGCTTATTCTAGTGTCGGCTAGAATACTGGGCTCCTTTTCCCTGCCTGTTATAGTGAAGTTATGTCATCCGTTTGTTACATTTTTTTTCTTTTTTTATTCTGGTCTGCTGCATTCCATCCCAAGATCTCCTGACACCCGGTTGATTTTTTTTTTTAAATACTGCATAAGAGTTTACTTCAGTCTTTGTGTTGTACAGGTCTGTGGGTTTTGACAAATGCACACAGTCGAGCATCCACCATCCCAGTGTCATAATGAACAGTTGCATCATCATAGAATTCTGTATGGTCCCCCACCCCCCGGCAACCACTGATTCTCTCCCCGGACTTCTGCTTTTTCCTGAATGTAAAATAGTATAAAATATGCAGCCCTGGGAGTTCCTTAGTGGTCTGGTGATTAGGACTTGGCACTTTCTTTTTCTTTCTTTCTTTTTTTTTTTTGTCTTTTTGCCTTATCTAGGGCCGTACCCGCAGCATATGGAGGTTCCCAGGCTAGGGGTCTAACAGGAGCTGTAGCTGCTGGCCTTCGCCACAGCCACAGCAATGCGGGATCCGAGCCGCGTCTGCAGCCTACACCACAGCTCACGGCAACGCCGGATCGTTAACCCACTGAGCAAGGCCAGGGATCGAACCCACAACTTCACGGTTCTTAGTCGGATTCGTTAACCACTGAGCCACGACGGGAACTCTAGGACTTGGCACTTTCATCACCACGGCCTGGGGTCTGGGAACCGAGATCCCACATCAAGCTGCTGTATGCTGTGTACACGCTCCTCCACTCCCCGCCAAAAAAAAAAAAAGATTTAAAAATATGCATCCCTTTTTGTTAAGGGAGGAGTTTGGCTTCTTTAACTTAGGGGAATGCAGGTGAGAGTCATCCAGTTTCTTGGGTGAATCAATACAGTGTTCTTTTTTATTGCTGGGTAGTATCCATTATACGAATGTAGCACTGTTAATCATTTGACTGTTGAAAGACATTTTGGTTGTTTCTGGTTTTTAGAGATTGTGAATAAACATTTTTGTGTACAGATTTTTGTGTAGCATGAATTTTCAATTCTGTAGGTAAATACCTGGAAGTGGGATTGCTGGGTTATATGGTAGATGTGTGTTTAGCTCTGTATGAAACTGTGAAGCTGTTTTCCAAGGTGGCCATCATTTTGCATCTCTGTACCTCCTGTGGCACTGTATCCTCACCAGTGTTTGTTGAGATCAGTCTGTTTTACTTGGTAAAAAACCTAGCTACTCTAACAGTGTATAGTGATAGCTCCTTGTGGTTTTACTTTGCATTTCCTGACTAACTTAGAATGTTGAGCCTCTTTTCATGTGCTTACTTGCCACCCATATACTCGAAAGAGGTATCTGTTGAGGTCTTTTGCTCATTTAAAAAAGTGGGTTGGGAGATTGGATTAAGATGGC
>PVHT020000077.1:5259238-5282743 GCA_004024745.2 Catagonus wagneri | reverse complement strand
ATGTGGAAAATAAAGAGACACAATGAACTTCTTTGAAGAACAGACAATGACTCACAGATTTTGGAAAACCTTGGTTTTTCAAATAAGACAATCTGGGGGGTGGGGGGATGCACTGTGGGTTTGGGACACAAAATCTATCGTATTGACTTATGATCTTTGTACACCTATAACTGAAATAAAATTCATTGTTAATATAAAAAAAAAAAAGTGGGTTGGGAGTTCCCATTGTGGCTCAGTGGAAACGATTCCGACTAGGAACCGTGAGGTCAAGGGTTCGATCCCTGGATTTGTTCAGTGGATTAAGGATTCTGCATTGCTGTGGCTGTGGTGTGGGCTGGCAGCTGTAGCTCTGATTGGACCCCTAGCCTGGGAACCTCCATATGCTGTGGGTGTGGCCCTAAAAAGCAAAAAAAACAAAAAAACAAAAAAACAAAAGTGGGTTGGGGGTTCCCGTCGTGGCTCAGCAGAAACAATCCGACTAGGAACCGTGAGGGTGCGGGTCCTCACTCAGAGGGTTAAGGATCCAGTGTTGCCGTGAGCTGTGGTGTGAGTTGCAGACATGGCTCAGATCCTGGCATTGCTGTGGCTGTGGTGTAGACCGGCAGCTGCAGTTCTGATTTGACCCCTAGCCTGGAAACCTCTATATACCACAAGTGCAGCCCTAAAAAAACAGAAAAACGGTGTTGTTTTCTTACTGTTGAGTTTTGACAATTTTTAATGCATATTTTTGAGACAGGTCCTTTATTGGCTATGTGATTTGCAAATATTTCCTCCCATTTTATGACTTGGAACTTTTTTTAAGAAAAGAAAATAACTGGTTCAGATTTAGTGGCAAGGCAACATTTAATAAAAGGGGTGATGACTCAAGTCATCGAAGTGCAGTAACAAGATCTCTGCATCAAATTGTAAGTGATACTTTATTTTTCCACCATCAGCAAAAAAGCATTGTTTTAGCAGTTGATCATATTGTGGTGGACCTCTTTCCTGTTTGTTTATGCCACAGCTTTAATGTGATCCCAAGGATTGAGTGTGTGTGTGTGTGTGTGTGTGCGCGCGTGCGTGTATGGGCACAAATAATTGTGTGTACATTTTCTGCAGTATATCTGGAACTGGGTGATAGTTATATGAGTATACGAATATGTAAGAGTTATTGAAAAGTACAGTTAAAATTTGTACATTTGATCGCATGTATGTTAACTCAATTAAAAAAATAATGTATATGTGGCTATAAGGTGGTGGAGCTTTGGTTAACAGCAATCACAGAAAGTAGAGATTATGTAGAAGTGATGAATGAATATACACGGCAAATGTATCTGTAATCCCACGTGGTTATCCCACAGAAGCTACAGAGAAGTTTAGAAGGAAAATAAAGAGCAGAGTATGGCTCATGCATGAAGGCTAGCTCTCCTATAGCTTGGAAAATTGATTGTTGCGCCTGGTGACTATGCATAAGTAGGCTCATGTTTTAGATTGCTTTGATAGCAATCTGAAATCTACCTGTACATTTTTGAAGCTGCTTCCACAGAAATCAGCTGATAATTACCAAAAGGCTTCCTTTGCCGGGTTGGGAACGTCCATGTTGCTGGTGGTTGTTAGAATGAAATCACGTGAGATACAGTGTCTGACTTTTAAGAACTCAGCCTGGAACTTGCCATCCAGTTTTTATAGCCTCGGGATAAGAAAATGGCATAACTCCTAGAAAAGCGTCTCATACACGTTGCTAAAACGTAAAGCCCCGCTAAGCTCCTGGAGCTGGCTTGCCTGTGCCTTCATCGTGAATTGTGACTAGACTTCGGGCTGGGATTTGGAGAGCTGACCTCTTGAGAACTTTCGGTTTGGCCCGGAACCAAATGTAGTACTAGAGCTGGCAGGCCCGGCAGGGAAGCTCTGGGCCTGGAATTTTATTTCTGTGTCAGATACTTTGTTTCTCTGTTTCTCAATGGAGGCAAGTTGCTGTTGAGTAATTCCAGGTGGAGACTTGACAGGGTTCAGACCTTAAAACTAGGTTACGTAATTAGGCTTCACGGCCGGTGTCATTAATAACTTGTGTGCGAACATATTGAAAGAACATATTGAAAGTACCTTCCTTTGGTTACATATTCACCCCCCCCACCCCCGGCCTCGTTACTGCTGCGTCCAGTTCATCTTCCTTGCCGGCACCCCGTCTTCCTCCTTCCCCCGCCTTTTCTCCCACCTTCTCTTTTTCCCCCCTTTCCCCTCTCCTCTCCGGAGTAGAGAGATTGGCACGATTAATTTTGTTCCTATGTACACACTCTTAATCCCTTTCTTTCCAGTTTTCCTTACAAGCAAGCCATGCAAACTCGACTGCACAGAAGCCTGTGCCAATAATTGTGCGTTTGCTTTCTCTTGCCCTTATGTGACCTTATTTGTAAAGGAAAATACTCTTGTGTTTTTGGTCCTACAAAAGCGTTGCTTCCGTTTCATGCTTTCAAGTGCAGTCCTTGTCTTTGAATTCGGATAGCGATGCAGCTGCAAAGGCAAAACAGCTTCTTTTTTTGGCCTGGTGACTCTGGCTGGGAGTCTGCGCCGGAGCAGGCGCTAAGCGGATTTGGCAGCCAGTCACGCTGCTAATTTGTGTTCCCAACCCCTCCTCCGAGGCCCACCGGCTATCAGTCATTTGGAGACAAAGGTGTTGGAAATGTCTCTGAAAGTCCCGCTGCTTTAGACGGGGTAGCGTTGAACTTGGGCGACCCCCGGCCGCTCTCGGAGGCGGTTCCAAGGTAACGAGCTCCCTCAAGCCAGCCAGAGCCCTCCCGGGCCGCCCTGCCCTGTGCAGCACCCCCACCCACACCCCCGCTGCCACCTGTAGCCTCGCCCTGAAGACGCCTCGCTGTTTCGCATTTTGAGCCCCTCCGTCGGACTCCGTTGCATCCTGTCTTGTCGATGTCTGTTAGTTGTTCCCATTGTATCACACGTGAGACCGTGCAGGGCCAGGCCGTGGACAGGAATCAATCTGTGCTGCTTTGCTCGTGCCCCGGCCTGGCCTGGGGGTTTCCGCCTGGGCGAGGAGGCCACGTGTGCCCAGCGGGGACCCACCAGGCCTGCTTGTAGGGGGGGATGGCTTCAGTGTTATATAAGATTTCTGCCTCCTGTCTCTGGGGTATCTTTTCTATTTGGTCCTGGTTTTTCTTTAGTTTTTATCCCTTTATAATAAACTTTGATTTCAGAAATGGGAAGCAAGCCCAGATTTTAACCATCAGCTTCAACAAATACTTGGTGGAATCCTTCTCTGCATACCTTCCTGGGGTCTAGCGGTTATGTTGAAGTCAAAAGTCTTCTGATTAGTTTAATTTTTTTGCTTTTCAGGGCTGCACCTGCAGCATATGGAGGTTCCCAGGCTAGGGGTCAAATTGGAGCGGCAGCTGCCAGCCTACACCACAGCCAGAGCAACACGGGATCCGAGTCGTGTCTGTGATCTACACCACAGTTCACGGCAACGCCGAATCCCCACCCCACCGAGCAAGGCCAGGGATCGAACCCGCATCCTCATGGATACTAGTCGGATCCGTTTCCACTGCGCCACAGCGGGAACTCCCTGATTAGTTCTTTACTCGTTTTTCCATTTCCGATCTTCCTAAGGTGCTGGAGCTGCAGAATTCTCAGTAAAGCCCCCCACCCCAATCTTGGGGTGCAGCCTCTGCATTGAGGGCCCCAGTTAGCAGGGCTAATGGAAGACGCAGCTGGGCTGTGAGAACTCACTCTAGGCTCAGCACCCAGGGTGCTAGTTTCTACCTTTTTCCCGGGCAGCAGTGCAACATCTTAACGTGGAGGGTCCCTTCCTCAATCCTTAGAGATGGCTGGGATTTCACAGCCACTGGTGCCCCAAGCCAGGCTCTTGGCATTTTGCCTTGCTTCTCTCTTCCCTAAGAGTTGGCGTGGATCTCCTGGCTTTCTCCACTTGGGGAGCCCCTCTCCATTAAGTGCTAAAGAGAAAAGACGCTCAAACATGGATTAAACAATAAGGACCTCCTGTAGATCACAGGGAAACTGTATTCAGTGTTGTAATCACGTACAATGGAAAGGAATCTGAAAAAGGGTACACACACACACACACACACACATACACACACACACACACACACACAGCTTAATCACCTTGTTGTACATCTGAAATTAACACAGTTTAGTAAATCAACTAAAAGTTCAAAAAAGACAAAAGACCTGTTCACCTTTTATATGTTTATATGCGTGGGCAACCTGGGAGAATATTTGAAATTTCTGCCTTTCCTTTCTCCTTCCTTCATCAGTCCTCTTGATGGAAAAGAGAAATTTAAAAGATTGAGCCTGCCACAGATAGGAACTGTACTTCTTCTTTGGGAAACAGATAGTTTTGGTCTTAAATAACATTTTGCTTTTCACTGTGCTATTTTCTTTATTTTTGCTTTTCAGGGTCACACCTGTAGCATATGGCAGTTCCCAGGTGAGGCATCGAATCGGAGCTGCAGCTGCCAGCCTACTTCACAGCCACAGCAACGCAGGATCCGAGCCGCGTCTGCAATCTGCACCACAGCCCACAGCAACACTGGATCCTTAACCCACTGAGCGAGGCCAGGGATCGAACCTGCATCCTCATGAACACTAGTCAGGCTCATTACCTTTGAGCTACAGCGGGGAAGTTCCTCTTCTTTCTTCTCCGCACAACCTTAGCGAAGTCTGTGTATGTGTAATAGACACTCACTTAATTTAATCCATGGATCTTAAGCAGGTGAGGGCCTTAAGTTTAAGGGGTTTGACTGAACTGAGCTGTGTATGTCAGTGCTTCATTTTGCAACACTTTGCCAGTTGCTCATAGTCACCATAAAGATCTTAAGGAATTTACAGAAGCTTTAGGATTAGGGAGAAGATAGCACTGCTCTATCATCTAGTCAATGTCTTGAGGCTTTTTTTAACCTCAGAGTCTCCAGTTATGTTAAACATACATGTAATGTTAGCTTTCTAGTGTCCAAACATACCTTCCTATTTTTAAAAATTGAAGTATAGGAGTTCTCATTGTGGCGCAGCGGAAAGGAGCCTGACTCATATCCATGAGGACTGGGGTTTGATCCCTGGCTTTGCTCAGTGGGTCAGGGATCTGGCATTGCCGTGAGCTCTGGTGTAGGTTGCAGATGTGGCTCGGATTCTGAGTTGCTGTGGCTGTGGGGTAGGCCGGCAGCTGCAGCTCTGATTCGACCCCTAGCCTGGGGACTGTATGCTGTGGGTGTGGCCCTAAAAAGCAAAAATAAAAATTGAATTGTAATTGATTTATAATGTTGTGTTAGTTTACCCTGCCTTCCTTTGAGTTTGGAGTGAGGCAGGAGAGATCTATACTGACTGATCACTTAAGTAAAAATATGCAGTCTTAACTGAAAAGTTCTTGTTTCATTGAGAGGTGGACCTGGACCTAGCTTTGAGGAGCCGGAAATGTAACAGGCCAGGAGTGGGGTCGGGGAGAGAAAAGCTCCTCCCATCTTTTTTTTTTTTTTTTTAATTCTGGGCCAGGGATCTGACCTGCCTCCCAGCAACGAGCTGAGCCACTGCAGTGACAATGAAGATCTTCCCACTTTAAGCAAAGGAGTGTCGTGTGCAGAGGCCCTCGGGCGGGGAGGAGCGTGGCTGTAATGGAGGAGGAAGGGGAGGCAGGAAACAGGTGACTTCGCAAGACTTTGTAGATCCCATAAAGGACCTTGGTCTTCATGCAGGAGCCTGGGGAGGACTCCAAAGGCGTTTCACAGGTAGATTTGGGGAAAACAGATGGGAGGCCATTGCATCAGCCTAGGGGAGAGCTGGTATCGCCGACTGGGTGGCAGCAGAGGAGATGGAGGGAGATGGGTGTGCTGGGAAGATGCCGAGAAGGGACCAGCAGCAGGCCTTGGAGGGGAGATGGGGTGAGGGAGTGTTCAGTTTTCATTGCCCTCGAGGCAGCGTGGAGCTTGGAGGAGAGGTCTGTGCTGGGCGCTTAAGCCACACTGAGTGTCTGCTCACCGCAGCCTGGGACGTAGGGCCTCTCGGGCTTCATTAACAGAGCGGCGTAGGCAGGATTTAAGTCCTTAACCCACTGAGCGAGGCCGAGGATCGAACCCTCATCCTCATGGATACTAGACAGCTTCACTTCTGCTGAGCCACAGCAGGGACTCCCCAGGTTCCGTTTCCCTCTTTAGGAAATTCTGTGAGTGAGGAGCTGCCTGCATCTTATCATCCTTGATCGCCACTGGTAGCTGTTAGTAAGCATGATAGCCCGATTTTCCGTTGTTTCAGGTCGAATCAGAGAAAACCTCGAGCTCCATTCCCTGGAAGGAAATAATGGCACACTTTTGGGGAAATGCTTATCAAAGACTTTATAAAGCAGCATATATTTTCATATAATTTTGGTAATCATCTATGCCTATTTGAAGTTGGACACCAAAAGAAAGTAAGAAACAGACCCATATAGGCAATCATTACCTTGTAAAAGCATAGAAAAGAACTGATGGCCTCTGTCATTGTACACGAAGACACCCTACTTTAATATTGTTATAGTAGCTAAAATATATTAGAAAAATAAAAATTAGAAGACACCCTACTTTAATATTAAGCTATAGCAGCTAAAATATATTAACAAAATAAAAATTGTAAGTGCAGATGATTAGCTTTGTCAGCTTTGTCATCAGTTTTGAGTCTTGGTGTAGTTCCCACTATTATTTCAGGAAAATGGAAACAAGAGAGGTGTTGAAGAAAGAAATTATCTTGCTGTGTGTACCATGAGTTGTGTAGTTGTCTGCGGTGTGCTCTGTGGACAGATTTCTTTTTCAGGTTGAACTTTGGCTTACTTTGACTCTTTAAAAAAAAAAAAGATCCTACACCGTGTATTCAGTATTCACTAAATCCTGTTTCTGGTAAGCATATCCTTCCTGACCAAAAGGCAGTTCCCCAGAAATTTCTTTATGGTGAGTTAAACAGGGAAATGATAAATAACTAAGGGCAAAAGGCCTTACAAATGTTGGGGCAAGTTGATTGTCTTGGTCTTTTAAAGGGAAATTTATGTTGAGATGGTGACGCCTTCTGTTCCCAAGAAAGTGCCTTATTTATGTCTTTACTCCCAAGCCTGGTGGTTCGGCCAGGACTTGAAGGTCTAAGAACTATTTCTGAGTGTGTGTTTACACATTAGAGAAATGAATAGGTGTGTCCTGGCTTCCCAGACAGCTCGGGGCATGTCTCTATGGAATCTTCATCAAGAGAGGGAGACTGGAGCCGGAAACAACTGGCTTTATGGATGGTGGGAAGACACTGGAAGCGGCCTTTCAGAATGGATTTATTATACCAGGACACCTGTCTCCTGGAACTTGTCTTTGTTTACTGGGTTGTGCATTCGGCAGACCCTCTCTGCTCGTGGAGACTTTGCAAGCACTGTGCTAGGCAATACTGAAAAACAGAACAGCTCCTACAGCAGCGTTGGTGCCCTAGTAAATCACGGGCACAGGAGCAAAGAATTTGGGTAGCACGCTAAGTGCGCCAGCGGAGGTTTGTACAAGGCACAGCGATTTATCTGGAAGTAAAGATTTATTAGCCCTCTTCCTGATGTTCGGGAGAACATGTGAGCTGGTCTTGAGAGTGAAGAGAGCCTCGCTGAGCAGTCAGAGCGGTGGGGAGCGTCGCAGCTGCGGGAAAGGCGCATGGGCATCAGAGCGGGGGGTGCCCTGAGCTGGAAGGGGTTTGCCTTAGTGGCTGGCGGGACAGGAGCCAGAAGGCTCAGTCGAGGTTTGTGTGCCGTCGAAAGAAGTTTGGGACTTTTGATTGCAGGGGATGGGGTGTAACGACGTCCAGTTTGTGCTTGAGAATTTTCTTCTGGCCGCTGGAGAAGAGACTTGTGAATGGAGGAAGGCCTGGGGGCGTTTCAGCAGGAAAGAAGAGGGTTGTCTCCGAGGTGTGAGCGGACGCAGGGCAGCAGAGGAGAGGGAGGCGCAGGTGAAAGATGCTGAGAGGGTCGCAGCAGGAGGGTTTCCGGGCCCCTGGATGTGCAAAAGGAGAAAAAAGAGAGGCAACTTCGGGGAACTGATGGGTTTGTGTCTTGAGAGAGTGGCCTGCTGGAGGGCCGCTGTCCTGGCCTGGGTACCCAGAATCAGTTATTTGGTGCGGCTAGAGACGGAGTAATAGATAACTTTGGTTTCGGTCATCCTGATTTTTGACCACATGCAGAAGGTCCATAACTGGGTCTGGAGCTGAGAAAAGCCATTTCCTCCATTTCAGGAGAAGGTGACTTGGTGCCAGCAAGGAGAGTGGAAGCAGCAGAGGGACAAGAAAGAGAATATCCAAGGTGACAAGATGAGGACCAAGCCTGGGGCTCAGGAACCTCCAAGGAGGTGGATGGAGGTGGAGGAGCTCAAGAAGGAGACAGGGAATCGAGAGGGGTTGGACGTCAAGGAAGCCAATGGAAGATAGAGGTTCAGGAAGTTCAGTGTGTTGGAGTTCCTACTGTGGCTCAGTGGGTTAAGACCTCGACATAGTATCCGTGAGGATCTGGGTTCAATCCCTGGCCCTGCTTAGTTAAGGGTCTAGCATTGCTGCAAGCTGAGGCATAGGTCACAGATGTGGCTTGGATCCTGCGTGGTTGTGGCTGTGGCTGGCAGCTGCATCTCCTATTCGACCCCTAGCTTGGCGACTTCCATGTGCCGCAGGTGCAGCCCTGAAAAGGAAAAAAAAAAAAAAAGGTTGAGTGCAAAGTAATTTTTTAGATTTAGTGATAAAGGAAAATGTTGGAGTTCCCATTGTGGTGCAGTGGAAACGAATCTGACTAGTAACCATGAGGATGCGGGTTCGATCCCTGGCCTTGCTTAGTGGGTTATGCATCTGGCGTTGCCCTGAGCTGTGGTGTAGGTCACAGATGTGGTTAGGATTTTGTGTGGCTGTGGTGTTAGGCCAGCAGCGCTAACTCCAATTAGACCCCTAGCCTGGGAACCTCCATGTGCTACAGGTGCCAAAGAAAAAAATGTTTAGCGAGGGGGAAACTATAGTCTAAATTAGCAGAATTAAAATCCGTATTTCCTAGGAGGATCTATATCTTTTTGATACCATTCATAAGTTGTGTTTAAATGCCTAAAAGCTATTGTTACAATTTAGACATGAAAGGACTTTAGAAAGACCCTGTATTAGATTGTATTATTATCCGTTTAGTATTGCATGTGGTACTTTTCCTGTTTCAGACTAAGAATTTTTATGGACAGGCTTGAGACTAGCCAAGTCCCCCTTTATGTAACTGTAGTATTACACAAATCCCACTTCAGTTTGATTTTCTCTGATTATAAGCCCTGCCTCTGTAGGGACTCTGTGCACTTGACCTGGATTCAAGGAGCAAGAGTGCGAGACTCAAGGTCACACCCACCGTAGCTGCTGTGCAAGAATTAGAATTGAGGGGTTCCTGGTCCCTGCTCAGCAGTGAGCTGCCCCACCTCTCCCCATGATTAAAAGTCTGTCATAATTTCCATCTCAAATGTAACGTTTTCCTCCCTGCAGTAAACACCCTTAGGAGGATTCAGAATTTTCCTAACCAATGATAACACAGATACTTAGCCCATTGAGCAACGAGGGAACTCCCCTTTTCTAGATTCTTATCCATTATATGTTATTACAGGATATTGAGTGTAGTTCCTTGTAGGTATCAATACACTTTTTCTTGTATATTTATCAAGTTTTTCCTAAGGGACTAAGAGACTGTTCTTAATTTGTGATTGATATACTTTCTGCCTTGAGAACTGCTGTTTAAACGCTGTTAGAGGAGTTCCTGCTGTGGCACAATGGGTTAAAGATCCTGTTTTGTCTCTGTGGAGCATGGGTTCAATCCCGGGCCTGGCAACAGCGGATTAAGGAGCTGGCGTTGCTGCCGCCGTGGCGTAGGTTGCAGCTGCCACTTGGATTTGATCCCTGGCCTGGGAACTTCTGTGTGCTGTGGGTGCAACCAAACAAGGGGAGAGTGGGAATAAATGTTAGACTCTCAGAGAATTGTCAGTTGAGCTGATGCAGTCGAACCATCAGTGTTCATCTCATGAGCAGGGCCTTGAGGAGCTGGAGGGTGTGGGTGGCTGGTAAAACGGTGGAGGTGCGTTGGGTCTCAGCGCAGCTCCCGACAAGGATGGCAGGGTCGGCGCAGTTCTGGACAGCGGGCTGTAGCGGGGATGTGGAGTCGGAACGCGCCAGATTAGAGGTGTGATGGCAGCTCCTCCAGATGGCTCTGGCTCCCACCGCGGGAAAGGGAATGAGTGGGAGGGAGTAAGGGGAGACTGGGTTGGATTAAATGTTCAAGTTGGATAAAGTTTAAAAAGCCTCTGGCTGATTCATACAGAAGATGTTCAAGAATATACTCAATGCCATAGAAATAGGTATTTTTTCTGTATTCGGCCACGCCTGTGGCACATGGAAGTTCCTGGGCTAGGGGTTGAATCAGAGCTGCAGATGCAGGCCTGCGCCACAGCCACCCCGGATCCGAGCTGCACCTGCAACCTGCACTACAGCTGGATCCTTACCCCACTGAGCGAGGCCAGGGATCAAACCCATATCCTTACGGACACTATGTCAGGCTCTTAACCCATTGAACAACAGTGGGAACTCCTAGAGACATTTTTTTAATGAAATTCTGTTACAGCCAAAAGAGTAAAGGCAAGCTAAATAAAATAGTGACTTTTCTATGTCACTACATGGGGACTGTGTTTAAAAAAAGAAAAGAAAAATCGAGTGGACAGCTCTTGGAGAAAACCTTAATCTTTGTCTTTTTATTTTAGATTCTCTGGGGGTCAGGGTTATAATGTTTCTACCTCTTCTCTCCTTGCCTGGTGTCACTTGGGAGTCCCTAGGGTTTTGCATGAAGCGAGAACAAGACTTAGCGAAGGAATCAGTATGCTGGAACGATGGAGAGAATACAGGTAATAGACTTAGCGGGGCGAGGTGAGACCGGGCGCCTTGGGCGGGAGTGTGGTGGTGGCAGGGCTGGGAGCCGGCCAGCGCTTTAGGTTAGAGCCTGGAGGAGTTATTAATAGTGTTTGCGCTGGGGTCTGAGGCGTGGGTGGTTTAAGAGGTAGAAAGGGAATGGAACTTTCATCCTGGGCCCTGGAATTTTGGTTCAGATTCTATTCCTGGACCATGTGCCTGTAAATGTGTTTCACGTCGTGGAAATCGAGAAATGAGTGTCACGCTCCTGTGCCCGCCCCCTCTCTGTTTACAGTCGTTTTCCAATTGACATTTTAGTTATTCATCCTCATGAAATAACAGGTGATAAAATACCTATGGGAAATACGTTTCAGCAGATTTTACACTGAAGTAATTAGAAGTAAGTGTCTCAAAAACTTTCAGTCTGAGGAAGCTCTCTGACTGCCGTTGTCTAGGGAGGTACACATAGTTTAGATCCAGTAACTGCAATTTGATGCTAATTAGACGCTCTGATTTGGTCCCAGGAGAGAAGGTGGTGCTCAATTGTGAATGGTTGGCCGCGGGGAGAGCAAAATTAGGAAAACAGCATAGCAATGCTTTCAGCCACCTCCACCTCCTGAGAGTTTGAAATTCCTATCCTTCCCTCCAAATCCTTTTTATTTTGCGTCCACAGGGTTCAGATTTAATACATTTGCCATCGTTTATGCTGCATTCTCCGCAATTTCCATAGTTGCCGTTGGGCCCAAAGGTCTGGAAGCTGTTTATTCTACAAACTCCTAGCATGTGCTGAGCCCCTTTCATAGCGACGGGGGATTTTTTCTGAAGAAGGGCGTCCTGCAGGCCCAGCCTCACACTTGAAAGCAGACCTGCCTGTTCAGAAGGCTCCCTTTGGGTTGGGACTCGAGGGGAACGCAGAGCCTGGGTTTGCTTACTTTTGATTTTAGAATATTACGAAAACGGCTTCAGAATACACTCGTAGAAATGGGAACACAGTGATCTCCAAGTCAAATTGTGCTGGCTTCTCAGCTGATGTTTTCCTTTTAACTTTTGATTTACCAACCTACTCCATTCCTAGAGAAATATTTTTTAAAAACCGTTTTACAGGAGTTCCCGTCATGGTGCAGCGGTTAATGAATGGAACCATGAGGTTGTGGGTTCGATCCCTGGCCTCGCTCAGTGGGTTAAGAATCTGGTGTTGTCGTGAGCTGTGGTGTAGGTCGCAGACGCGGCTCGGATCCCGCGTTGCTGTGGCTGTGGTGAAGGCCGGCAGCTACAGCTCCGTTTAGACCCCTAGCCTGGGAACCTCCATATGTTGCGGGTGCGGCCATAAAAAGCAAAAAAAAAAAAAAAATCGTTTTACAGTGTTTGTGAGTAACGGACATTGAGGCCTGGCCTTGGTATTATTGAGTCGTCCTGCTAGCCTTGCAAGCTTGTTAAAAGTAATTCAAAGATTAGTTTTTAACTCCCCCCCCTTTTTTAATGACTGCAGCTGTAACATATGGAAGTTCCTGGGCTGGGGACTGAACCCACACCTCCGCAGTGACCTGAGCTGCTGCAGTCGGATCCTTAACCCATTGTGCCATAGTGGGAACTTCTAATTCAAAATTTTTATTCGTGGAGCTCCCGTCGTGGCGCAGCGGTTAACGAATCTGACAAGTAACCATGAGGTTGTGGGTTCGATCCCTGGCCTTGCTCAGTGGGTTAACGATCCAGCGTTGCCGTGAGCTGTGCTGTAGGTCGCAGACGCGGCTCGGTTCCTGCGTTGCTGTGGCTACAGTGTAGGTCGGCAGCTACAGCTCTGATTAGACCCCTAGCCTGGGAACTTCCACATGCCACAGGTGTGGCCCTAAAATGACAAAAGACAAAAAAAAAAAAAAGTTTTTATTCGTGCTGCCCCCTTTGGAAGAAAGCCTGTGGTTCTTTCTGCGTAACAGAAACTGGGACAAGAAGAGAGAATTAGCATCTATTATTTAATATTTATTACCTCGACGAAGCCCCGTGCCAGGTAGTTTAAGGAGATTTTCGCTTTTGCTTTCTCCGTGGTCCTGGGAGGTAGCTGTCATCATTTCCATTTTGCAGGGAGGGCAGTCAGGTTTAGAGAGAGGTGGATGAAAGACCCAAAGTTGGGCATCATCAAGGGGTTTGCTCCTAATGCTGTGCCTGGTGCTCCAGCCTTTCTTAGGAAAGAGCTCTCTTCTGTTTGGCAAACACGCGTTAGGATCTCCCAGTTAATCTGCATCATTACGAACTACAGCCCATTGTCGGTCTGTATTGATGGATGGTGCCAAGCTGGTGCCAGCGGCAGGGCCCACGGACTGCTGGCTTGGGACTTCTGCGCTTGCACCGCCTTCCAATGACTAATGCTCAAGTGGCCTCCTGGCCCAGGTGGGGGGCCTCCATCCTGATCTGCTTCTCTCTGGGGGTTCACGCCACACTGTGCACTTGATGCTTTCTGGGTCTTGCACGAGTCTCAGGCTTTGGTCCCTCTGTCCTCCACCCGTGCCATCCTCCTTATGAGAAGGCAGGACCTGCCCGGTTCCTCGTTCAAGTCGGACAATTCTTTGAGGCCAGGTCTGCAAGCAAGCCTGGCCTGCTCTGCCCAGCCCCGGGTCACATCCTCGTGTCTGAGCCGCTCTCCAGCAGCGGCCAGTGACGCTCTGTGGGTGTCAGCCCAGGGCTGGCTTCCTGATGCCAGCCTGCTCTCAGCTGTGGAGGAAGGTCTGCCTTTCTCTCTTTGGAAATAGATGCCCTGTAGCCGCCAAAAAAATTTTTTTTTTTAAGTTCTATAATTTGTTTTGTTGTAGCGGATTTTTATTGTTGTTGCTGTTTGGTTGTATTTTGTTTTCTTCTCCTTTTAGGCTGGATTCAAACTATGCTTTCCTCTAGTTTGGCTTGAAGATTTTAGCGGTATTGCTGCTGAGAATGTCTGTTTTGTGTAGATGGAATGGACTTTGTTTTGCTTTTTGGTAGTTATTCTTTTTCTTTTCTCTTTGGGCTGCACCTGCAGCATGCAGAAATTCCCGGGTCCGGGATCGAACCCACACCACATGAGTGACAATGCTGGACCCTTAACCACTGAGCCACCAGGAAACTCCATTTTTTCTTTTATTATTTTTTTTTTCTCTCAAAACCAAGGGATGTTTCTGGCATTCTTCACAGCATTGTCTTGCTCCCATCCCAGGCAATTTATCTTGCCTCTTCATGTAATGAACAATGTCTTTACTGCCTTTTCTCCCCTGCTAACTTGAGGCCCTTTGATAAGCGGTGCTGGGTCTGATTCATCCGTGATTCATTCTCGGTGCCCAGCTTCGCACTTTGGTGTTAATTGGGACTTAAACGTTACTACGTGTAAAGTGAGCTCTTTCTCAGCTGCAGTCGGTACAACCTGAGACTCAGATGCACACAGTGTGAAACCACATGGATCCTGGTGTTTACTTTGTGCAGAGTTCCTGATGTTGGTTTACTTCTTGAGTCGTTCTGATTTGTCCCGTAGTAATGGAATGAAACCACAGCTGTTTGACCGCTGGGCACTCTCACATGTGCTCCTTTCTGCAAAATTCAAGGGTGTGTCAAAAACTAAAGCAGGTGTTTCTCTCACCCCCTCAGAAAGGCGTCACCATCTGTGGTGTGGCTCTCGGTTTTGTGTTTGTTCTGTTCCAAGCTTTACCTCCAGTTTCCGTGCAAGTGACACAGAATCACAGGGGCCTTCTCTCTGAGCTGGTGCTTCGGTTTCACGTTTACTGTTTGTCAGTGGGAGGACATTAAAACATTTATGAAAGGTGTTTGAAAAAGAATTGACTATAAAACTTACACATTTTTTTTTTATTTTCAAGTGTAAAATAGACATTTTTGCGAAGAAGGTATATATAGCTGTAGGTTTTCTTTTTCCTAAATAGATGATTTCATTTTATTATTCTTTTTCTAAATAGATGACTTTAAATAGATGTTTAAATGATGTATAAACAACGTGGCATCTTCAAGTATCAAGTTTGCCTTTTTTTTTTTTTTTGGGTGGGGGTCGGGAGCGGCACCTGCAGCGAATGGAGGTTCCCAGGCTAGGGGCTGAATGGGAGCTGCAGCTGCTGGCCTTCGCCACAGCCACAGCAACCCCAGATCCAAGCCGCGTCTGCGACTGACACCACAGCTCACGGCGACGCCGGATCCTTAACCCACTGAGCAAGGCCGGGGATCGAACCCGCAACCTCATGGTTCCTAGTTAGATTCATTAACCGCTGCACCACGACGGGAACTCCCGAAAAAAAATGTAGTTTTTAAAGGTAACACTCCATTTAGTTATTACAAAACCTTGGTTATATTCCTCATGTTGTACATATGTCCTGGTGGCCTGTCTCACACCCAGTAGTTTGTGACTCCCGTCCCCACACCCTGCACATAGGCGCTCGAGGTATGATGTGCCGATTGTCGCATCCTTGGATTTCGTCCCCGGGCACGTGAACTTTGTGGGAGCCCTCCTGGGAAGCCCTTGTTTTGAACGGAGGCCGGACGGGCGGACAGGACTGCCGGCCCTGGGTGTGCAGTGGCCCAAATGGAGTCACCTGCCCGGCTTCCAGCTGGGTTTTTTTGGGGGGTGGGGGGGAGGCGGGCGGTGGGTGTTTCACATGAGCCGTTTGATAAATAACAAGGGACTCGCTGCGACTTGGTTCATAGTAAGCGGTAAGTGCTGCACTCTGTAGGTCTGCCGTTTGGGGAGGATAGCCCGAAACTTCCTATTTTCATTGTAATCAGTCAGCCTTTGTCCACAGGCCGGATTCTGTAACATGCCACGGTCTCCTGAGGGGCTGTGCCGTCTTCTTTTGTTAAGGGCGGTTCCATGAGCTCTTTGTGCGGGAACAGTGTGTTAGTGTCCATGCGAGAAGCTGGTGAGAATGGTCTGTGAATGGAGGCAGCCAGCCCGTTGGGAGTGCCGGCTTACCTCTGGCCTTGGAGCAGGAGCAGAGTGGTTTGTGGTCTCTGAAATCTCTTAGGACCTGAGGAGATAATAAAGAACCCACCTGGGGAGTTCCTGTCGTGGCGCAGTGGTTAACGAATCCGACCAGGAACCATGAGGTTGCGGGTTCAATCCCTGGCCTCTCTCTGTGGGTTAAGAATCTGGCATTGCTGTGAGCTGTGGTGAAGGTTGCAGACGCGGCTCGGATCCCACATTGCTGTGGCTGTGGCGGAGGCCGGTGGCTACAGCTCCGATTCAACCGCTAGCCTGGAACCTCCATATGCCGCGGGTGCGGCCCTAAAAAGACAAAAAAAAAACAAAAAACCCACTTGGCGGGCTTGATCAGGTGGTGCAGACGTGGCTCACACAGGGACTTCATGGACACGGTAGTGCTGTTTGCACCCCCAAACTCCCTTCTGGCTCCCAGAAAAACTAACCGTATTGTCTGAGGACAAACACTGGGTGGAGTCTCTGAATCGATAAGCTGCCCAGCTGGTAGACAGCAAGGCTGGAGGAAACCCAGAACCCTTTTTTTTTTTTTGCCTTTTGTCATTTTAGGGCCGCACCTGCGGCATATGGAGGTTCCCAGGCTAGGGGTCTAATCGGAGCTGTAGCCGCCGGCCTTCGCCACAGCCACAGAAACGCGGGATCCGAGCCGCCTCTGCAACCTACACCACAGCTCGCGGCAACGCCGGATCCTTAACCCACTGAGCAAGACCAGGGATCGAACCCACAACCTCATGGTTCCTAGTCGGATTTGTTAACCACTGAGCCACGAAGGGAACTCCCCAGGAACTTCTAAGACATGGTTTTGTCAGGCAGGGGGGCTTACAAAGGGAATTTAATTTGAAGAAGGCCTGAATCTTAGGGAGAAATTTCTCAGCAGGAAATACATTCTTTCTACCCGGTTGGGAGGTGTGGAACGCATTTTCAGGGTGTGGTTAAGTACTCATTCATCTTTTTCTTCTTCAGCACTTTCTCCTTGACCTGGTTGGCCCGGCAGCGAAAAGTTTTGTAAACACTGGGCCCTGTGAACTTAGGCCAGGCCCTGACTGTAGGCTTCTAGATTGATTAATTTTGTAGCCTTTCTTTAGGTGTGGCCTTTTTTTTTTTTTTTTTTTTTTTTATAAACTGGGATGTAGCTGAAGATTCAATTACATTCGGCCCATGGCTTTTCTTCACAAAACTCGGGAGAGAAAAAGGTAAGATCTCTTCATGTTAGATTAAAACGACATCGTGGTGACAGGCAGTTCAGGGGCTCTGGAAAGGCAGGTCTCCATGCTGCACGGAGCACGAGTGACATCTGTTGACGGACGACTCTGTCCACACAGGCTGCCTACGTGCGGTTGCGGGTGTAAGCACACTCTTTGTAGAACCAGCGTCACAAAACTTTGCTGAATCACAAAAGTTTTGTGGCAGATGGGGTTCACCCAGCAGTGGCTTGAATCGTGCACACTTTACGCTCGGGGCCCTCTCAGACCTTCCTGCCGCTGCAGGAGGAGGTCGCAGGGCCTGTCCCGCTCTGGACTCGCCCTGAATCCAGTCAACACCATGAAGAGAATGTTCTACTTACCGAAGATGGGTTTCAGTCCATCCAGCTAGATGAAAGTTCATTGTTCTCGCGGCCCCGGGGCTCACGGGAAGAGGGGGAGCGGGAAGGGGACACCGGGAGCCGTGGAAGAGCACTTGGAACTGCTGATGGGTCACAGCGGCAGAACCACTGTCCCCTGTGCTGGGACCAGAGCGATTTGGTGACCTGAGTTCTGGTCCCTGTTTCCTCCCACTCCGTGTGACAGGTCTGATTGATCCTTTTGAGGCCTCCCCGTCTTCACCTGCAAAACGAACAGGGTTTAAACCGATGTGCTCTAAACGTAAACGGCAATCCTGCCTAAAGTCATTGCAGTGCACAATGAATAATAGTTATATTAATTGGGATTCTCCAGGGAAACAGACCAACAGGAGTCTGCCTGTCTTCCTTCTCTTCTTTTCCTCCTCCCTCCCTTCATCCATCCATCCATCCCTCCGTCTGTGTACCTATTGAGAGATTGTGAGAAACTGTTTCTCAAGATTGGAGGGACTAGCAGGTCTGAAATCCCTAGGGGAGGCCAGAAATCTGGACATTCAGGTAGAAGTTGTTGCTGTCTTGAGTCCAAGTTCTGTGTGACAGGAGGCTGGAAACCCAGGCACGTTTTTATGTCGGTCTGGAGGCAGAATTCCTTCTTCAGGAAACCTCAGTCTTTGCCTCAAGGCCTTGAGCAGATCGGATGTGGCCCTCCCCACTTTGTGGAGGATAACCTGCTTTGCTCAAGGTCTGCTCATCTCAGTGTTCATTCCACCTAAAAAGATCGTCACAGCAACATCTAGACTGCTGTTTGCCTAAACCTGTGGGTACCATAGCCTGAGTGGACACATGATGTGAAGTACTGATGTACAATGTGATAATTTCTGCTGTACAGCACAGTGATTCGGTTGTACGTGTACACACATCCATTCTCTTTCAGAGTCTTTGCCCACATAGATGATCACAGAATGTTGGGTCGAGTTCTCTGTGCTGGACAGCAGGTCCTGTTGGCCAACTATTCCATACACCTCAGTGTGCGTGTGCCAGTCTCAAGTCCCCAGTCCATCTCTCCCTCCTTCCTGTCCCTTTTGGTAACCATGAGTTTGTTTTCAGTCTGTGAGTCAGTTTCTATTTTGCAGATAAGCTCATTTGTATCCTTTTTATAGGTTCCACATATAAGTAATATCATATGATTGTCTTCCATTGACTAACTTCACTTGGTACGATAATTTCTCTGTCCATCCATGTTGCTACAAATGGCATTATTTCATTCTTTTATGGCCGAGTAATTTCCATGGTATATATGTAGCACACCTTCTTTATCCGTTGCTCTGTCAGTGGGCTTTTAGGTTGTTGCAAGTCTTGGCTATTGTAAATACTGCTACAGTGAACATTGGGGTGCACGTGTCTTTACGCTTTCTCTGGAAGGATGCCCAGGAGTGGGATTGCTGGATCATATGAGCCCCTTACTTTCAAAGCAGTCGACATCGTCTCCAGAAGTAGACAAGTGACAAAGAACTGATGCCATGAAATTGCCTCTATTAGAGTGGTGAAGTGAAGGAGGGGGTGTGACATGTTGTGTCTTGGCAGGAGGAAGCAGGGAAGGCTTCGTGGAAGAGGAGACACTTAAGCTGGCTCCTGACAGGTAATTAGGAGTTCTCCAGGGAGGAACTCCCAGCAGGAGATGGTATGTACAAAGGTGTGGAGAATAAAAACTGCCACACTCATGAAATGGCCAGGTATTCAGAATGAATGTGTGGAAGCTTCTGTCACATAGTAAGTGCTTGAGAATCGATATCTGCTGTTATCGTTGGAAAAATTATGTATAGTTTCTTGGTTAGTAAATAACTGTTTATCAGGCCATCAGTAAGACAGGATAATTCTTGGCTTTTAAACAGTGTAGTGTGTTTAGGAGTTCCCATCGTGGCTCAGTGGTTAATGAACCTGACTAGCATCTGTGAGGACGTGGGTTCAATCCCTGGCCTCGCTCAGTGGGTTAAGGATCCTGCATTGCTGTGGCTGTGATGTAGGCCAGTGACCACAGCTCCGATTGGACCCCTTGCCTGGGAATCTCCATATGCTACAGGTGCGGCCCTAAAAAGAAAGACAAAAAAAAAAAAAGAAAAGAAAAAGAAAACCAACCCCAGTGTAGTGTGTTTAGAGTACACTGAAGCTTGTTTAACTTTCCATTCTGTTTTAAAATATTTTCTTGTCCATACAGATTTAATTACAAAGTGAATTAAAAAGTATGTTTCTTTGGGATTTATCTTATAAGGCAAGCGTTCTAGACCAAATATACCTATTATTTACGTTTCCAAAACCTTTTCTCTGAACCAGTTATGTCACCTTGGGCAAATCGGTCTACCTCTTTTAGCGTTAAATTCTCACTTTTAGAGTGAGCGAGTTGGGCTGGTTTTTAAAGGTCCAGCCATAGATTATTCTATGATCTGTAAAGGAAAACTGTTCTCTCCACGTGACTGTTTATATAGATGTATTTCTGTAGCATGAGTCGTCGTGGTCATCACAGCTTGCCCGGTAATTGTGACTGTTTACAATGAAAGTACTTTATCACTACTTTAGAGAATTTCACGTTTCATCCACTTTATTAGCTCTTTTATGTGCACTATCCTGTAATACTTAGAATAACCCTGCAAAGTAGATATCATTTCCATTTTATAGCTGAAGAAGCCAGAGGCTCAGACAATTTAAATAAATAGGTGGTAGTAGGGAAGCTGGGGGCTGAACTCTTATCCTTCGGCTCCAAAGTCTGCTTGCTTTTTTTTCCCCCCCTGGTCTTTTTAGGGCTGCACCTGCAGCATGTGGAAGTTCGCAGGCCAAGGGGTCGAGTTGGAGCTGTAGCCTCTGCTCTACAGCACAGCCACAGCCATGCCAGATCAGAGCCGCGTCTGCAACCTACACCACGGCTCACGGCAACGCCGGATCCTTAACCCACTGAGCACGGCCAAGGAGTGAACCCACATCCTCGTGGATACTAGTCAGAATCTTAACCTGCTGAGCCACGGTGGGAACTCCCAAAGTCTACATTCTTTACCAAGGGTTGTGACCTTGGAGCCATAGTACACAGTTATTACTAGAACCTAGTATCTTGTGTATGTAGCAGAGGTGAAATAACTTTTTGTAAGACAAGTCTCCACTTGAAAGTAACACAGTATTGTGTATCAGCGATAGCTCAGTAGCAGTAATTAATAGTGATGACGGTGGTCATGATGACCATAATAATAATTACAATAATACCAATAGACTAGTCTCATTCCCTGAAAACTATCTAACATTTTAAACAGTGAAAAAAAAGGGAGATACTTTCTGCTCTGTTGACCAACAGGGCCATGGGTTTTTATGTATCACTGGGCAGTGTATCAAGCATAGGAAGAAAGTATTATTCTCCATAACATGAGAGGACCCAGAAACCACCTGCTTAATGAGTAACGCAGCTCAGATCTTTGACCCCAATCACCTGCATTTCAATTCCGCCCCACAACCCATGATAACTGCTCTTGACAACGCTGGTTCATTTAGGTTCTTGGCTGGTCCCTCTGTGCAGGAAATCATTTTCCGAAGTTCCAAATAGCATTCATGGAGCTCTTATTGTAGCACTGTGGGTTAAGAATCCAGCTGCTGCAACTCGAGGTGCTGTGAAGGTGTGGGTTTGATCCCTGGCCTGCCATGGTGGGTTGAAGGATCGGATCTGGCATTGCCACAGACGCAGCGCAGATTTGATCCCTGGCTTGGGAACTTCCATGCCTTGGGTGTGGCCATTAAAAAAAAATAGCATTCAGATCTCAGCCTAGTTGCTATCTCTGAGGGCCATTTCCTAATCTTCCAATTTAATTTGGACCCTTGTCACTCATTAGTTCATCATCCTATATGATGTCATGTTTCTGTACTGCAGGTATCATTCTAGGATATTTTACTTAGTTGTTTGTTTACCTATTTGTTTGCTTCCCCCCATCTGAATAAAGCTCAGTGAGAGCAGAGACTTTTATTTACTACTCTACCCGCAGCATCTGGAGTGGTGGCTTGATAGCAGTCGGCTCATTCTGTCTAGTGAACCGTCTCTCCCTCTTATCTGTCCCCCTCCCCCATTTCTCTCTCCTTCCCTCCCTCCCTCCCTCCATCTGTCTGTACAGTGCCTTGGCCGCATAAAGCTCTCGGATGAAGCGGAACATCTGCTGCTCACACTAGGAAGTGGGAAGACGCTCGTATTTCCTTTATAGTTAATTGCTTGACTATATTAATTGCTTTGTCTTTTAGATGCTCCCTTTTTGTATCCTGCCCAAGATAAGAGCAGAATGCCGAGACACTGAGCTTTAATCTCACAATTCTGATTTTGAGGATTTGTTTTTCACCATCTCCGTGTTTCTGTTTTCTTTAGCCAGGGCTCTGTGCCTGAATGACAAAGACTGCTCTTGAGCTATCTCATCTTTGCGGACGAGTGAATGGTACTTCTTCCAGGGTAACTTCTAGTTGCTTGTACAGCTCAAAGGCAATGATGTCTGTCATTTTGTATTTCTTGGGTGTCTCGTCCCACGTAGCTCTGTTAACTGCTCTTTGAATGCGGGCTTGGGGGGGGGGAGTCAGCGGGGACTCCTCAGGTGCTGGTGACTGAGTTTCCCACTGTCTGAGTGGCTTACTGCGATCGCACTTGCATTTGATGTGCTGGCCAGTCTTCTCTATGTCGAAGAGCATATGTCCCTCTTCTCTGGGAACTTAGGGGAGACACTGAAGCCTGGGAAGTGTTCATTTCCTTTTCTTTAGATGTCAAATACCAAGAGAGCCTGTGTTTGAACTCCGGCTAGGACTCTCTGCCGAGGAGCGAGCTAGCGTATGTCATTTGTAGTTGTTAAGATCAAGTCATCTCAGGAGACCAGGTCCCTAGGAAGCCACCGAGGAAAGGTCAGTTTCCACCTCTGATGTTAAGGCTGGTTCGGACTGGGGCGTCTTCCTAGTAAATGTGTAGTTGTTGCGGGGTAGGTGCTCCAGCAGAGGGGAGCCGAGCAGGTCCCAGGGCAGCATTTGGAATGGTTGCAAGTAATTTCCTGGAAACGTTGCTCCCTCTGCAGTTCGTGCTTGTTTTGCTGGAGCGCAGACGTAGGCAGAGTCTTCTCTCCAGGCTGCAATCCATCTCAGCTTTGCCGGGCCACTTTGCTCCCTTTGGATCTCGACTCAGGATGCTGCCTGCAAAGACGGCCTCCAACTACTTAATCTGAGGTGGCCACCTGCTGCACTATCACTCTCTTTTAGTTTACTTAAAAACATTTTTTAAAATTGAAATATAGTCGGAGTTCCCGTCATGGCTCAGTGGTTAACAAATCCGACTAGGAACACTGAGGTTGCAGGTTCGATCCCTGGCCTCACTCAGTGGGTTAAGGATCTGGCATTGCCGTGAACCATGGTGTAGGTCGCAGACATGGCTCAGATCCCGCGTTGCTGTGGCTGTGGCGTAGGCCAGCAGCTGTAGCTCTGATTCGACCCCTGGCCTGGGCACCTCCATATGCCGCAGCTGTGGCCCTGGAAAAGACAAAAAATAAATACATAAAATAAATTCAAAAAATAGTTGACTTACAATGTATTAGTTTCAGGTGTATAGCAAAGTAATTTGATTATATATGTATATGTGTGTGTGTGTGTGTGTGTGTGTGTGTGTGTGTGCGTGTATATATTTTTTCAGATTCTTTTCCATTGTAGGTTATTATAAGGTATTGAATGTATTTCCCTGTGCTATACAGTAGGACCTTGTTGGTTATCTATTTTATGTATATTAAGGTGTATATTTTGATCCCAAATTCCTAGTTTATCCCTCCTCTCACTTTCTTCTTTGGTAACCATGAGATTCTTTTCTGTGTCTGCGAGTCTGTTTCTGTTTTGTAAATAAGTTCATTTGTATCATTTTTTTTTCTCTTAATGGATTTTATTTCACTTATAGGTGTGCATAAATCATCACAAGTCAATTTTACAGATTTTGTATCCCAAACCCCCAGTGCATCCCCCCACCCCCCCAGATTGTCTTATTTGAAAAACCAAGGTTTTCCAAAGTCTGTGAGTCATTGTCTGCTCTGTAAGAAGGTTCATTGTGTCTTTTAGT
>PVHT020000077.1:5225820-5258238 GCA_004024745.2 Catagonus wagneri | reverse complement strand
TATTTTTGTGCATGGTGTTAGGAAGTGTTCTAGTTTCATTGTTTTACATGTAGCTGTCCAGTTTTCCCAGCACCACTTATTGAAGAGGCTGTCTTTTGTCCAATGTATATTCTTGGCTCCTTTATCATAGATTAGTTGACTGTAGATGCGTGGATTTAATTCTGGGCTTTCTATCCTGTTCCACTGATCTATATTTCTGCCTTTGTGCCAGTACCATACGGTTTTGATCACTATAGCTTTGTAGTATAGTCTGAAGTCAGGGAGCCTGATTCCTCCAGCTCCATTTTTCTTTTTCAGGATGTCTTTTGCTATTCTGGGTTTTTTGTGTTTCCAGACAAACTTTAAACTGTTTTGTTCTAGTTCTTTGAAAAAGGTCATTGGTAATTTGATAGGGATTGCATTGAATGTGTAGATTGCCTTGGGTAGTATAGTCATTTTGATAATATTGACTCTTCCAATCCAAGAGCATGGTATGTCTTTCCACCTGTTTAAGTCCTCCTTGATTTCTTTCATCAAGTATCGTTTTTTTTAAGATTCCACAAATAAGCGATATCACGTGGTATTTATCTTTTGTTTTCTTCGCTTAGTATGATAATCCCTAGGTCCGTCCATGTTTCTGCAAATAGGATCGTTTCATTCTTTTTAATAACTAATCGTCTATCGTGTAAATATAACCACGTCGTCTTTATCCGTTCCTCTGTCAGTAGGCACTTAGGTTCCTTCCACATTTTGGCTCTTGTAAAGAGCTGCTGCTATGAACACTGGGGTGCAGGTATCTTCTAGAATTAGAGTTTTCGTCTTTCCTTTGTAAAATTTTTTTGTGACACTTGATTTACGGTGTTCTGTCAATTTCTGCTACACAACAAAGTGACCCAGTTATACATATACATTCTTTTTCTCGCATTATCCGCCATCATGTTCCATCACAGGTGATTAGATATAGTTCCCTGTGCTATCCAGCAAGATCTCACTCCAAATACAATAGTTTGCATCTACTAACCCTGGATAGAGACCCAGGGGCTGGGATTGGAGGATCATATGGCATCTCTGTTTTTAGTTTTTAAAGGAACCTCCCTGTTGTTCTCCACAGTGGCTGCACCAATTTACATTCCCATGAACCGACATCATCCTATTTTAACTCTCTGCAAAGTGCTTGTCTCTAGCTGATAGTTTGCTCCTTTGTGTATTTATTCATTGGTTTGTTGTCCAGCCTCAGTCACTGGAGCAGAATTTCCATGAGCTCAGGGCATGTGTCTGTCTGGTGCGCCACAGACATTGTTTGGTTAAATATGTAATGAGTTCAAGTTAAATGAAGCTCACTGTACAAGTGGTCGGTGTCACGTGGTGAGAAATTTGTTCACTCTGGAGGAGATTTTGAAGATTCAATCTGTTGATAAGTTTCAAACAGGAAGTTTTCTAACATTTCTGGGTTTATTTGTAAATAAAGCACACTCTACAACTAGCCATTTTGATGGTAATTAGTCACCTTTGTGTTGACTGACCTTTATATCATCGACATTAGAATATTCAGAAGGGATCCAATTAGCCTTGCAGAACTGTTTCATTTATGCTTCCACAAAGCCCAGAAACTATGACTGAAAGACACCTGTTTCAAAAACCTAAAATTTAGATTTTGGGGTGAGTTGGACCACCTGAGTTCTTTGAATCCTCTCTACCATTTCCTGGCTCAGTTTCTGTAAAATAGGAGTAAGAAAAGCATTTTTTGACATTCTAGTTGTGGCTCAGTGGGTTAAGAACCCAAATTAGTCTGCATGAGAACGCGGCCTCAGGTTACAGACCCTGTGTTGCTGCAAGCTGTGGTGTAGGTCACAGAAGACACAGCTCGGATCTGGCATTGCCATGGCTGTGGTGTAAGCTGGCTGCTGCAGCTCCCATTCAACCCCTAGCCTGGTAACTTCCAAATGCTGCAGGTGTGGCCCTAAAAAGAAAAAAAGAAAGAACAGCATTTTTCTCACAGTGATTGTGATTAAGTAAGTTAATAAATATGTCACATTAATTTGTTTTATTTGGCATATACTTGGGTTTTTATATATGAAATAAGTTAACTGGGCTTAAAAATAATATATTTGGATCCTGTTCAGAAAGTGGTGACACAGCTTTGAGGATCTCTTTTTGCATCACATGAATCAAACTGCTGTCCCTTCCTGAGCTCGCCAGGAGGAATAGACTTGCTCGTAATTGTTTACAATTTCACAAAGGTGTATTAATGAGAAAACATTGTAGATCTGCCATTTTCTATAAATATAGCGATGCTGTTGTCTTTTTGGTATCAGACAGATTTGTTTTGAGTCTTTCAGTGGTACTAGTTTTGTGCAAATTACTTGACTCTGCTTAGGATTTTTTTTTTCCCCACCTGCCAAGTAGTGATAATAATACAAATCAAAGAGGATTGCCATGAGAATTAAATATAAAATATTAAATATAGGTAATGCTGCTAGGACAGTGCTGCCTAATCTTTAGTTTCCTTCTTTCTTGCCATCCAGACCTTAGATTTAAGAAAGATTTTGATATCCTGCCGTTCCCATTATGGCTTAATGGGTTGAGGACTCGCTGTTGACTCTGAGGATGCGGGTTTGATCCCTGGCCTTGCTCAGTGGGCTAAGGATCCGACTTTGCCATGAGCTGTGGTATGGGTCACAGACGTGGCTCAGATCTGGCGTGGCTGTGGCTATGGTGTAGGCTGGCGGCTATAGCTCCAATTGAACCCCTCGCCTGGGAATTTCCATAGGCCACAGGTGCGGCCCGAAAAAGAAAAAAGAAGGATGTTGATCTCCAGAGGAGAGAGCACATGGTTAGGAATGTTTAGAAATAGTGTCCTATTGATATGATGAAAGGAACAGGATATTTAGCGTTCAGAGTGGTAAGCTTGGCGGGGAGCGTGGTACCGGGGAAGACGAGGCCCGCTTGCTCAGTTTTTGAGGAAAGAACTAGGACCAATGAGTAGAAGTGGAAGGAAACCCCTTTGCATTTCATGTAGGGAAGGTCTTTCTTAGGAGCTGTGGGAAATCGAGAGGGGTGACCCTGAACTTCCAGGGTGGACGTGGCCTCTGGAGGCAGGTTGGCTGCAGATCGAGAGCTGGCTTCGCTCACCAGGAAGGTGGCTGCCAGGGCCTGTGTGGTCCTTCACGGTACCTCTTCTGTGTAAATGGCTCCCTTTCCGAAATCCTGGTGCCGCTCTCAGCCAGGTCCCCTGTGCAGAGAGAGATGTCCCCGGAGGTCCAGACAGCCTTCTGAAGCCAGGGGGCTGGGACTGCCGACGGCTTTCTTTCAGAATGTTTTTCAGGATTTGAAACTTTCCTGTTGGGGGTCTTTTCATTTGCATCAGAGGTTGCAAACTGGTGGGCTTGTGGCGGGTTCAGAGCTGTGGATAAGCTTTGTCGGGCCTGTAACATTGAGTCCCTGACACGTGTCTTCAGAGTACTTAAATGAGTTGCCTACCTTTAAAAACTGAAAAATTGCCATAAAAGCAGCATTTTCAGTGTTTCTGAAAAATGTGGTTCATCTGGCAGCGTTCCTAGGCTTCTGCGTTCCCAGGTGGCATGGGGTTCTGGAGCGGGCAGCTGCCGGCCCTTTGGGATGACAGGTTGTCACGGGCCAGTTTGCCACAGTCCCCACCCCTGCGTGCAGCCTCCCCAGCACTGAGCATCAGCTGCCATTTTGCATTTAGTGGAGTTGTTTTCCTTCTAGTAGAATTAGGAAAAAAGTGTAAAAATGCTCTCCTTCCATGTCAATAGGGGGAAATGGAAGTCGTTTCCACAGAGTTTCATATTTGAGGAAAAATGGAGCATTGCGGGTGCTAAAGAATGCTTTTCATTTGCAAGCATATGGCTTGTTTCTTAAAAGCACAGCACTCAGGCTTGCTTCACTGATATGATTTAAACAGCCCCGCAGGTGGGAGACTGATTCCTCATCTGGACAGTAAAATTTTCCTTCTGTGGTCATTCTTTCGCTTTTATTTTAGGCCACTTCCTCTCTTGCAGCAGCGAACTCCCTTGCCTTCTTCCTTAAGATCAATTGTTGGGTCTCCTGGCTCGGCTGGACCGTGAACAGTGTGTAATCTGCACACACACACGGCGACTCTGGAACTGGGTTCTAACCCGCCTTCTCCGATGATGGAGCCTGCGTGTCGCCTAGACTTTGTGGCACCAAAGAAATGAGGGCCTTGTAGCCTCGTTTACTGAGTGGGGTGGCCGAGAGAGCGCTCCTGGCTCCCTCGGGCTCAGGCTGAAGCCGTAGGGCTCGCTTCCATGTGCATTTGATTTCTAGTGAAAACCATAATCTGCTGTTGTCTGTCTGTTCTGTTTTACAGAGCGAGTCTGGCTGCCTTGTGAAGATAAACTAAGGGGGGCAGGGAGCAGGAAGGGGCCCCCGAGCGATGACTTCTGCTCTCTGTGGGGCGACTGGGTGGAGGAGGGTGTGTGTGGATAATGATGGAAAGACTCAACTTAATTAGCGGAATTTTTAGGATGACTGATTTAAAGTCGGCGGAGGGAGTTCTCATCTATCACTGGGTTACTTGCCAATGGCAGGCGGTGCCTCCTAGAGCATGGATTTCCCATCACTCTGTGTATTTAGGGAGAATAAGAGGGGCCCATCTGGCCGGATCCTGGAGGTGGTTCTTAAATTAAAAGCCAGACCAGGCCAGACAGATGACCTATACGGTCCCTTCGCAAACTCAGATTCAATTATTCTCGGGAATAAACTGATTAGGAACCTTTCAGCTAAAACGGCGTCACTTCAGTTCATAAAGAGAAAACATTGTGAGTGGAGTGAGAGGTAGAAAATAACACTTCTTAATTACATTTGGTTTTGGACTGATTACTTGTGCTTTCTTAAATGGTCCAATATAACCCTTCAGAAATGTTGTAAACAGATGTGTCCAGGGGTTAGTATTTATAAGCCGGGGTTTTACAAGCATAGTTCCTAAATGATTTTTTTTTCTATTAACCGTTTTCATTTTACCTTAGCTGAAACTCATTTTGTAGTTTTATTTTGGGTGGCGTGATTTTTTAATACAGATTTTTGTCATTTTTATGAAAGCATTACCTGTTACCTATTATAAAGTATTTAATTTCAAAATTTAGGATTCTAGGGGGGTGGGGGGATGCACTGTGGGTTTGGGATACAAAATCTATAAAGTTGACTTGTGATGATTTATGTACACCTATAATTGAAATAAAATCCATTAAGAAGTATAAAAAAAATAGAGTAGAATGTTAAAAATTTAGGATTCTACAGTATTGTCAGTAATTGTTCATTGTCCAGGTGTATTTAATTTGTCTATAAGGACTTAAAAGTCCCTTTAAGGGAACATTTTTTTTTCTTTTTTTAATTTTTATTATTTTTTTTCCATTATACCCAGCTGTGCAGCGTGGTGACAGGGTTACACATACATATATGGATTCATCACAAGTGGTTAGGGAACACTTTTTTTTTTAAGAATTTGTTTTAAATCTTAATTTTATGTCACTTATTTATTTGCTTATTCTTATAAAATAATTGGTCATTTGGTGAAATTAAGACTTGCTTGTTATGTAATGTAAGGTACCACTTGAACTTTATAAATATTTGTACCGTAAAATCTCTCGTTTTCATGATAATTGTCTCCATTAATTTTGTTTCTCACATTTGATGCCTTTGGAACACTTAGAAAAAGCTTATATTATGAAATTTAGACTTGCCGTGGCTTTAAATATAGACTATGCTAGTATTGCCTTTTGCTTTATCTTAAGATTGACTATTGATTGTGTGGGCACCTCCAGTTCACTTTTAAACAAGTTAAAAGTTTATTTTGCCTTTTAATTCTCAGTACATACTAAGGTTTTCATTGGTCCTATAGGGCACTGAGTTTTCTTCTTAATCCACATTGGTGAAGCTGTGGCTTTAAAGGAATGTGTACCAGGCTAGCCTTGCGTTTTGAATTATCTTAAAATTGACTGTTGATTTTAAAGATGCATGGCCGTGGGCCTTTCCGGCACCTTCTTGAGGCTGAAGCGGCCTGGAATGTGGAACACTGCAGTACAGAACAGCTGGGGCGTTTCAAGCAGAAACTCTGAAAGTCTTGCTCAGTGGGCACTGATAACACGTGGGTGGCTTATTGTAAATAAAGGGGTTTTAGAGGCTTCTGACACAAAGATAGAGACTGAACCAGATGCTGTTTTCTTTGCATGTTCACCACCGCTGCCATCATCACTGTCATCTCTTGTTCATTCATTCGTTCATTCGCTGGCTTCATGGGTACCTGTTGAGTGTTCACCCTGTGCCAGGCACTTTTTAAAATATTAGACTTCACAGTAAAAACCCATTTAACGCTATCTCTGCTTTATGGAGTTTGCAATTCTCAGGCAGCTCTTGTGTTAAACAATCTACATGTATTATTTTAATCCTTACAACAACCCTGCGAAGTAGGTAATACCATCCCCATTTTGCAGATCAAGATGCTGGGAGGTTAAGCGACATATCTAATGTCACACGGCAGGGTCTGAGGTCAGGGCAGAGGGACTCTAATGCCGGGGCCCTGAGCTGTTTTGCTGACCCCCAGGGAACTAATGATTGGATAGCAAACGAATTGCACAGGTCAGTCGTAAACGTGTGTGGGTCTCAGAGTCACACATGGGAGGTAAAACCTTCAGACCACAGCAGTGTGGGGTGTGAAGGCCAGCCAGCCAGGCTTTCACTCTTCTCTGGCCTAATCTGGAAACATTTGGATTCAGAAACAGACTTGGTAGATTTGTGACTTTGGATGAAATTACCTCTCCAAGTAATATTTCTTTGGATTTTCGGGTTTTCACGTGAATATTTTGCATGTTTCATTTTCTTCTGGTATTGCCTTCATCCAGGACATTTTTGTTGTTGTTCTTCTTCTTTTTCTTTCTTTGATGGCATTACTCAAGTTGCATGTTTTTTCAGCCCACATTATCTGAAGTACTGCTTTTCCATCAGAAGCAGCAGACCGCAGGCTCTCTAGGTACATGAGAGTGCTGTGGAATGTTTTGCTCTTTTGTGTAACTTCCTCAAAGGTGAATGTTTACATTTGTGAGCCATTATTTGATCTTTTGGAATCCTGTTTGGATAAAGGTAATTTATGTTTTTAGCCTTTGTTTATTATTGCTATTATATATAAATATATTTAACCAGACGAAGCCCTTAGAATTGACTATAGAGTATCAATAAAGAATGGTGCCTCATGCGATATTCATTCTGCATCATTGTGTGTTTGACCTCAAAAGTGAAGAGAATGGGAACTCCTGCCGTGGTACTGTGGGTGGTGGCAATGGGAACTTCCATATGCTGTGGGTGTGGCTGTAAAAAGAAAACAAAGTGAAGAATATGGAAGGAGTTGAGTTCCTTTATTTTTAAAAGAGAGAGGTTATTTCTGACAGTTCATATTACCTTTTTTTTTTTTTTTTTGGCTGCGCCCACAGGATGTGGAAATTCCTGGACCAGGGATCCAACCCATGCCACAGCAGCAACCCGAGCTGCTGCAGTGACAGCGCTGGATCCTTAACCCATTTGGCCACAAGAGAACTCCCATGTTACTTTTAATAACCATTTGTAGATTAATAATCCGTATTTTAATCACTTTATTTTATTCTTATTCACTTAGTCACTTTATTTTATGATGAAGGTACAAAAGGCTTCTAAATTGCTAAGAGATGAATTGCTAGCCCACATCTACTGTGACGCCTGAGGTATTTCTGGTGCATTCTGTGACCTGCCTTTTTATTCATTACGATTTGTCCCGTGATAGTGGAGTGTAAGATATTCACGTCAATGATGCTTAGTCTTGACTAGGCAAATAGTAAAACATGTTTTTTTTTTTTAATTTTTTTAAATTTCAGCTTTGAGTTCCCATTGTGGCTCATTGGGTTAAGAACCCAACATAGTGTCCATGAGGATGTGGGCTTGATCCCTGGCCTTTCTCTTTGGGTAAAGAATCTCGCATTGCTGAAGCTGTGGCTTGGGTCGCAGAGGCAGCTCAGATCTAGTGTGGCTGTGACTGTGATGTAGGTTGCATCTGCAGCTCCAATTTGACCCCTAGCCTGGGAGCTTCCGTACGTTACAGGTGCAGTCATTAAAAGAAAAAAAAAATGGCTTTATTTGAGGTGTAATTGATATATAAAGTGATATGTTTGATATATGAATACATTGTGAAAGGATTCCCCCCTCCCGTCTAGTGAATTAGCACTCCCCTCACTTCACTTTTTTATTGTTGTTGTTTTTCTGGGTGAGAACATTGAAGTTCTACTATCTTAGCACATTTTGTTTTTATTTTTACTTTTTAAAAATTTTTTTGTTTTGTTTTGTTATATTCAGGGCCGCACCCGTGGCATGTGGAGGTTCCCAGGCTAGGGGTCTAATCGGAGCTGTAGCCACTGGCCTATGCCACAGCCACAGCAACGCGGGATCCAAGCCGCGTCTGCAACCTACACCACAGCTCACAGCAACGCCGGATCCTTAACCCATTGAGCAAGGCTAGGGATCAAACCTGCAACCTCATGGTTCCTAGTCGGATTCGTTTCCGCTGCGCCATGACGGGAACTCCAGCACATTTTAATTATACACATTTTATAATTACATTAGCTGTAGTCGCATGTTACACATGGCTCCTCAGATCTTATTCATCTTGTAGCTAAAAGTTTGTTCCCTTTTACCAACTTTCGCTATATCCCCATCCCAACTCTGGCAACCACTCTTCTAGTGTGTGTGTGTGTGTGTGTGTGTGTGTGTGTGTGTTTGAGAGAGGAGACGGGGCGGGGGAGAGAGAGAGATTTGCCCTCAATTTCTTATTAGGAAAATTTGCAGAAATACAGAAAAGTCCAAAGTATTGTATAGTGAACAATGAACCCATCACTTCAATTCTATAATTAACATTTTTCTATGTTTACTTTTCATGTGTCATTTTGCATTGTGTGTTTGAGGATAGAATATATTTTCAGTAGTAATTTAGGTAATGTCCAGAGATCTTTGCCGGAATTCAATGTAATTTTTTTTCTTTTTTTTTTTTTGCGTTTTAGGGCCGTACCTGCGGCATATGGAAGTTCCCAGGCTAGGGGTTGAATTAGAGCTATAGTTGTTGGCCTTTGCCACAGCCACAGCAGATCCTTAACCCAGTGAGCAAGGCCAGGGATAGAACCTGTGTCCTCATGGTTACTAGTCAGGTTCATTTCCATTGAACCACCGTGGGAACTCCCAGGAATCCAGTTTTAGATGCCTGGTGACATGTATGTCAGCATGAAGCATTAGAAAGAGTTTAGCTTTTATGATGTGGAAACATGCTGGCTTTGGTAATTTTAGGATGGAGTACTACATTGAGAGTATTTTGCTAGAGACAAAGTCTAAAGAGTTTGAAAGATATGGTGTAGTTTGAAACCCCAAGTGACTCTATAAATGAACAGAACTGAAGTTATTTGGGTGACCTCAGTGATAAAAAATGGAACCCTACAATGCAAACCCGTTGGAAGTGTCTGAGGAACGCTGGAGATAATTCAGTTTTTCAGGCAGTCGTGGCTTAGAGAGATCTATGTATCAAACATATCAAAAAGCCAGGATTGAGCAAAGATAAACCAATGGGACAATCAAGCTGACAAGCTTTTGTACAGCAAAGGAAACCAAAAAGAAAACAAAAAGAAAACTTAAAGAATGGGAGAAAATAGTGTCAAATGATGCAACTGACAAAGACTTAATCTCTAAAATATACAAACAACTTTACAACTCAACAGCAGAAAAGCCAACAACCCCATTGAAAAATGGGCAAAGGACCTGAATAGACATTTCTTCAAAGAAGATATGCAGGTGGCCAGCAAACACATGAAAAAATGCTCAGCATCACTGATGATTAGAGAAATGCAAATCAAAACTACCACGAGATACCACCTCACACCAGTCAGAATGGCCATCATTAACAAGTCCACAAACAGCAAATGCTGGAGAGGGTGTGCAGAAAAGAGAATCCTCCTACACTGTTGGTGGGAATATAAGCTGATACAACCACTATGGAAGACAGTGTGGAGGTACCTTAGAAAACTGTACATAGAACTACCATATGACCCAGCAATCCCACTCTTGGGCATGTATCTGGACAAAAATCTCCTTGAAAAAGACACCTGCACACGCATGTTCATTGCAGCACTATTCACAATAGCCAAGACATGGGAACAACCCAAATGTCCATCGACAGATGATTGCATTAGGAAGATGTGGTATATATATATATATATATACACATACACACACATACATATACATATATACATATATATATATATATATATACACACACAATGGAATACTACTCAGCAATAAAAAAGAATAAAATAATGTCATTTGCAGCAACATGGATGGAATTAGAGACCCTCATACTGAGTGAAGTAAGTCAGAAGGAGAAAGACAAATACCATATGATATCACTAATATCTGGAATCTAATATACTGCACAAATTAACCTTTCCACAGAAAAGAAAATCAAGGACCTGGAGAATAGACTTGTGGTTGCCAAAAGGGTGGAGAGAGAGTGGATGGTAGGGGGGTCTGGGGTTAATAGTTGTAGACTGTTGCCTCTGGGAAGGAAAAGCAAGGAGATCCTGCTGTATAGCTCTGGGAACTATGTCTAACCACTTGTGATGAATCATATATGTATGTGTAACCCTGTCACCACGCTGTGCAGATGAGTTAATGGGAAAAAAAAAAAAAAAAAGCCAGATTGTCTTAAGAACAATAGAGGCGCCAAACATTTCCGTGCTGCTAATGGTTCTTTGAATACTTTTCCACCCTCAGAACCATCTCTTCAAATCCCCTTCTTCTTCCTGACATAATTCCCCTCGTCTCCTCCATAGCAAAGAATAATTCTCCTGTCTCAAACTTGGATGGAAGAAAAGGGCTTGTGTTCTGGTGGCTGATACTTTCTTGTTTGGGGAACCGGAATGAAGGTGCTGGATCGCAAGGAATCTCAGAGACTGGGCAGCATCCTTCTTCTTCTGCATTTACCCCGGGTGTTTTAACACGAGCACACGTTGAAAGAACATGTTGGGAATTCACATGTTTTCTGTTATGCGACTTGGCTTCCATGGCAACCTTCTGACTTCAGTCCCAGGGGTTGTGGTTACTTGGGTGGCAGGTTCTGGCTGCTGACCAGCTGTGTGGCCCTGAGCAAGTCACTTCAGGTCTCATTTTTGATCTCTCAAGTGAGGGGCTTGGAGTAGGGAATTTTTCAGCTTTGCTTCACTGTCACTAAAAATTCTTGAAAAAAAATTTTTTTCATTTCATTTTTTTTTTTTTTTGGCCGCCCCACAGCATGTGAAAGTTCCCAGGCCAGGGATTGAACCTGTGCCATAGCAGTGACAACAATAGATCCTTAACCCACTGCGCCACAGAGAACACCCACCAAGACTAAAAAAATTCTTTGGTTCTGTGTTCACTAATTTAAATTTTTGTGGAAGTTAGACTAGCTTTTATGACCATTGGGCTGATGATCTTATGTAATGGCTCTTATTCGTCAATTAAGATTAGAAAGTGTATCTTCAATCATGTATTAACTATATGGAAACAAAATTCTGTTTGCACGTGTATGTATGTGTGTATGTGTTTGTTCCTATAAGTGTAGTATGGGTACATAAATATTTTTCATGCAAGATAAGGAAATTAAAGCTTATGTGCCTAAAGTAGAATCTTTAAAATGTTATATAAGAATCTTGTCTGTTGCATGTGTAGGTCCATTGACTTTTTTTTGTTTGTTGTTTTACGGCCGCGTCTATGGCACATGGAGGTTCCCAGGCTAGGGGTTGAATCGGAGCTACAGCTGCTGGCCTACACCAGAGCCACAGCAGCGCCAGATCCTTAACCCACTGAGCGAGGCCAGGGATTGAACCTGCAACCTTATGATTCCTTGTCGGATTCATTTCTGCTTCACCATGATGGGAACTCCATTTTTAAATTAATGGAAAACATCCTAAAAATTGTTAGGTGTTTGTCCACAATAACTTGGAAACTTCTACTTAAATTGATTTCTTCTGTAGACTGTAATTTCAAAAGCTTAAGTACTACACAAATGTAATCCTGTTTTCTATTCAGTGCCGTCTTCCTTGCAATGAACATCAAATTATCTGAAAATGCTGCTTTATCTTTTGGGGATAATTTTTTTGGGGCCACACCCGTGGCATGTGGAAGTTCCCAGGCCAGGAACTGAATCCATGCCACAGAGGCAACCTGAGCCTCTGCAGTGGCAATGCCAGATCCTTAACCTGCTGAGCCACAAGGGAGCTCCCCGGGCACATTTAAATTGAAGGTCTTTCATCAAAAGATACTGTAAGACTTATCCTTGAACCTATGCTCTATCACTTTTTTTTTTTTTAAGGCAACTCAGTGCGTATTTTTGAGTAAGCAGTGATAACGAGGACTTTCAATGTAGGGCACTGTAGTAGCTGAGCTCACTTAAAAACAAAGTAACTCCACAAGGAACATGGAGTAATAATACACCCGCTATTTTGCAAATCACAAAATTATTTTGAAGGGCTGCTCTGGAGGCAGGGTTTTTATGGCCGTCACATTCCAGCTGTGGTTTTGGAGACAGAATGTTTACTACGGCTCTAAACACAAGGGTGGTAGGTGTGTATTCTTCCTGCTAAAAGCCTTAAAAAAGCAGCTGAGGCTCCCTTCCAGTGAGTAAACCTTTATTCAGCGAATGCTGGAGCCGTGTTCCTATGGAACTTTGGTGGTAATTCTGGAATGCAGGGCCAACAGCAACGCAGTCATGGGCCAGCCCCGCGGCTCCAGGGCCTGGTGGCGGGCCGTCCTGGCTAATCGCTGCAGGCAGCCCGTGGAAAACCACTTTCTGGTTAAGTCTGCATCATACTCTTCCACCAATGGAAAAAATTGAACATGATGAGGGTGTGTAGCTAGCAGACAAAAATATACCCGGCATTGCACAGGATCTGTTTTTAGCTCCTAACGGCCGAGCATGAAGTGTTAGATGCCGTTTCCTGCCTTAACACGGGCAGAAAGGAGGAGGTGGCCGTGGCCGTGGCCGTGGCCGTGTGTATGGACCCTGGCTCGGGGGAACTCCGTCCATGGAGAAAAAGTGGCTACATCCAACGTTTTGGCAAAGGTAAGAGTTACAGCTGTTGCTTTGCGCCCTTCTGCAGCTGACTTCATTTTATATGTGAGATATCAGCACTTCCCGAGATGATCCTCTTGGCAAGATATCACCATGTGCTGGCTTTTCTTTGTCTTGTGTTATTTTGTAGCCGGGCTGCCTGCCCCCCCATTGCGATGCTTTAGGGAATATCACCTTTAAGACTGAGTGTCGATCGTCTGCCACGTGCCCGTGGGCGATTGATGGCAGATGCCCATCCCATTTTACTAATTAATCTCCCCAAGCTGCAGATCTATGTGGTCTGGATTTATGTGGTCTTGTCTGTTCTCTCCAGAAAGTACCATTTCGCAGTCTGATCAGGTTGAAGCGTCTTTGACCATGGCCTTATCCTTACCAGTTAATTCTCTCAGGGCACATAGGGGAGTGAAAATGCCCTCGGGGCTTATGTTTTACAGTTTCCCGGTTATTCTGCAACTTCATCAAGCCTTGCTTTTGAGCTGAGGGAGCGCAAAAGGGTTTTGAGTTTCCTTTCGAACTTGTGGTTTGATGTTCACTCTCTATTAATGTTTATCCTTAACTTGTGTCTCGGACATTCTGAAAAGGAAGTGGGACCCCTTGGAATCTGTATGCAGGGGGGGTACTGTGTTTGAGTGGGATGATGGATTCGTGTCCTCAGGCGCTTGAATGCCGAGTTCCTCGGCAGGGATGGAGGGACCTGGCTTGGCAGTCTTCCCCTCAGCTTGATGTTAATTTGGCCAAGCATGTAATTCTCAGAAAATTGGTAGGTGGAGAGACAGAAATAGGAAGCTTTATTGAAGTCATTGTAACTTGGAAGATTATTTATAGAATTTCTGGAAAGTTAGGGGACGGCAGAACAGCTGCTGGAGTTTTCCCTAACGCGTTTCGGCGTTTCGCCGTGGTCCTGCGTCACACTTAGGGATTCTAAAGTTTTATACTCAACTCTTGGTAGAATGAGGTTATGGGTTATTTTAGGGCAGGCAGTGGGTGTGCCCCTGCTGCGTGTGCCTGCTCTGTGGGGACATTGTCCCTTGTCCGTTCCTTCCCTCCGTTTACAGAAATGCCTTTTACGGTTGGAAGAGTGGGGCCGCAGCCCAGGTAGGGTAGAACTAATAGAAGCGTTGGTGACATTTTATTTATTACTCTTCCTTCGAATGTAGAAAGTGCTCCTCTGACAAGAGCAGCTAACCATGTACTTCAGGGACCAAGCGAGCGCCGCCTGCCTCCTTGTGTAGTCAGATTAACACTTGTCAACCACTTTGATTTTCACCAGAGCCCGTGGACAGAACCTGAAGTCTGTTTGAGAGCCTTCTGACTCCACTCCTTCCGACATGGTGTTTTGAAGGCAAAGAGATAACACCTTTCTTTCAATACTTGAGTGCGGAGGGAGTGACTCGCAAAAGCCTCCTCCTTGTGCCAGGCCTGATCTAGGACGCCTGGCCGTACAAGATAAGGGCCTGGCTTCTTGCCCGGCGATTATCCTTCCAAAGTGGTCCTTCACTGAGCCACTAAGTAAAACAGATGCTTCTGTCTTGGTGGTCCAGGACTGCATGTTCCCTTTTCCGGAGAAGCTGGTGCAGAGTCTCCCCCAATCTGTTCTACATCTGCCATAGAGTGGCACAGAGGGAAGCCTAAAGGGGCAAAGCTCTCGCTCCTTAAATATCTGAAGGGACACTTTTCTCTGTCCCTCTGGGCCTCCAGGTTTGGTCATGGATAGAGTCATTTACATAGCAGTCATAAACCCCATTAGTGAGATACCTGAGCTTAACTGAGATTTTTTTTTTAAAGTTATCTCCTTTTTACAGAACATTTCAGAATGAGGTCTTTTGGGACATATTTTTTTAGTTTTAAGGGATAATTGGCATTTATCATTTGAAGTTAAGTGTACCTTAAGGAAGGGCCAAGGTAAAAAGTGGCTTTACTAGAAAGACTGAAAAAAAAAAAAAGGTAAAGGTATGGAATTAAAAGAAATAGCAATGATATTAGGGACAAGGAAAAGAAGTAATAATAGTAGATAAATCTGAATTTCTGACTGTTGACACACAAAGGTTCTAAACATGGTATTTATAATAACTTGAATTTTAGCGATGGTGGGTTGGGTGTCTTTTGATGACTCAGTTCTATCTCAAACATGCAAATGTTAGGAGGCATTAATGTCAGTGTCCGAGTCCTCAGCTGTTTATAGTCTGTAGCATTGTAGCACGGAAAAGGGACCTTAGGCAACATTTTAAATGGGGAAACTGAAAACCTACAGAACAGAATTGGCTCATCCGAAGCTGCTCCGATGGTTAGCTACTGAGCTGGGATGCGATGCCAGGTATCCTGTTAGTCTTTCCTTGTGGCGCCTGCTTCTGTATTTGGGAATAGCTTGGCCCATCCTGAGATGCCTTTATAAGCTGATAGAGACATGTGCACACGTGCACACACACACCCATCCACCCGTTTTCCTCCCTCCTTTCATCAGTTTACATACCAGCTTATTTACCTACTTAACGAACCAAACAGGCTGAAGGGTCTAGTCGGAGAGAAGACAGAGACTTTGGTTTTTCTCCGATCCTATTGAAGTTCAAAGGTGTACGCTCAGTCAGTGATCATCATTCCGACTGACTATTGCTAGAGGGAATTCTAGGTGCCGGTGTGTTAAGACAACTCTGACTAGACTTCACCTGTCAGTCGTTTCCTCTCTCAGCCTTGCGTTGAGAGGTTTTTCTTTGCCCCAGATCCCATTCCAACTGAAGACGGCCGTTTTCCTTAATTCTGTGCCTGACACGAGAGGCCCTGGGAGGGAACGGAAGAGAGAGCAGATGGACTTGAGCTTTGGTGCCAAGGTAATGGAAGGGCCTTCTAGAAAAATAAACTTCACACATCAAGTGATAGACCTAGGTTATCATTTCCGTCGAGGGCGGGGACGCGGTAAGTGCTGCCGACAGTGTCAGGAAGAAGTGGGTCCGTGGCGTCCCTAAAACTTAAGGTTCAAAAGTCCTGAGTGTCTTTAGGACACCCTGGAAAGCGATAATAATCCGCATCCTGTGTTTTTCCTTGACCGGGACACGTGTCTAGATTTCTGGGCGGGGCTAAAGCGCCGTGGAGTCTAGGGGCGGGGACAGACCGAGGCCGAACATCCGAACATCCGTACCATGAAAGCCAATGAGAAGAGCCTCTGAGTGGACGCGATGAAAACAGACTTGTCTTCAAGTCATCTGCAGCCACCCGTGTCCGGTGGAGGGAAAACTGAAAGGAAACGCTGTTCGCAGGCGGCAATCGGAAAGAGCTTTAGAAATAGTGTGCAGACGTTCCGGGGACACATGTGCTGGCACGTATATGTGTGTGCACGTATGTATTCTATTTGATAATCGGCAGGATGATCACAGAGGACCCAAAGGTGAAATACAGAGCCGAGTGCCCAAACCCAGAAGTAACCAGAGCCAAGCAAAAACGTTCACTTACTCCCCGCCCCCCACCGACCCGAGACCTATACGGGGGAAATTATAAAAAATTATAAGACACGGAGATCAGCAACTTGCCAAATATTTCCTTGCTAGAGTTGATATCATTTTGTCCTGGTTCCTTATTGCACGTGGATATTACTGGCTGTCCTCAAATGCTTTTTCAGGTCTCACTGGCTGTAGGGCCAGTTCCCTCTAATGAAGGACAACAGCAGAGGTGTGTCACCCCCGCCGCTCCCCACATCCCCCATCAGATTCTCTCCGGTCGTTCCCAAGGCATGCTGGGATTTCTCCTGAAGACCGACGGATGAACACACATATCCCTTTTTTGGATTCCTGGTTACCATCTGATTCTGTTCTTTTTTGGCCGCTCCCGAGCCATGTGGAAGTTCCCAGGCCAGGGATGGAACCTGCGTCACAGCAGCCACCCAAGCCGCAGCAGTGAATGCCAGTTCCTTAACCCACTGTGCCACAGGGGAACTCCGAGAGCAATATATTTTCTTGGTTTCCACTCAGTTTGATTTACCGATGGCTCCTTCTCTTTTTCCTTATTTCTTGGCCTCTTCACTTGGAGCGCCCCGGGGCCTCAACGGACCTCTGTTCTTCCCTTTGTTTATTTAACCCCTGGGGGCGCTTACCCAGTGTATGTTTAAAATGCGTTTCACAGGGGTGATAGCACGTGTGTGCCCCAGGCCCATGTCTCCTGGGAACTCTGGGCTCCTGAGTCCAGTGGCCCACTCAGCGTGCCCACTGGAGTGTCTCGCAGGTGTCTCACACCCAACATGGGCCGAACGCCTCTCCTCATCTTCCTCCCACGTCCGCCGTGCCCTCCCTTCCCTGTTCTTGCAGAGGCTTAGACTAAAGATCCTGGTGCGTCTCCGACTTGTCGACCTGGGGCTCCGGTTGCTCTCCTGTCACCTGTGTCCAGACTCGGGCCACTCCCTGCCCCTCCCACCTGAGTTACCCTCCCTGCCCAGCGGGCCCCGCTTCCACCTTGCTGCCCGCTGTCCAGACCACAGGGCGGCCACAGGGGTTTTTTTGAAATAGGCCCCACGACGAGCCTTCTCTATTCTCTGCTCTCTCTTCATGACTTTCCGTCTCAGTGTGAAAGCCATTGTCCTTCAGATGTCCTCTGGCCGCACCCTCGTGTGCTCTGTCCCCTCTCTGACCCTTCCTGCTCCAGCCACCCTGGCGACCTGCCTGTCCACCTCTCTGAGTGCTGGCAGTTTCTGTCCTCTGTTTCAGATGCTCTTTCTCCAGAGCCCACGTGGTCTCCCCTCTCGCAGGTCCTTGCTTAAGTGTCACTGTCGCCATTCAGTGCGGTCTTCTTTATTCCTCTTTCTAAACCTGCAGCCCCCTCCCCCACATTGCCTATCTCCCCCCTTACCCCCCCACCCCCATTTTTGGCTGAAGTACTTATCACCTTCTGTGGCACGAATGAATGAACTTATCCACAAAACGGAAACAGACTCACGGTCATGGAGAACAACTTGTGGTCGCCAAAGGGGCGGGAGTGGGAGGGACGGGGAGTTTGGGGTTAGTAGATGCAAACTATTACGTTTAGAATGGGTAAGCAGTGAGGCCCTGCTGTACAGCACGGGGAACTATAGCCGATTTCTTGGGATGGAACATGATGGAAGATAGTATGAGAAAAAGAATGTGTGTGTGTGTATGCATGCACGCCTGGGTCACTTTGCTGTACAGCAGAAATTGGCACAACATTGTAAATTCACTATGCTTTAATAAAAAAAAAAGTACTTAGCACCTTCGAATATATAACTTACTTTCTTCCCTTGTCGTTCAGTCTCCCCACGATAAGTTCCATGAGATTTTGTTGTTGTTGTTCTGGTGGGAAGCGTCCTGTTGCTGTGAACAGTTCTAGCACAGACCAGTTGCTCCGTAAACATTCGCTGCATTTTTCAGTGAAAGCACATCCTATTTCGGTTACATGATGATATAGCTAAAGCAGCCTAATGAAAATGCTATCCTTGAGCTCCGTGTTATCTCAGAGTGTAAACTGTATATTTTACTTCATGATATATGTTTCTTTATTATGGAAGCAGTGTTTAAATTCCTTAGCATTAGATGAAATGGAAACTTCAGGAAGACTGCCCCTTGGTTTTTCTGTGGTCTTGAGTTACCCCCCCAGCCCACCCCAAACCCTGGGTCTTGGTCACCGTATCCCACCCCCACAGCCCTTGGGAGATATATTCTAAATTGATATTTAAAATAATGACCATGCAGCTTAAACTATCAAGAAAACACAATTCTTAGAGTTCCTGTCGTGGTGCAGTGGAAACGAATCCGACTAGGAATCATGAGGATGCAGGTTCGATCCCTGGCCTTGCTCAGTGGGTTAAGGATCCGGCGTTGCCATGAGCTGAGGTGTAGGTCTCAGACACGGCTCGGATCTGGCATTGCTGTGGCTGTGGCATCGGCCAGCAGCTGTAGCTCCGATTGGATCCCTACCCTGGGCACCTCCATATCCCGCGAAGCAGCCCTAAAAAGCAAAAAAAAAAAAAATAAAGTTAAATTCCTGTAACTTATGAAACTCAGGCTCTACATACTAATACTATTCATTCCCCCCCCCCCAAAAGTTTCTGTAAAATTACCGGCTAAAATCTTACCAAGTTTGTTTTGAGTAATATGCGGTTTACGGAGTTCTCGTGTGGTGCAGTGGGTTAGGGATCTGGTGTTATGGCATGGGTTCTAGCACTGGCCCAGGAACTGCTGTGGATACGGCAGAAAAACCCCTATATATATATATACACGTATATACACACACATATACACACACATACACACGCGCACACACACACACACAGTTTTTGGAAAAGTTCAGCAGCGATTGGTCTAGTTTTACCTGCAGGCCTAAAAATAACTTCTCTTATGGCTTTAAGACCTAGACTTACAGAAATGGATGTTTAAATCAGGCTACAAGCCAAGTTGAAGAATTACACGTTGATGACTGTGGGGAGAAGCCCCGGTTTAAACGAGAGGAAAGAATGTGTGGTTTCAGCCTGTGGATTTTTTAGCTTAAATGGAACAGTGTATAACGAAGAGCCGCTTGGCCAAGAATAACCTGGTCCGATGAGCACGGTATGTTTTGTCACAGAATGTGACCCGCGTTAGGAGTGCGGTGCCTGCGGTGTGGTTTACTGTGGCACGAGCCTCGCATGCGGGTCTCCGGGTTGGTGAGAGGCCGTGTGGTTACAGCCTGGAATTCCAAGGCCTGGGCTTCTGTTTCCGTTTTGGGAGGTGCCTGTCTGCGTCTGAGGTCCCGTGTTGCGGAATGGCTCCTGTTCCTCAAAGTTTAAGAACAGAGGTTATGTAAAAGTCATGCAAACCGCTTTGAATCTCAGGTTCAAGTTACAGAAAGGGTTATTTAAAAGTTATGCTAGGAGCTCCCATTGTGCCTCAGCGGGTTAAGGACCCGGCGTTGTCTCTCTGAGGTTGTGGGTTCGATCCCTGGCCTTGCTTAGTGGGTTAAGGATGCAGCATTGCCGTGAGCTGGGGTGTAGCTCACAGATGTGGCTCAGATCCAGTGTTACCGTGGCTGTGGCATAGGCCTTGGCTGCAGCTCCACTTGGCCCCCTGGTCTGGGACCTTCCCTTTGTTGTGAGTATGGCCATAAAAAGAATGTCATGCGGAGTTCCCGCCTCAGTGGAAATGAATCTGACTACTATCCGTGAGGAGGCAGGTTCTATCCCTGGCCTCGCTCGATGAGTTAAAGATCCGGCGTTGCCATGAGCTGTGGTGTAGGTCACAGACACAGCTCAGATCTGGCATTGCTGTGGCTGTGGTGTAGCCCAGAGTCTTTAGCTCCGATTCGACTCCTAACCTGGGAACTTCCATATGCATTGGGTGTGGCCCTAAAAAGACGGGGGGTGGCGGGGGGGGGAAGGTCATGCTGTAACCATGTTGAATCTTGTGAATCTTTGGTTCCAGCAGTCACCAAAGCAGTACAGGTTGTATAGAGACCAAGATGTTGGCCAGTTTGTGGGTGAGACGTGCAATAACCTTGGAGGAAGATGTAGAGTAGGACTCAACATTTGGTATTTAAAAAAAAAAAAAAAATCATGCTCAAAAGACCAGGAATGGATATGTATGGGATTTGTTTGGATAATTTCTGAAAGAAAAAGAAAAAGGTTTTATCTTTACATAGATCATTTCAGACTCTATGAATGCTGTCACTTTTATTGAAGTGGTGATTTAAAAAAAAAAAAAGTCCCTGAAATATTTTCAGTTTCCATGATGGCGCAGATGGAGTTGGGCCTCTCAACTCACCGACATTCCAAAGACATAGCAGTAATATTTGTGGGATTGTGGGTCTCACCGCCATTCTCCTAAACGCCACGCTGTTGGGGTCGTTGTAAACTCGCTTATTGATTTCTACGGACGGTTCACGTTGAGAATTGCTCCCCTTCCCTGCGCCAGCCGAGAAGCCCCTTTGGGGAGGGGATCAGGTACATGGCTTTTGTTTCTTTCCTGGTGCCCAGCCTCCGGGCTGATGTAGAGGAGGGTCTGTTAAAAAAAAAAAAAGTCACGTTGAGTTGGGAGTGGAGCACTTATTTCACTTCGGCTCCCCAAGTCTCTGCCAACACCAAGGACATTTTCTTCTCTTGCCAGCGCTGTCGCCCACACCGATGCTGGAGCTGTTGGTTACTGTGGACTCCTTCCTGGAAGGTGTCCCCGTGTCCCCAGGAGGTGGTCACACTCTGGGGCTCACGGGGCCAGTGAGGGAGGACGTGAGGTCAAGGGCAGTGACGGTCAAGGGCTCCCCTGGCCCCTCCCTCGCTGCACCTCCCCCCTCACCTCTTCCTGCTCATCTCTAAACGTGGTCCTTGCCCCTCGTGCTCAGCCCCTTCTGCTCTTGTCACCTTGCCCGAGCGAGCTGGGGGCTTCCTTCATTGAGTCTGCTGGCTGATTCCATCACTTACGGACTCAGAAAGTGATTCTGGGTGCCTGTGTCTTCAGACGCACCATTTTCTGTTCCTCGGAATGTCCTTTCCTTTTTTCATCTAGCAGAATCCCACACATCCTCAGGACTCGCTTCTTCAGCTGACTTCTTGGGGGGGGGGGTGTCATTTTTAATTTTCATGGGAAGCATCTGAATGTCCAGTGGCAGCGTCTCTGAATTCGTAGCCAGCAGAAGGGCGAGTGCCATGGACCTCACATGCAGTGCCCAGACCTGCACTTTTTTTTTTTTTTTTGTGGCTGTACCCATGGCACGTGGAAGTTCTTGGGCCAGGGATTGAAGCCACGCCACAGCAGTGACCCAAGCCACTGCAATGACAGTGCTGGACCCTTAGCCCGCTAAACCACAAGAGGACTCCAATTAAGGATGGCAAGCCTTTTTCCTTCTGGCTCTTCCTATCCAGCTGAATTGTTTGCTTTGAGCAGTGATTTTGCAAATGTTTCGTGACCCTCTAGACTTGAGTTGTCCTTGGGTCTTGTTAGAATGGATGCGCCATTCTGATGACACTACTACTTGCCAGTTTATAAATCATTGCTTTTCAGGAGTTCCCTTGTGGTGCAGTGGATTAAGGATCTGGTGTTCCCACTGCAGGGGCTCAGGTTGCTGCTGTGACGTGGGTTTGAGCCGTGGCCTGGGATCGTCCACATGCCGTGGGCACAGCCAAAAATTTTTTTTTTAAAAATCAATTTTTCAAACTCTTTTTTTTGATTGTTACTCAAGAAATAAGAGATATTTTATTTTACAACCCAGTATATAGGCAAATGTACAAGCACACAAAAAATTTAGTATCCTTTATTCGGATACAATCCTTTATTTTCTATTTTACTGTATTCTCTGTCCCCTTTCTTTTTTCTTCTTTTTCCTTTCTCTTTTCCATTCTATTCATCAAAAAATACTGATATCAGGAGTTTCCTGGTGGTGCAGTGGATTGAGGATCAGGCATTGTCACTGCTGTGGTGCAGGTGTGGTCCCTGACCCTGAAATTTCTGCATGCCATGGGCGCAGCTAAAAAAAATATTGGTATCAAATCATTAAATGATGCATCAGTGGGTCATGAGCCTTAGGACAAACACTTATGTAAGCAATGCTGCAGATCTTAACATTTTGTATAAAAGCAGGTGTGAGTGCTCAGAGACCCTGCTTAAAATAAATTGGCTTAGAAAGGTGATGAACTGTGCAAAAAGCTGGGCTTTTGTCTCTATGGAATTTATTGCTTTTCCCCTGGTGAATACCAGCCATGCTTATCCACTGAGATCCGGTTGCGGGCATTCCTTGCTGCAGATGGGTTTGTCCATTCATCTGTTAATGTGCCTTTGGAAGGAGTCCTGCTGGAGTGAAATAGAACCAGTGGGGCTCCACGGTGGCTGCTTGGCTTTTGAGGCCTGAAGCAGCAGCCCGCTTTCTGCCTGTTTGTAAGAACGACTCTGGCTAAGTGCTCTTCCTGTGGAGACCAGATGTTCCTTTCGCCTGCCTCTTCAGACAAAGTGGGTTCAGGCTTATGATTCGAAATGAGCTCTGTCTAGTCCATTCCTGCGTTCTGAGTGCAGTTCATTGACACAAAGACGAGGAAGGCAGGTTTGGGCAATATTGACAGAATTTGTTAGGAAGTTTGGATCCTTGACAGAGTGCAAATGCTTTTTTTTTGCTTTAGACTTTTAGCAATATTTGTGCTTGTGTTTTAGTGTTTTTAATGAGATGGGCAATAAAATCTCAAGGCAGCGTTTCTCAGCCTCTGCACTAACGACATATGGAACCAGATAGTCGTTTCCTCTGGGGGCTGTCCTGTGCGTTATAAGAGCTTTTCACAGCCTCTCTGAAGTCTACCTATTAGATGTCAGTACCATGACCCCAGCTGTGACAACCAAACATATTTCTAGGTATTGCCAAATGTGCCTGGGGGCCATGGTTGAGTACACCCGCGTTAAGGTGCTGTCAGTTGTTCAGTGTAAGTTGATATTACATGTCCTAGTAGACAGGTGCTTTAACTAGCTAAGCCACGGATCCTGACTTCTTCCTTACCTTCCCTACAGGTAATAATACCAGCATATAGCTTGTGTCATTGCTTTTGTTAGCATTTGACACAGCTGACAAATTTAGATAGTTTTATGTGCTGTAATTATAGGGGAATCGATCAAAATCAGACAAGTGCTCACAGTGGAACCTGGGCAAGTCCGAACTTATATACATAAACCTATGTAATCGCTAATGTACTAATAGTTCCTAAAATATCTGAAGCAGCCAACTGTAATTATAAGATATCCTACTATACCAAATGAAATTTGTAACTGAAAATTATTGAGTCCTGGATATTTGTGTTGCATTTCACAGTGTTTTTTTTTTTTAAAGGTGGTTTCACATGTATTTCCACACTCGAGTCTCAGTCTGTGAAGGTGATAGGACAGATATTTTTATCCCCAAGTTGCAAATGGGGAAAATGAGATTCAGAAAACATAGAGTAATTTGCCAGAAAACTCACATGCTCTGTACGAGGCGGAAGCAGGTCTTAAACCCAAGTTCTGTGACACAAGCCAGACAAGGATTCTGAGGTTTCTCTCCTTAATGACTGACGCCCCCCGCAACCCCCGTCCCCCAGCCTCTCACCCTTAAATAGAGGATAGCAAGTAGATATTGTTATGGTTAGTGGTCAGTCCTTTGCTTATCTTTTTTTCCCCCCTCCCAGCTCTTAGCACTATCTGAAATGTTTGCCTTGTCCAATGATGAGGCTCCTATTTCAGCATAAAAATCTTTCCGAAATGAGGCGAGGAGCCTTGTCCATAGCTTACGGTTGGTAGGCCTGGAGTTACTCTTCACTGCCTCGCTCAGCCGTAAATCTGGCTGTGGCGCAGTGGCCCCACGCCGTCGCCATCAGCAGTCAGCCCCAGCCCTCCTCACGCCGGATCTGGCCCACTGGGTGTGCTTCTGATCTTTGCTGTAGTCGCTGCATCTGGGCAGCCAGCTCAGGCAGACACAAAGCAGAGCTGCAGGATTTTAGTTTCCTTTGCTATGAACTCTGTACTGCGTTAGAAGTGAAAACTTCAGCTGTGGGACACGTCAGTTCAAGGCCAAGTTCAAGGCCAATGAAGAGAAAGGTAAATCTTGAGTTTCCTCCTAGAAGATGCTTTGCTGGGGGAGTCACAGTGGCTGCTGGGATTGAGAAGACGTTTTTGTGAAATTCCTCCACGGGGCTGGGCATTTCTGGGGTAATGATTATAATCTACAAAGAGAAAGAAAACTTCCTTTCTTGTTTGTGAATTTTGCTTAGAAAACTACTAATAAGCACATTCATGAGATTGGGGATTGGGCGGGAATGTAGAAAATGAAAGGCAAGGATTACTTTTAGGTTTAGGAGATTGTGATAGTTTTTTTTTTTTTTAATTCTCATGATTATCCAGTGAATCCAAAAATTGTAAAAAAAGTATATACACACATCATAGACTATTTGTGACCTACACACATTTCACTTATTCATGAGTAACTTCACTGAAGTTTTCTCTTGGTCAGCTTTGGGCACGTTAGCGTATCTGACACGTATTTCTGCGGGTCGATAAACCCAATGTGCATGTTTTTTCCTATCTTAACATTGGGGGGGGGTTGACTATTTTTTAAAAAGTTCACAGGAAGTCTTTCATTTCAGTATTTTCAGCCTGCTTTCTAGCAATCACAAATTTTTAGAAATTGAATACCAGGAATTCCCTTAGTTAAAGCAGTTCAGGGTGTCAGGGCTGCGGAAAATCTGACCCATTTATTCTCTTGCTTTTGGACAAAAACCACAGCTGAAGCATGACAGATAAATATCTGTTCAATTTGTCAAACTCCTCAGGGACTATTCTAAAGTTTCCCTCAGAGAGTCCCCTTCCTTGTCAATAGATTTCTCATAAATACTAGATAGATTGTTCTTGCTGCAGTTTAAGGCTGCTTTTCTTCTGCGGGAATTAATAGCGATGCTGAACAGCTGGTCGCATCACCCCCCCCCACCCCAGCCACAGTGCACGTTGTCTCCACCTTTCGGCGTTTCTCTAGGCAGTCCTGTGTTCGCTCTTGAGGCATTTCCTTGGGGATTCATACATCAGTCTTTTGGGCAGACCCTGTTGGGACTAGTTTGTGCCCAAAATCACCCTTCTGCCATGTCACGTTGCTTTCCTTCAGTTCAACCGGTGTTTATTCAATGCTGCTGCAAGCCCCAAAGTTGCAGGTCTTCCTGGACAGCGCTTCCGAAAGGACAGGTTCCAGGGTTGTGTGTATGAAACAGAATGTGACATTTGCAGTTAAGCTGTTTAACTTCAAAAGGAGTAAGACGAGTTGAGGTGACAATCTGTGGATGTGGAGGGGGGTTGCATTGGCTTCCAAGCCCAGGCCGTTCTGCACCTTTGAACCCCTGTCTGTGTGTGTCCTGGGGCGGCTGACACAGGGAGCCCCTCTCTTGGTAGCAGCTTGGTGTGTTGGGTTGGGGGACTTGAGCTGGTGCTGCGTGCACTTGTCTTTGGGCACGTGGCTGTTGAATCAGAAAGGCCCGGCGGGGGTGGGGGGGTTCCCTGGTGGCCTACAGGTTAAGAATCTGGTGTTGTCACTGCCCTGGCATGGGTTTTGACCCCTGGCCTGGGAACTTCCATGGGCACAGCCAATAGAAAAACAAACCCTACAAATACCTCTGATGTTCTCTAGTGGCTCAGTGGGTTAAGGGTCCAGCTTTGTCACCACTGTGGCTTGATTCACTGCTGTGGCATGGATTTGATCCCTGGCCCCAGAACTTCCACATGTCACACAAGTGGCCAAAAATAAATTAAAAAAGGGGGGTGGCGGGGGTTCCTGACAAAAGCCACCCAGGAGCCTTTCACCTGCTGGGTCATCATCAGACCTTGTTTGTTTTTTGGCCACACCTGAAGCCTGCAGAAGTTCTAGAATCAGGGATCGAACCCACACCACAACAGCTAACTGTGCTGCTGGAGTGACAACACCAGATCCTTAACCTGCTACTCCACAGGGGAACTCCTCGGACCTTATTCTTGATAAAAGTAAACAAGAACAAAGGCCGGCTCCCATGAGCCCATCCTGTGAGGTCTCTGAAGATAACATGCCCCTGGCATGTGAAAGTTTCCAGATCAGGGATTGAACCCAAACCCCAGGAGGGACAACACTGGATCCTTTAACTGCAAAACCATCAGGAAACCCCACAAATACATTTTTTTTTTTTAAAGAGGGAAAAGGTCACTACTGAACCCTTGCTGCTCTGCTCTGCTCTGCTCTGTCTTCTGAGAAAAGAAAGGCTTTGTGTCCAGGCTGTGAGCACAGCCAGATGGCAGCCCCCACCTCCAACCCCCAGCAGGTCCTCTTCCCCCGCTTTTCATGCAGCGAGGCCCATAGATGTGCTGGAGAAAACCGTTTTCATCTCATCTCTGGGGTCGGCCTCTCTGACATAAGTTACTTTAAGCCAAGGACTATTTCCCTGGGGCTCTACATGGTGGTTTTTTATTTTGCTGCTTCATCAGATGGTGAACGGGGACCTGTCGTTGCTGCGTTAGGACGGCGCTGCTGTGACCTTGCCAGCACGGCAGGTCTGGGAGTTGTTTTCCTGGCGGTGGTGACAGATGAGCCGTGACTCATGGCAGCACTTTCACCTGCTCTCCTTGAAACAAAGGCGTGCATTGGTCTGTAGACTGCGTGGAGTTAAAGGCCTGCTCTCTGTTGGGTGGGCGGTCCTGGCCTCCTTTACATCCTCCAAACACCTGCCAAGGCATCGCGAAGTTCACGGACAGTTCGTTTATTATTTTGACAGGGATTCCGGACACCTGTTGTTTCTTCAGGTAATTTCCCTTAAACCTTCCGTTGTACTTTTCAGGGGAGCTGGATGGAAAAATGCTTGATGGAGTTCTCTCCTATTTCTGTTTTTCAGGATCATTTCGTGGACTCCCTGCCTGCACTCGTTAACCATGCTGCCTCCCTTCCAGGCCCCGGGCAAGTCAACTGACCATTAATCTCCCTCCACGCACAACCTGGACCGCAGGTAAATCCAGCCCGTGGAGTTATGGTTGGTGTCAAGTTGCATGACTGTGACTTAGGGGATTAATAAAGGTTTAACGATTTGTTCCCATTATTTGTGTTTTAAACTGTGTTTGATTAATGCCACCAAAGAAGTGTCAGCCCACTTGACTTCTGTGGCTGTACTTTCTTAGGTATAAAAAGAATTATAATGAAAAACCTACTAAACATGCTTGGAAACACAACTGGAAGCATTCTTCTTCAACTTGCCTCCAATCGTGCTATCCTGGTGAGAATTAAAAACTGAGGCCGGGGAGTTCTCATCGCGGCTCAGCGGTAACAAATCTGACTAGTATCCGTGAGGACACAGGTTCAGTCCCGGCCTGGCTCAGTGGGTTAAGGATCTGGCGTTGCTGTGAGCTCTGGTGTAGGTCGCAGATGTGGCTCAGATCCCACGTTGCTGTGGCTGTAGCGTAGGTCGGTAGCTGTAGCTCCAGTTGGACCCCTAGCCTGGGAACTTCCACATGCCCTGGGTGGAAAGCAAAAATAAAAACAAAACAAAAAAAAAAAACTGAGGGGGGAAATTTGGGGTCAAGTTTCACCCTGAATTTGGCTTAATTAATAGAGTCCTTAAGCAAATTTGGGTTTTAAAGGGAATGAAAAAACTTTTTTTTTCTTTCTTTTTTTTTGGATATCCGCATTCTAACAAATCAGCTTCAAGCTTCGTCTCTCATTATGTTCCAGGGAGGATCCTTAAAGTCTTTAGAAAAACTCTAGATGGGAGTTGAGTGTTTTTCTGCCCCAAGGGAGAGTTTTTATCCCCCCCCTTCCGTCTCAGCCTGGTTTGTTTGTTTTCCTGCTGTGCCCGCAGTTCCCGGGCCAAGGACTGAGCCGGCACACCACAGCAGCGACTTGAGCCACAGCCACACACCCTGGGTCCTTAACCCAGTGAGCCTCCAGGGAACTTCTCAGCGTAGTTTCTGAGAACTTCTAGGCCTTGTCGTTTGAGGTATTCTTATTCCGTATTATAGGAAATCTCCAACACAACGTGATACCTGTCCTGTAATTACACATGTGCTTATTTTTCAGCAATAATCACTTATATCGAGGTGCGATATTAGCTCTTCCAATTATGTGTGTATAAAGAAAAGATATCTCTCGGGTCATTGAAAAATCAGTGTACTGGGATGACAGAGTCAAGAGACTTTCCCTTCATTTTTCTCTTCAAGAATCATTGGTTCAAAGCCTCAGTCTTAACCTGAGTCCTATGCCTCTTTGATTTCTGATTAACATCAGCCAAGAGGGAGTTCCCATCGTGGCTCAGCAGAAACGAATCCGACTAGGAACCATGGGGTTGCGGGTTTGATCCCTGGCCTCGCTCAGTGGGTTAAGGATCCGGTGTTGCTGTGAGCTGTAGGTCGCAGACGTGGCTCGGATCCCACGGGGCTGTGGCGTAGGCGGGTGGCTACAGCTCCGATTAGACCCCTCCCTACCCTGGGAACCTCCACATGCCGTGGGTGTGACCCTAAAATGACAAAAGGCAAAACAAACAGACAAACAAAAAAACAGCCAAGAAATTATGTGCTTAAAGTCACTAGCACAGGAGCATGCTTTTTTTTTTTTTTTTTTAATTTTATGGTTGCATCCACGGCATTTGGAACTTCCTGGGCCAGGAGTTGAATCTGAGCCATAGCCATGACCTGTGTCGAAGCGGCGGCAATGGCGGAGCCTTGACCCACTGGGCCCGCTGGGGATCAAACTGCACTCCCGCAGCAACCTGAGCTGCTGTAGTCAGATTCTTAACCCGCTGCCCCCCAGGGGAACTCCTCAGTGAGTCACTCTTGTCCCTACTTCTTGCAGTTGTGTCAGGGCCAGAAAGAAGTTTTGGGAGTTCCATTGTTTCTTTGTCATTTGAAGAACGTATTTTGCAGAAAGTTCTGTCATCATGGTTGGTAGTTGAGATCATGACTTTTACTGATGCTGCTGTTCTTAATTTAGGTTAAAATGGGGAACTCCGAGAGTCAGTACACCCTTCCAGGATCTAAAAATCATAGCAATACTATTACTGGTGCTAAGCAAAAGCCCTGCTCCCTGAAAATCCGTGGCCTTCACGCAAAGGATGACAAGTCATTGCATGGATGGGGTCATGGAGGCAGCGGAGCCGGGTACAAGTCCAGGTCCCTGGCCCGAAGCTGCCTTTCCCACTTTAAGACCAATCAGCCTTACGCATCCCGACCGGGTGGCCCCACGTGCAAAGTCTCCAAAGGCAGTGCCTACTCCAAGCACAGGACAAGTGCCTCAGGACCTGAATTCCAGGCCAGCGGTGCTGCTTTCTCGCCCGAGAACGGCTTCCACTACGTCAGGCACCCCCCGGCAGATAACCACGCGGCCTCCAGGGACTGCAACGGGCATCTCCTCAACTGCTACGGCAGGCAAGAGAGCGTGCCGTCCACCCCGCCGGGCGAGGACCGCAAGAGCCCCAGGGTCCTCATCAAGACGCTGGGCAAGCTGGATGGGTGCCTGCGGGTCGAGTTCCACAGCGGCGGCCCGCATGGCACTGCGCCCCCGGGGGCCTCGGGCGGCCCGGTGCAGCTGCTGCGCTACTCGGCCGGCTCGCCGCCCAGCCCGCGCGCCTCCCCGGCCGCCGCGCACCCGCGCTCCAGCAAGGGCAGCTCGCTGAGCTCGGAATCCTCCTGGTACGACTCGCCCTGGGGCCCGGCCGGCGAGGTCAGCGAGGCCGAGGGCTCCTTCGCGGCGCCGGGTACGCCCGATTGCGAGCCCGAGCCCGAGCCCGAGCCCGAGCGTGGCCTCCACGCCGGCTTCCCGCCCAAGGATGCTGCAAAGCCTTTCAGCCAAAGCGCCTCCCTCTCGTCCCTCCGCGAACCCTACCGGGACCCCATCCTCGGGAGCCTGGGCCCCGCGGCCCTGCGCCTCTCCGACGACTGCATGGGCCCGCGCGCCAGCCTCAGCGCGCGCGTCTCCTTCGCCTCCGACATGGACGTGCCGGCCCGCGTGGAGCGCGGGGAGCCCGGGCAGTTCGCGTCCTTCACCCTGCCCTGCCGCAAGTCCCGGGCCCTGAGCGAGGAGCCCTCCAAGAAGGACACCCTGAAGGCCAGGATGCGCCGCATCAGCGACTGGACGGGAAGCCTCTCCAGAAAGAAAAGGAGACTCCAGGTGAGTAAAGCTGGGAGCGAGGGGAGGCCTCGGTCTTCCGTATCCGCGAAATGGGAGAGTTAGCAGAAGCTGCTGCAGAGCGCGGTCCTGAGGCTTAAGTGAGCTCCCGGCAGTGAGGAGTTTAGCCCAAGGCCTGACACATCCTGATGGCAGGGGTGTGTGCGTTTTCACTCCCAAATCCTCCGCTTCAGTCTCTCCAACTCTGTAAGGTCTCCTTCTGGACTCTGATAGAAACTCTGCGGGCCTGATCCTAAGACCTGGTCAAACTGCTCTCAGGACGGACAGCGTGGGAGAGGCTTCCCCAGTGAATTAGTTATCTGGGGATTTTCTAGAGCTCATTCTTAAAGCCTAAACAAAAAGAAAGAGAGATTGTTGTTTTTGGATGAGCGAGCTTACCGAGCTTGATACTACTTTGGGGAAATTAAAATCCGTATTGTTCAGTTGGTATATCAGAAAAAATGTTGGTGATTTATCTACAGGTATAATCTCGCCACCTGCTCATGGGGACGTCGAATGGTTTTGAAAATGTCTTGAACTAAGTTCATGTAATAGCGAAAATATGTTGATAAAATAAGAATCACATTGATGGTGTTAATACTTGAAATGGGCAAAGTGTAAAGTTTGAGTGGGGAAAACAAAATGACTCTGACACTAGAAAGGAAGTCATTTGCCTTCTTGGGTAACTAGAGGTTGGTTGCTTGCTCTTCTTTTGTTTGTTTTTATTTTTAATTATTTATAAAAAAGAGAAAGTGCTTTTTAAAATTTATATACATCACATTGTTGAAGGAAATTTGAATGGCCCATTTGTCTCTAGTAGAAAAGCCTTTTAACTGTCGTAGATAAATATATAGTTATAAAACCAATAGGGCTTTAGAGGTAGAAAACACTATAACTTTCCAGCTCCCATTTCCCAAACAACTGACAGCAGTCAAGATAGTGGGAGAAATACAATAGTTCTGTTTTCTGGGGAATTGTGGTCCCACGCAGGCAACTTTCCCATCTTTTTTGACGCAGGTGTTGTGTTGCCGACTTATGTTTGGCTCTCATCTGCCGCGGCCCCTCATTGATTCTGGCCCTGCACCTGTTCTCCACATCTCTTATTTGCACTGAGCGTGTTTCTCATCTTCACGGGTGGCCTGGCTTAGACCCGGCTCTGCTGTGTCTCAGTCAGCTTCCATGCAGATTCAAAGCAGACCCATTGCCACTGTGAACTGACCGCATTCTGTCCCACGCGGCCCCCACTGTCCAGCCCCGCCTGAGGAGTGACCCTCCTTCAAGTCTGTGTCATCCAGACGTAACTGGATGATTTGTAAGCCTGTGGAGTTAAGAGCAGACTGTGTTTGGCGTTGGTCGATGCACTCTAGTACCTTTAGAATGGATAAGCAGTGAGGGCCCTGTACCCCACAGGGAACTATATCCAATCGCTTGGAATAGGCCGGAATGGAAGGTGGTATGAAAGAATATATATGTAGGTATGACTGTGTCACTTTGCTGAGTAGCATAAATTGGCACAACATTGTAAATCAACTCCAACTTTAAAAACGTTGGAGTTCCTGTTGTGGCTTAGTGGGTTAAGAATCTGACTAGTATCTGTAAGGATGTGGGTTCATTCCCTGGCCTCGCTCAGCGGGTCAGAGGCTCTGGCATTGCCACGAGCTGTGGTGTAGATTGAAGGCATGGCTCAGATCTGGCATTGCCGTGGCTGTGCTGTAGGC
>PVHT020000077.1:5170975-5225720 GCA_004024745.2 Catagonus wagneri | reverse complement strand
AAAAAAAAAAAAAAAAAAAAAAAAAAAAAAAAAAAAAAAATCAAGAAACTAAGGTTCAAGGGGTTTGAAGACACGTAGCTCATTGGTGGAGAAGCCGGGCCAAAGCCATTTTTGCTAAAGCTCAAACGAATGACTTTTCCACGTAGCCCACCTGGCCAAGGTACTGTTGAGAGTCACCGGTAATTACTTTGGGGCTCTTGAATATTAAGATAATAAACTATCTTACATTTTTAGAAAGTGGCCTATGAAAGCATCTTTCTAGTTTTGTTTGTGTCCCACCATTGATAATCTAAAAAGGTGAACAAAAGGTGTTCTTTTGCTCTGCACTCGTACAGAGTTTCTTACAGAGGGGATTCAGGACACAGAGACCCTGGCATTTTTGTTTGTTTGCTTTTGTCTTTTTAGGCCACACCCTCAGCGTATGGACGTTTCCAGGCTAGGGGTCGAATCTGAGATGTAGCTGACGGCCTCCACCACAGCCCCAGCAACCAGGGGTCCGAGCCACATCTGTGACCTACACCACAGCTCATGGCAGCACCACATCCTTAACCCACTGAGTGACGTCAGGGATCGAACTCCTGTCCTTGTGGATACTAGTCAGGCTCGTTACTGTTGAGCCACGGAGGGAACTCCTGACCCTCTCAGTCTTAGGCTCTCACTGCCCTTTGAGGGCTGCGTGGTCACAGGGACTTTCTGCAGAGGACTAGTGGCCCTTACTGTGAAGTGAAAGACAGTGACATGCGTATTTGGTACTTTTTCCTAGAAAGTGAGAAAAGGTGATTAGAAGTTTTCTTTTGCTCCCAAGGCATTCACATCTCTAGAGTTCCCCTCCAGTCTTGGCTACAGCGCCTTATCCATCGTTTATGGTTACTTGATGGGGGCGGAGATGGAAAGCAGACTTCTTTAAGTACATGGTCTAAAATAGCACCTTAGTTTCGTGCCCATAACACAGGGATCAGGAAATCCAGCTCAGACTATTTAGGGCCCTCCTGCCCTCCCTCCCTTTTTATTATTAGCCTGAAAATGAATCACTGGCTATTAGGATTCCAGATACAAAGCTTTACAAATGTAATAGAGACTGAGAAGCTTCCTATCGCTGCATAAGATTCAGGTATAAATGCAAAAATGCAACCTTTCTCCATTTCTCAAGGAAGAAAATCTGACTTGCTTTGCTCGGGGTGATCATTTGAAAGTTAGCAATTCAATCTAAGCCTCCCTCTTATGAGAAACATGTCAAGAGTACTAAATGGGTTACATTTAAGTCTGACACCGGCTGCCTTTCTCTGGCAGGGTTCTGTGTTCTGAGACACCGCGGTGTAGTTCTTGCTGGGTGTGGAGGCAGTCCCAGCGTTGGGGGGCTGTGAGTCAGAAAGTCCTATTCATTGCTCAGGTAACGTCAGTACTAGCTAAATGAGAAGTATTCCTTCACCTCTTAGGAGCTTTTGAAGAACCGCAAAGTGACAATTAAATTTAAAAAACTTTAAACTATTTTGAAAGTTTCCTGCCTAAGTGACTCACTGTAGCTGGCTTATTTGCTCTGTTCTTGCATAAGCATCAGTGTATAAATAAATCTGACTATGGGACATAGTGTAAATATAGCGGAAAATAATATTTTCATTAGTAATAGCTATCTTTGGGGCTCACTTGTGTATAACCCCTGGGTATCTGGAAGCACTCTGCTGTTGATTTTCCTACAAAAGAGAGCAGGTAATTGCTACTTGACTTCTGGATGCAGTTTCTGAAAAGAAAACTGCTCCCCACACAGGGGAATATTCAAAATAAGGTCTTTAGTCCATGGTCTTTGAGCCAGTTTTCCCTCCTTTTTATTTTAATGGATAGGGGAATGTAATTGGAGACCCACTCACTACTGATGAGTGTGTGTGTGTGAGCGTCTCACTGCAGAGTTCCCTTAACCTAAGCTGAAAATCTGCAGTGTCAGTGTCTTTTAAATCACAAATTAAGCTCACTTTCTGCTGAAAAAATGGCCTACTGCTGTTGACCAATGAATGGCCTCAATGCAAGTTTTTCTTCTTGAATGACTAGACTTCTGATCCAGATGTTAGAGGAACCTTACGTGTGTTCAGCTCTATGCATGGCCAGTTCGGTGTTCAGTGTGTGTTGTCCTATGTGGGGCAATGGTTATTTGATAAATATTAATTCTGCTTAGAACCATCTGTGTCTGATTTTGTGTTGGAATAAGTATTTAAATACGTGCTTTGGTGTTCTTGGTGCTTAGAATAAAATAAGTACTTAAATAAAAGAAGGCGAATGAATAAATAGTATATTCCTTTCATGGACAAATTCCCCAATGAGGTCTAAAATATTAGTTATGAAACAAAAGCCATAGTTACTAGCGACTCTTCCCTGTGGATAAGGAATCCCAGATGCATGGTTTTTATTATCTAAAGAGGAAGAATAAGATGCTAGAGTTCTCAACTTCTAGACCTGAGTGAGGGTGTGGTGGTCGAGAAGCTGAGACTCCTCACCGTGTGGAGAGGAAGAAAAGTTTGTATATAATTCCACCCTCCTTGCTTCTGGAACTAGTGATGGTCTAATTTAGCTTTAAAAAGATCCAGAAGGAAAACAGCCTACAGGAACACAAATTCTTCCCTGGAAGGTAGTGATTCATAACTAGCAAAGAAATCTGAGTCCAGAACTCTTCACCAGTGTGTTTTGAATATACTAGTTTATTTTTAGTTTTTTTTTCTTTTTCGGCCACGCTCATGGCACATGGAAGTTTCCGGGCCAAGGGTCAAAGTCACGCTGCAGCAGCGACCTGAGCCACTGTAGTGGCTCAGGATCCAGTGACGCCAGATCCTGAACCCACTGCACCGCAAGAGAACTCCTACTAGTTCATTTTTTGGTGCCAAGTGTAGATTAGATTTAGGATAGTCAGGGTATTTGGTTGACATTATTAAGCATCGACTCCACTGGCTCTAAATTGGGTTGAGCAATACCGTTTCTGCAGTCCTTTCTGGTTTGGAGACCTGATCATTAAAGACGCATTTTGTTAAAAAGAACCTTACTCTGCAGCTGCAGCGTTAGCAAGCCCCGCTCTTCACGGTGATGCCGTTCCGGGGAAGCGGGTCTTTGGCTGTACTTGACCTCTGATGGACGGTCATCTGCCTTGCTCACAGGAGCCGAGGTCCAAGGAGGGCAGTGACGACTTTGACAGCCGCTCGGATGGGCTGAATGTGGACGTGCAGGGACCTGCCCGGGCACCTGCGTCCCTGTGCTCAGCGGGCTCGGTGCACATCCTGTCGCACAGAAGCGAATCCGCCCACGCGATTGGCAGCGACCCCCTCCAGCAGAACATTTACGAGAACTTCATGCGAGAGCTGGAGATGAGCAGGACCACCACGGAGAACCCGGACACCTCCACGGAGACCGCCGAGTCCAGCAGCGGGTCGCTCAGCTCCTTGGAGCAGCTGGACCTGCTCTTTGAGAAGGAGCAGGGTGTGGTCCGCAGAGCCGGCTGGCTCTTCTTCAAACCCCTCGTCACCCTGCAGAAGGAAAGGAAGCTGGAGCTGGTGGCTCGGAGGAAGTGGAAGCAGTATTGGGTGACGCTTAAAGGTAAGCGTCCTCACCACTCGGAGGGCCCCTGCGGTCACTTCCTCCACTGTCCTCTTTCCCAGGAGATGCCGGCGAGTCCAGTGTTGATTTGAACGCATGTGAAGGCATGTGATCCAGACTCTGTCAGCCCGCCTTCCTCCGAATACTTTTCTTTTTTAACTTAATGGATTTTATTTCAATTATAGGTGTACATAAATCATCACAAGTCAGTTTGCTAGGTTTTGTGTCCCAAACCCACAGTGCATCCCACCCCCCAGGTTGTCTTATTTGAAAAACCAAGGTTTTCCAAAGTCTGTGAGTCATTGTCTATTCTGCAAAGAAGTTCATTGTGTCTTTTTAGTTTCCACATGTAAGCGGTAGCACTGGGTGTTGCTGTCTAATTGTCTGACTGGTTTTACATCACATGATAATTTCTAGGTCCATCCATGTTGCTGTAAATGTTGCCGAATACTTTCTCCAACCTGTATGATAGGGCTCATTAGCCCTTGTATACATTATTCGTTCTAATAAGTAAGGGTTGAAACGAATAACTGTTGCTTGTGATTTCACAGGTATTTACGTACCACTCTTTAATACTTTTCCTGCATCTGGGGGCGCATGTAGGGGAAGAGGCAGGGAAGCCCCAAATAAGTCACCTGATGTCCTTTAGATACTTGGAATAGAGCTCGTGAATTCTGCACGCGTTCAGAACTCCAGCAGGTGTCCCTCCCAGCTTGTACAACCGAGAATCTCATCTGCATTCCTTCATTTGTGTCACCCCACCTTTGTGAGCAGAGTCTGTCATCACAAACAAATGCTTTTTTTTTTTTATTTTTTGATGCAGAGGAAATAGGGGTAAGCATTGCTTTGTTAAGATGATGAAAGTTTCCCACAGGTATTGCCGTTTAAAAATTACTCTCGGAATTCCTGTTGTGCAGCAGAAAGGAATCTGACTAGGATCCATGAGGATGCAGGTTTGATCCCTGGCCTCGCTCAGTGGGTTGGGGATCTGGTGTTGCTGTGGCTGTGGTGCAGGCCGGCAGCTGCAGCTCTGATTCAACCCCTAGCCTGGAAACCTCCATATGCCGTGGGTGTGGCCCTAAAAGAGCAAAAAAAAAAAAGTGATCTCACTCAGTTCACTGTGGATGGGGAAAGCTTATTTAACTCGACCTGAGTGTCCTGAGGAAGTGTGGGGCTCTGGGTCAGCCTTGTGTCGATTTCTGCAGATGTGAACGGCACAGTAGCCGCACAGCCGCTGGCATTTCTGCACAGCTGTCCTGTGACTCTGTCAGAGGAGGCGAGCATGGTGTGTGCACAGTCAGGCCTCATTAGTGGCCGCCACCGTTCCAGACACGAGACTGATCAGCGCATGTGGAAGGCTTGGGGCCCTTCGTGGGCTCCTCAGATTTAGAAATCGTGAGCTTGGGAAGCTGGCGTCACCTCCTAATTACCCAGAAGCCCCTCTGGGAAAGGGGCACCCGCCAAGGGGTCTCATCGCCGAGTAATGCCTTTCCCTAGCAACCTGGAGGATTTATAAAACCGCAGACCCAGCCTCCCACACAGGTGCCTCTTTTCCAAGTATCTGGGTCCTTGTGGTACCTTGTGGCTGAGGGAGACAGCCCCCCAATGCATGCGGACTGGGGAGCCAGGGTCCTCTGGTGGATGAGTTGATTTGGAAAGCTGAAATAGTGGCTTGAAGCCGGCAAGATAATGTTTTGAAGGGATCAGTGATGCTTTAATGTTTATTAATCCAGTAACTACACAAGGGCAGGGTAGGGGGTTGTGGCTGAAGAATATTACGAGTGAGAAAGTGTGGGAGTTTGATCTGCAGGCCATTCAGAATGAGTTTTGAAAGCCCCCGGTGTACACCATGGTTGGGGGGGGGCTGGCTGGGTGCATGTGTGTCCACAATCGTACTCTGAGAAGTGGGGCTGTAGGTGACACCAAAGGGATTCATTCAGAGTCGTGCCATGTGGAGGATGGCATGGGCACCTAGCGGTATTTACCTGGAGGAGTGACACCTGGGGTGAGAGTGAGCCTGGCAGTCTTCTAGAAGAGACACTGAGTGCAAACCGACGGGAGACAAACCGACTGGGAACTAATGTAACAAACCACCGCCTTCCTGAGCCAGACTGTTAAGGCTTCTTGCAGGAGAGTCAGGCAGTTATCACCCAAGGGCGGAAGAGGGTGACTCCAGGACTCTGCCTTCCACCCCACAAGCTGCTCCGGCCCCCGACTTCAGGGGCAGGGGTGGGTCCCGACTTGTCTTTGATGATTTGCAAGATCTGCAGTCCTGCCTGTGCTCTCGCTTGTCAAACGCAGGCAGACTTGTGGATAAAGGGTGCTTCGTAGGTGTAAATGTTACTAAGCACACATCTCTTTGTTTCCTTTGCCGCCAAGGAAAGGCATGCAATAGGACACCCTCCCCCCACAGCATAACTTTCCATGTGGTCTTCTACACCTCTTTCTTCTGGGAATTCAACGTTGAGTTCGACTTTCTTGGCTTAGAATTTAAGTTGAAATATTCGCACTTACTATTGGTTTAATCATCGTTAAAGACGTGTGTGTATATATATGTGTGTGTGTGTGTTTATATGCATACATACATTTAAGCAGGATTTTAAAAGCACCCTTGAAGTATCTGTATATAAAGGGCCAGCTGCTGTCGCAAACATCTGGTTGTCTACCTACCTTGACTGTATAGGTATGCTAATAGCGCACACATTTTTTTAGGGTTTGGAGGATGTAATAAATTTTTAACAAGGGTAATTCTGCTTTCCATCTGTATTTTCCGACGGGTAGGTTTTCATGCAATTCGCGGGGGACTTTCCTGGGCAGGAGAGTTGGCAGGGTCCTTGAAGCCATCCCTGAGGATGCACAGCAGCGGACAGATGTCAGGGGTGGGGTTTGTAAAGGGCCTCTGGACGTCGGCCACCCTGCCTGTGACAGGCCTGAGACAGGGAAGGAGGGGTGAGCGTGGGTTCAGAGGGTGGCAGTGAAAAGGTGGCTTTGCAGGGAGACCAAGACTAAGTTCTCCTTTTCTTTCTTTCCCTGGTGCTATTTCTATTAGTAGCACCTCCTCTCTCCTTGTATTTTCCCACTGCCGTTCTGATCTGTTCTTTCTGCTTCGGCTGTCAACCCTCCGGGGAGCCACCAGCTCCTGGTTGGGGGCAGGGCAGGGCCAACAGCCACAACCCTGGGTGGCGTGGGGCACAGGAGACCCCACTGACAGTCCCTTTCCATCGGTCTCAGTACCCGCTCGTCAAGAGTCACAGATGAAGTTAAAACTGATATAATAGGTTTACGATTGATTTCCTGTTCTTTGAGTTTGCTGGCAACAAAATTCTGCCTGTCGTTTCCCATCCTGGCCTGGCTCTAAACTGAAAAATGTCCCGTTGTGGTTTCAGTCTTCCACAGGGGAGCTGCATTCTGTCGCAGAGCGGGTGTTAGGGTAGGTGACATCTTGGCGTCTGCCCGAGCTTCCGTTCCTTTCCAATAGATTGAGACGCTGGCTGCTGGAGCTCAGTGTCCGGGTGCTGGAAGTTGACCTTAACCTACTGGAAAGAATTTGGATTTGGGTGGAGCTGGTGTTCCTCTGTCACCTTTGCCCTGATCCTCAGGCCCCCGGGTCGCGGCATGTCGCACGTGCAGCAGTAGCGTTGGGTAAGCTTTTCCGGAGGGAAAGATCGGGGTATTGCTTTTAAGCGCATTAGGGGCTGGAAGAAGAGTTTGGCTCAGACCTGCAGCGGCATAAACCCCTTTGCTCTGTTCCCTTGTCCTGAGGGGTTTTTACGGCCTCTGAGTTTGGATGAGTTTTGTTTGTAGGAAGACAGATTGCTCGGTGCCTGTCGAGATCAGAAAGTACCACGGTGGGAGAGAGGTCCTGGAGACGCTGTTTCTGGGGGCACCGCCCAGGGTCCTGCGTTTTTTTTCATCTTGGCTGCTTCTCTGCTAGGCTGGGTTCCGTTACATAAACTTGTTCGTCTGTGTTAGGAGGTGTTTTTAAAGGAAGGAATGAAACGGATAAGAGTGTAATCGTTTTCAGAGCATTTTAGCTTTGATGAATGAAGACTCCTAACACCACAGGGTGAAGCAGGCACGAAATGGACCCCATTCACCTGCAGTGGGGGGAAGGCAGGCTGGCACCTCATTAACTCGGTGTAGAAGGGTTTAGCAAAGGCAAGGGCTGGTCGCTGCGTTGTGATATGTATCATCCATCAGCACATGAGAAGGGCTCAAAAATGTTTACTGGTTGAAGATTTTAAGGGATATTCAACAAATCATCATACCTATGAGCATTTTAGAATGTGCTTCAAAATTAGGTCTTACTGGAAACAATCCTATCAAATTAGCAAAGCAGACCCTTAATAAATCATACCCACAAAACTTAATTAGCTCATAAGGGAACACCGTGCGCCTGCAGGCATTCGTAGCATCACTTTAGGGACTTTATATACCTTGTATTTTAAGATATAATTTCATTTTCCTCTCTTAATCTAAATGAGTAAGGTTATAGTAATATTTCCTACCACTATGATGTAAAAGAATATAGTAAAGTTATCTTGCATGGCGTTTGGAGAGTAAACTAGGTACTTTCTCTCACAGATGGCAGAGTTCTCCATGTCAACTCAGTTTCTTGTTATCACACATTGTAAGTGTAGAAACTTGCTTAGTCAATGAATATAGTATTTTCTTCCGCCTCTTGCCTAGACTTCCCAGGTGCGGTGCTGTGGTTGAGAACAAGGGTTCTGCAGCCGGGGTGCCAGCGTTCACGTCCCCGCTCTGCTGCGGTCCGGTTCTGGGACCTGCGTGGCGCTGTCAGGTCTCAGGCTTTCCATCTGTAAAATGGGATTAGTAACTCTGCCTGCCTGCTCAGGCTGGTCTGGGGACTAAATGATCCAGGGCATGTGAAATACTTCGAAGACTTGCTGATGTGGGTTAAACAGCAACAAATGCTTCGTATTATTATTATCGATACTACATTTATAAAACATGTCATTTTCTTTCTTTTTTTGGCCATACCCATGGCATGTGGAAGTTCCCGGGCCAGGGATTGAACCCAAGCCACAGCAGTTACAGTGCTGGATACTTAACCACTAGGCCACCAGGGAACTCCAAATATCTCATCTTCATCTGAATTGATGCAAACATCACTAGGCGTATTTTGGATACTAGAATTCTTTTTTGTAGTCAATAGTCTCATTTAGCTTCTTTCTTTCTCCTTCTTCCCTTCCTTCCTTTTTCTTTTCTTTTCTTTTCTTTTCCTTCCTCCCTCCCTCCCTTCCTTCCTTCCTTCCTCGCTTCCTCCCTCCCTTCCTTCCTTCCTTCCTTCATTCCTTCTTTCCTTCTCTTTCTCTCTCTCTTGCCTTCCCTCCTCCATCTCTCGCTCCCTCCCCTCCTTCTCCCGTACTTCTCATTCCTCTCCTAGATAGACCCTCAGGACATGTGACCAGGACGTGTCTCGCTTTTCTCTTTCTCAGGATGCACCCTGCTGTTTTACGAGACCTACGGGAAGAATTGCACGGATCAGAGTGGCGCCCCTCGGTGTGCCCTCTTTGCTGAAGACAGCATAGTGCAGTCCGTTCCAGAACACCCCAAGAAGGAAAACGTCTTCTGCCTCAGCAACTCCTTTGGAGATGTCTACCTTTTCCAGGTACTGCCGAGCTGTCAGAACGTAGGATGGAAGCGATGGCTTGTGTCCTGTTAGGATGAGAAGGACCAGAATTAAGAGGCTCAACTTAGCATTGAAATAGACTGAAAGCCATTAGACTTTAGATTACTGTTTAAGCAACTGGCCCCCTGCTAACTGCCAGGTACCGTAGGACCTTGCAAGTGCAGTCTTTCACCCCGCAAGCATTTCTTACGTGCCCGCTCATGAAGTGCCCAGGCGCTAGCCCAGGTGCTGCTTTTCATGATACAAGAAAGGAAAGTTATGATTCCTGTTCTGGAGTGCTTTGTAAGCTAGTGTATGCAGGATCCAAATTCCCAGGGTGGAGGGATCTCGCTTGAAGACTCAGAGAAAATGGACAGTAGAGGCTTAAGTTCTTCTCAGGAATCCCCAGTGGAAGTGAAAGAAGAAGCTTTTCAGGAAAACCCTCACTGGCAAATGCTCTAAGGTCTCATTTCCCTGTGGAAGTGATCTTAGGACATTAAGATTCGATTATCTACTGTTACGATTTTTAGATTTTTTTTTTTTTTTTTTTTTGCTTTTTAGGGCTGCACCTGCGGCATGTGGAGGTTCCCAGGCTAGGGGTCCAGTCTGGGCTACAGCTGCTGGCCTGCACCACAGCCACAGCAACGCAGGATCCGAGGCACGTCTGCGACCTACACCATAGCTCACGGCGATGCCAGATACTTAACCCACTCAGAGAGGCCAGGGATGGAACCTGCAACCTCATGGTTCCTAGTTGGATTCGTTTCTGCTGTGCCACAACGGAAACTCCTGATTCTTAGAATTTTTCTAGCAAATGAGAGGGCAGGCTGGGGTGTGGATCCTGGCCTGTTGTTGAGTCCGAGCATCATCTTGGAGCAGTTTCTGAACTTCGCCGAGTAGGACCCTTCAACCAGTAGGATGATAATAGCTTCTGGGATTGCTTTAAGGGTCGACGGTGTGATCTGCGTGTGTTACGTACTGAAGAAATTCTAACGATTATTACTGTTACTATCATTAGTTAACCCCAAAGAAGCAGGGGGTGATAGCCTGGGACTGAAGTGTGCTCCTGAAATGCCTCCCGATCCAAACCCAGTTCTGCGTGTAGACAGCACATGGCCCGTAGATTCTATCTGGTCAAAAGTTGCCCGGAAAACCTCCTAGGTCCTGGGTTCGGGCCTCTGATAAAGTCGGTCCTGGCTGCCCCCCGGACCTCTGCAGAACAGCATGGTTGTTTCTTGGCGGACTTTGGGAATCTAGAAATCTCCGAAGTGGCCTCCACGGTAGGATTTCCAAGCACTGACCGCGTCAGCACAGTGGGCCCCTGCCCTTGACTGCTCCTCTCGGCCTCACCTGACTGGCGAGAGTCAGGCTTGAGATTTGAGTTTTCCTTCTTTTCTTTTTCTTTTTGGCTGCCCCCATGGCATTGGAGTTCCTGGACCAGGGATCCGAGACCTGTGCCACAGCTTCGGCAATACCGGATCTGTAACCCACGATACCGGGCCGGGGATTGAACCTGCATCCCAGCGCTTCTGAGACGCTGCGGATCCCACCACGCCACAGCGGGAACTCTGAATTTTCCTTCTTGTAACAGAAAGGTTGCTTAAAGTTTCTGTGTCGCTTTAAAGCAAAGTGACGACGTGGGGGGCCATCTGAATTGTATGGAAGGTGAATACATTGGGTTCAATCTGTGTGGACTTGGGCAAGTATGAAGTGAATATCCTATTTTGTGATTCATGCAAAATATCCTTAGTGTTGAGGAAATTTCCCTATTAGATCCCAGAGGTCCCTGGAGGATTTACCCCAAGGCACGAATGTGTGTGGTGGTTTGTGTGCCTCAAGGAAAACGGAACGTGTGTTTTGGCCTGCTTAGAACCCTGCATCTTTGCCCGTTTTGCTTTGTTCAGACTTTCTTTACTGTTTTTAAAATAAAATATTCTTTTATGAAAATAGTATAGGGTCATTGTGTTTGAAGGTACTACAGGGTAGAAAAAGAAAGCCACTATTCATATTCCCACTGTTCATAGAGAAATAGTTTAATTTTGTGATGCCCTCTTCCCAGTGTTCTTCTTTTTTTATTTTGGCCATTCCTTTGGCGTGCAGAAGTTCGCAGGCCAGGGATCGAACCCAGGCTGCAGCTGCGACCCAAGCTACAATAATGACAATACTGGCTCCTTAACCTTCTGTGCCGGCAGGGAGATCTTCCAATATTCTTTTATTGTTGTTTTTCCTGGTTGAGTCCATACCCTAGATGACATTTCATATCCAGGCTTCCAAATTTAACATTTGAGTCCTAATAATTTTCTCATTCTATTAAAATTATGAAGATGGGTTGCTTTTTATTTTTAATTAATTTTTTTTTTTTTTTTTTTTAGCTTTTTGTGGCCACACCTGCAGCACATGGGGGTTCCTAGGCTAGGGTTCAAACTGGAGCTGCAGCTGCTGGCTTGCACCACAGCCCCAGCAATGTGGAATCCACGCTGCATCTGTGACCTACGCTGCAGCTGAGGGCAACGCTGGATCCTTAACCCACTGAGCGAGGCTGGGGATTGAACTCGCATCCTCATGGATACTAGTCGGGTTCTTTACCCCTGAGCCACAAGGGGAAGTCCAAGATGGTCTGCTTTTTAGAGAGTGACAGGATGTGCCCTGTGTGGATATGCCCTGGTTTTCTTATTACTCCCCTGCTGCTGGCGTACAGCTTGATTCTATGAAACCCGTCTTTTTGGGGCCATGTGACACCCTCAGTGGCCTCACCTACCTTCTGAAGTCAAGGAAGCCTGCAGACCTGAGTTGAGCAGCGGTGTGTGTTTTTAAAATGCAATAGTTTTTATGAAGTGAGGGAGGTACTTTGGGATTTGACGTGTCAGAGCCCAGCCTGCCACTCGGGAGAACACTTCTGCGGTGAAACGGTTCCAAACTGGGTCCCCCCCGCCCCCGTGTGCAGGCTACCAGCCAGACGGATCTGGAGAACTGGGTCACGGCCATCCACTCTGCCTGCGCCTCCCTTTTCGCCAAGAAGCATGGCAAAGAGGACACCGTGCGGCTGCTGAAGAACCAGACCAGAAGCCTCATGCAGAAGATCGACATGGACAGCAAGATGAAGAAGATGGCAGACTTGCAGCTGTCCGTGGTGAGCGACCCGAAGAACAGGAAAGCCATAGAAAACCAGGTACCGGTCACTTACAGGTGTCTCCTCCCGTGGCTCGTGGCAGTCCCACATCGGGGAGCTGTTTCTTACACCTCTGGTGGGGGGAATAGTTTCTGTGGCCTCTTGATTCCAATACCCAAGGGCTGCATTTTCGCCACATGGGTTAAGTTGGAGGCTTTGCAAAATGTTGATGGCTGTATATATATAAGGGAGCATTTTGTGACCGAATCACATTTCCTGCTCTCAAGGGGCTCCGTCTTACCTAGCTGGTTCTCGCACTCATTGTCACTTTTCGAGAAAAAATTGTGTGATGAAACCTCTGAGACTTCCCTTGGTGACTCAGTGGGCTAAGAACCCGACTAGTATCCGTGAGGATGGGGGTTCGATCCCTGGCCTCGCTCAGTGGGTTCCGGATCTGGCATTGCTGTAACTCTGGCGTAGGTCTGGAGCTGCAGCTCCAGTTCAACTCCTAGCCTGGGAAATTCCATATGCCACAGATGCGGCCATAAAAAGAAAAAAAAAAGAAACTGCTAGAATATTAGTCGGGTAAGATTCTAATCCAGAAGATGGCTTTGGAAAGAGTAGTTTGGTATAAGTCAGTTATTCCCGTGTCTGTGGATTTAAAAAAAAAAAAATCACCTTCTGTTTTTTTTTTGTTTTTTGTTTTGGAATTTTTTTTCCTCTTTATTATAGATGAAGTGCAAGGAACATGTTTTCTTTGGCCTGTTTCCACATTCATATTATAATTAACCAGCTAGTTTCTGTTCTGTTCGCGCTTTAGAGGCAGGGAAGCAGCTTAGGTTCTGTTTTCCTTTGCTTAGACAACTGGAACACTTAGACAGGTGTCAGTGAAATTTCTAGCACCCCTCTTCTTCCTTCAGGTTCCCTGGGACGCAGACTGAGATGCAGATTTGCCTGTGAGGAGTTTCACTGAGGATGCTCTTAGGGCTGAAGGGACAGGGTCGAGGAGGGACATGTGGAATTGGGCTGAGCTGGTCCCATAGAGGGCCCAGGAGCTGGGCTGGCCGTTCAGAGTTGCTGACATCACCGCACACTATATCCACTGGGCAAGGCAGCTGCCATCAGAGGAGGCAGCTTCCTGGAGAGGGACCAGTTAGTGAGCCACAAGCTGCCAAGGGAAAGAAAGCTTTTCTCTCAGAAGGCGGGGGGGTGGGGGGGGGTGGGGGGGTGACACACAACAGTATCCACTGCTGTCCCTTCAAAATCAGGGTCGAATGGTTGGAGAACTTAAGAAATAGGGTAAAACTAGGTTGGCACGTTCCTGAATTTTTCATCCTTTTCACTCTGTAAATTGTTACAGAGAGGCCAGATCCTTTGAAAAATTCCATGGCAATACAATGATTTGGACACCCCATCAGAAGAGAATTTTCCCTGTAGCATTTGACTTAAATCACAAATTAAACAATACATTATCAATCTTCTGTTTGTGTTTGAATATTTAACCTTGCTGAGATTTTCTTTTTTTTTTCATCTGCTTATGTATGAAGAACTTAGAATGTGTAGAAAGAAATGTCTGGTTGTAAATAAGAAACTGATGAAAGGCATTCATTCAAATGATATGTTTGTGATATAGTAAGAATTTGTAATCTATCAGTTGGCAATAGTAGAAAACACCAAGTAGTTCCCATCTGTAGCTCCCTCATCAAGTATTTCCAAATGATGGCACAGTCGAGGAGTTCCCGTGATGGCTCAGTGGTTAATGAATCTGACTAGGAACCATGAGGTTGCAGGTTCGATCCCTGGCATCGCTCAGTGGGTTAAGGATCCAGTGTTGCCGTGAGCTGTGGTGTAGGTCGCAGAAGTGGCTCTGATCCTGCGTTGCTGTGGCTGTGGCGAAGGCCGGCAGCTACAGCTCCTGTTAGACTCCTAGCCTGGAAACCTCCATATGCCGCAGGTGTGGCCCTAGAAAAGAAAAAAGAAAGTGATGGCACAGTCGAGATAGATCTGTTGATAATATCGGAATCCATCTTTGCCCCTCCTTTTCTGATATGCTGTGTGTCATTCTCCATTCCCAATTCTTCCCTCTTGCTTATTTGTGGATCTTTAGATACTGACATACCTAACAGATGCCTATAGCTTCAAAAATAAAAGTAATTATAAAATATAGACCCTGTTTCTAGGAAATGTGTCATTTAGTTAGAAGTCAGACTTTGCACACATGAAACTAAAGAATATTCTAGAATGGTATAAATTAGGACCAACTGTCATAGTTACCAAAGGCTGTGAGAGATCAGGGGTTGAGCTCATGCCGTGGTCTTGGGATGAAGGAGAATTCCTGGAAGAATATGTATGGTCTTAAAAAATTGGTAAGAGGTGTGTAGGTGAAACAACTTGTCCAGGGTGGGAGGCGGGTGTGAGCATGGAAGGACAGTTTAGAGGTAGAGTTGACCCTTGAGTAACATAAGGGTTAGGGGCTCTGACCCTCTGGCAGCTGAAAGTCTATGTAAAGGAGTTCCCTTGTGGCTCAGTGGGTTAAGGATCTGGCATTGTCACAGCTCTGGCTCTGGTTACTGCTGTGGCACAGGTTCAATCCCTGGCCTGCGAATTTCTGCATACTATAGGTGTGGCCAAAAAAAAAGGGAAAAGTCCATGTATAGCTTGTTGTTGGCCCTTCATATTCAGCCAACCATGATTGTGTAGTGCTATGGTGTTTACTACTAAAAAAACAAAATCTGCATATAAGTGGACCCATGCAGTTCAAACCCTCCAAGTTCAAGGGTCACCTGTAGAAGTAACAGTGATGGTGGCACTCCCGAGCACATGGGAGTGGAGGGTGTGGGCTAGGAAGTGGTGAATAGCTGGCACTTTGGTGGGACAGGTACTGGTGCAATTTTTTAGGGTCTTAACTGTAAGGCTGGGGTGTCAGCTTTATTCCAGCCTCTAGATCTAAGGGAGGAGTATAGGTTTTTAAGTTGGGGTGAAAAGCGTAATGATTGTACTGTCTCTGGAAGATTAATCAGGCAGGGGCTTAGGGGGCGGATAGAAGTGGGGAAAGGTACTGGGCAGTGGAGTGGCCCTGGTCTGGCTGTGCTGTTGCCAAGGCCTGGGTCAGTTAGACGACAGACGTTTAACAATTTATATGGAGAATGTTTTTCAGAGTGCATCATTTTCTATAATTTTGTAGACATTAGTTTCCTATGCTCCTGAAATGGAATGTTCCCTCCTCCAAACAGAATATGCTGTTTCTTGTTTTTGTTTTGTTTTTTTTTTTGCTTAATTAATTTTATTACAATCATAGGTGTACAAAAATCATCACAAGTCAATTTGATAGCATTTGCATCCCAAACCCTCAGTGCATCCCCCCACCCCCCAGATTGTCTTGTTTGAAAAACCAAAGGTTTTCCAAAGTCTGTGAGTCATCGTCTGTTCTGCAAAGAAGTTCATTGTGTCTTTTTAGTTTCCACATGTAAGTGGTAGCATTGGGTGTTGCTATCTAATTGTCTGACTGGTTTCACTTTGCATGGTAATTTCTAGGTCCATCCATGTTTCTATAAATGTTATTTTGTCCCTTTAATGGCTGAGTAATATTCCATTGTGTGTATGTACCATATCTTCCCTATCCACTCCTCTGTCGGTGGGCATTTAGGTTGTTTCCATGACCTGGCTATTGCATAGAGTGCTGCAATAAACACTGGAGTACATGTATCTTTTCAAGTCATGGTTTCTTCTGAATAGATGCCCAGGAGTGGGATTGCTGGGTCAAATGGTAATTCTATTTTGAGTTTTCTGAGGAATCTCCATACTGTTTTCCACAGTGGTTGCACCAATTTGCATTCCTACCAGCAGTGTAATAGGGATCCTTTTTCTCCACACCCTCTCCAGCACGTATTGTTTATAGACTTTTTGATGATGGGACTATGCTATTTTTTTAAGGAATACCAGCTGGTGAGCTGTGGTATAGGTTTCAGATGCGGCTTGGATCCCGTGTTGCTGTGGCTGTAGTGTAGGCTGGCAGCTGTAGCTCTCAATTGACCCCTAGACTGGGACCTTCCATATGCCGCAGGTGCAGCCCTAAAAAGCAATAAATAAGTAAATAAATAAGTACCAGTTAGCAAACCACAAGTTAGTTTTACCGAAGAGCTGAAAAGGAATTGTAACTGCCAAGGAGAATGAAGGGCGATGGAAGGGTTTGGGGCGGGGGGGGGGGGGGGGGGGGGGGGGGGGGGGGGGGGGGGGGGGGGGGTTGACAATGTCATGGCTGCTGGAGGAGGTGCAGCCTTCATGAGCTCAGCCTGTGTCATCCACGCCTTCTATCTCCTTCTGCCCCCAAAGCCTCACCGGCTCATATCTGGGTAGAGTTCAGGTAGCGAGGCTGGTCGTGAGCTCTCAGCTTTCTGTCTGGGGCATGTACAGATGTGATGCTGTGCCCAGGTTACACGACAGATCCCAAAGCTTGAGGAGGAGAAATGGCTTTCCTGGTACCACGTCTCCCCTGTGGTCCTGAATTTCCAGGATCCAAAAGCCACAAGTCTCTCACCAGCCATGCAATTCATGGATTCAGGTGCCTCAATTAAAAATCTCATACTGGGAGTTCCTATTGTGGCGCAGTGGAAATGAATCCGACTAGTATCCGTGAGGATGTGAGTTTAATTCCTGCCCTCGCTTGGTGGGTTGGGGATCTGGCATTGTCTAGAGCTGTGATGTAGGTCATAGATGTGGTTTGGATCCCACGTTACTGTGGCTGTCGTGTAGGCTGGCAGTTGTAGCTCCAATTTGACCCCTAGTCTGGGAACTTTCATATGCTGCTAGTTCAGCCCCAAGAGGAAGGAAAAAAAAATTCTCATACTGATTGCAGTGGGAAAAGATACGGTTTTAACTTTTACTGGCTCTCTAAAATTTAACTTAAAAGCCACTTAGTCCTCTGGTAAGACGCTGCTCAGCTTGGAGTTTTCAGGTCCTTGTGTACTGTCAAGTGTTTGGGTCCAGGCAGAGAAGAGGGAAACTGGGCGACATTAAGGATCTCCTGGCCTTTTGTTTTTTTTAACCTCCTTCTTCTTCCTCTTTTTATGGCCATAAGAAGTTCAAAAAAACATTTTTTAAAAATTGAGGTGTTCCCGTTGTGGCTCAGTAGGTTAAGGTTCTGACTAGTATCCATGAGGATATAGGTTCGGTCCCTGGCCTTGCTCAGCAAGTTAAGGATCCGGTGTTGCCTTGAGCTGTGGTGTAGGTCGCAAATGTGGCTCAGATCCCGCGTGGCTGTGGCTGTGGCGTAGGCTGGCGGCTGTAGTTCCAATTCGACCTGTAGCCCAGGAACTTCCATATGCTGTAGTGCGGCTCTAATAAGAAAAAAAATTAAATACAAAAATTTTTTTTTGTAATTTAAGTTTTCATTAAATGGAACTTTCTTTTTCGTAGTTGGTAAATGCTTACTTTATGATATCAAAGTTGGTGCTCTTCTGCTTGGGAGGGAAGGAGTTACCGTCTCGTAAACCCCCACGCAGGCCCAAGAGTCGGGAGTAGTCACTTGGCCTGAAGGGAAGCTCTTTTAAAGAATTTGAGTCATTGCTGCTTGTAGCCTGTTAAGCCTTCTTTGACAGAACTGCTACATCAGTTATTTATTTATTTAAATAACTTTTTGCCTTTTCCAGGGCCGCACTCGCAGCACGTGGAGGTTCCCAGGCTAGGGGTCTAACAGGAGCTGTAGCTGCCAGCCTTCGCCACAGCAACGCGGGATCCGAGCCGCGTCTGCGACCTGCACCACAGCTCACGGCAACGCCGGATCCTTAACCCACTGAGCGAGGCCAGGGATTGAACCCGCAACCTCATGGTTCCTAGTCGGATTCGTTAACCACTGAGCCATGGCGGGAACTCCTACATCAGTTATTGTAAGCACAGCGTCCACTACTGCTCATTTTTTCATTTCAGTCTGCCCCGCCCCCACCCTCTCCCTCCCCCCACTCCCTTCCACACACATTCGCCTTCTCATACCACACTTGTGAATTTCTCATAAGAAACAGTTTGAGTTGATCTTTAGACTTTCTGTCCCCAAAGATATTCTCCATACCGTATGGGCAGAACAGGTCCTGATGGACTCATGCTTTCCCAGAGGGCTTTGCAGTGGGTGACAGGAGTGACATCTGCTGTGCCCTTGTCCTTAACTTATTGGCCCGCCGGTTGTAAAGCGAGTGCTCTGCTCTTTCCCTGTAGACACAAAGAGTATGAAATGTTGAGGGTGGACATAAGCACATGCTTAGAATTACTTTCGTGGGATAACTTTTGCCTGGAGAGTGTTCTGTGAAGCTGCGAAGGTATTGGCAAATCAAGATCAAGAAGAAAATGATTTCCCAAATGTCCCAGAAGTACACAGTTGTCTCGAAAGTACCTTTTAAAGAGAGCAGGGCATTATCCAGTTACTGTTTAAAAACCTCGGCTTCACTGTATTTTATTTTACGTGGGGGAGAATATTTATTTATGCAGCACCTTTCCCCCTGAGATCCCAAGAACCCTCAGATAGAGTCATTTATAGCCTAAGAATAGTGAACTTGACCATGCACATGACATCACACAAGATACAGTCTCTGGAACAGGATTTCTTTGAAGTCCTTTGGAGGAGGAGATCATTGTCAATGCCTGTTCCAAACAGAAAGACACGATCTCAGGACTAACGGCCGAGTTTCATACTGCCGTGGGGCAGTCTCTGCTTAAAAGAGACCATCGTGCGATCTTGTCCCTGTGCCTTGCGGGGACCTTGGGGGACAGTGGCGCAACTCTCTTTGGGCAGCCGGACAGCCTGTCCACACGTCGGGCTCCTTTTGAAGTTCTGCCGGAGGAAGAGCTGAAATTAAATCCAGTTAGTACTTTATTTTCCTTTCCGTTTATTATTTTAAACAAGTAAACAAGGCCAGAACCTTGCTACCCGGAGGCGGCCTTGACTCCCTCTCAGACGGCTCCTCCTTCCCACCCCGGCTCTTTCTGGGCTTTTCTCACTTTCCCGGGGTTAATTAGGCCACTGGAGGGCAGGAAGCAGGTCCAGCCGGGGAGGTGCTGGAGTGGGAGGTCATAGTGTCAGTCGATGGGCAGGGGACTGCATGAGCTTTCTAGCGTTTATTTCAGGTTCTATTTCTTTTTTTCCTTTTTTTGCCACATCTGCAGCATGTGGAAGTCCCCAGGCCAGGGTTCAGACTCAAGCTATAACAGTGACAACTCTGAATCCTTGACCACTAGACCACCAGGGAACTTATTTTGTTTTCAATATTAATGTTTTAAAATCTTTTTTTTCCTTTTGTCATTTTATGGCCGCGGGTTTTATGGCCGCACCCGCGGCATGTGGAGGTTCCCAGGCTAGGGGTCTAATCGGAGCTGTGGCCACTGGCCTGTGCCGCAGCCACAGCAACACAGGATCCGAGCTGCGTCTGCAACCTACACCACAGCTCACGGCAACGCCGGATCGTTAACCCACTGAGCAAGGGCAGGGATCGAACCCGCAACCTCATGGTTCCTAGTCGGATTCGTTAACCGCTGCGCCACGGCGGGAACTCCTAATGTTTTAAAATCTTGAAGAGGATTTTAGACAATTGGAAACTGCAGTGATGGGAACAAAACGAACAAAGCCTTGAGAGAAAAATGATCTGGGGGTGTAGGGGGAAGCAATTTGGGGAATAAAGCATTGGAGTGTATTTGCGAAGGGGGCTTGAGGGGACAAGGCCAGATTAAGGAGGGGTTGCGCCAGGGCAAGGCTTCCTTCGGCAGGCTGTGGGCAGTGGTGGAAATGCTGGGTTGTTAACATCCAGTTTTTATTTTATTTAATGATTTTTATTTTTTTCTTTAGAATTGGTTTACAGTGTTCTGTCAGTTTTCTACTGCACAGCAAAGTGACCCAGTCACACACACACACACATTCTTTTTCTCACATTATCCTCCATCGTGTTCAAATGACTAGATATAGTTCCCAGTTCTCTACAGCAGGATCTCATTGCTTATCCACTCCAGATGCAATAGCTTGCATCTATTAACCCCAGATTCCCAGTCCATCCCACACCCTCCCTCTCCTCCTTGGCAGCCACAGTCTGTTCTCCAAGTCCATGAGTTTCTTTTCTGTGGAAAGGTTGATTTGTGCCATATATTAGATTCCACATATAAGTGATATCATGTAGTATTCTTCTCTTTCTGACTTACTTCACTTAGTTTGAGAGTCTCTGGTTCCAGCCATGTTGCTGCAAATGGCATTATTTTGTTCTTTTTTCTGGCTGCATAGTATTCCATTGTGTATACATACCACATCTTCCTGGTACAATCATCTGCCAATAACATTCAGTCTAGTGAACATTTAGTAAGTGCACATTCTGGGCCAGGTGAGCGTGCAGACTTTGAATTTGAAGAAGCTGCTATCTTTTCCCTCAGGGTGCTCTCAGTTTAATGGGGGTGACAGACAACTGAACGTGTAATTTCAACATAACAGAATGAATTCAGAGCAGCCGCTATTCCAGAGTGTTGTGGAAGACACACGGGAAGTTTAGCCTCCTGGGTGTCCTGGTAGACTTCTTGGAGGGGGTGCTGAATTGCCTCTCAAAGAATGAGGAGTAAATCAAAAGAGAAATGGACCTCCTTCACTTAATAGATGCAAACTGTTACATCTAGAATGGATAAGCAGTGAGGTCCTACTTTACAGCCCGGGAAGCTATATCCAGTCTCTTGGGATAGAACACGATGGAGGAGAATACAAGAAAAGGAGTGTACGTGTATGTGTGACTGGCTCACTTTGCTGTACAGCAGAAAATGGCATGATATGGTAAATCAACTATACTTTAAGAAAACTTTAAAAATGAAACAAAATTTGAAAAAAAATACAACTTTTTATTTTTTTATTATTATTATTTTTTTGGTCTTTTTGCCTTATCTAGGGCCACACCCATGCCATATGGAGGTTCCCAGGCTAGGGGTCTAACAGGAGCTGTAGCTGCCGGCCTTCGCCACAGCCACAGCAACGCGGATCCGAGCCGCGTCTGCAACCTACAGCACAACTCATGGTAATGCCAGATCCTGAACCCACTGAGCGAGGCCAGGGATCGAACCCACAGCCTCAGGGTTCCTAGTCAGATTCGTTAACCACTGAGCCACGACGGGAACTCAATAATACAACTTTTTAAATCATAAAAATATTTTTTAAAAAGAGGAGTTCTTGTCGTGGCGCAGTGGAAACGAATATGACTAGGAACCATGAGGTTGTGGGTTCGATCCCTGGCCTCGCTCAGTGGGTTAAGGATCCAGCGTTGCCATGAGCTGTGGTATAGGTTGCAGACGCGGCTTGGATCCCGCGTTGCTGTGGCTGTGGTGTAGGCCGGTAGCTACAGCTCTGGTTAGACCCCTAGCCTGGGAACCTCCATATGCCGTGGGTGCGGCCCTAAAAGGACAAAAGCCAAAAAAAATTAAAAAATAAAAGAAGAGACATGGTAACGGGAGTTCCAGGCTAGGAGTCAGCAGGAGCCAAGGCAGAGCGCTCTGAAATGACGTGGTCGTCCTGGCAGTTCGGTGTTTCAGGCACCTGATGTGCTGGTGATCAGAGTGCGGGCGGTGTGATGCCGTCTTTTTTCCTGCCCCTGAGGCTGCGGGAGCTGCCCGTTTAGCCTTTCCTCGGCTGCCTCTGCCGCCCCAGGTCAGAATGGTTGGAATCGCAAAAGCGCGTCTGACCGTGGGATTGCCAGATTTAAAAATCCTGTGGCGGCTCCCCGTTGCTTACGTGACAAGTCCCTGATGCCCTCTCCCACCTCCACCTTTATCTTCAGCACCAAACTTCCCAAAGGTTCCTCTTCTTTCTTGGGTTTTTTTCTCTGGCAGAGAGGACCCGCGTGGAGCGCACACACACATGCGGACGCCCTCCCCACCCGCCCCGGTTATCAGGCTCACCCTGCTCATCTGGGGTGAACGGCTTGGCTCCTCCAAGGAGCTGCCCTTGACCCTACCCCCGCACCCCCAAACAGGGACCCTTCTGTGGCCCCATCATGCTTACACATTGTTTTGTAATTATTCCTTTGGGTATAAGGTTGCTCCTAGTCTGAAATCAGAGCCGCTAAAGGATGGATCACTTTACCCCGTCTGTCTCCCTGGTACTCGGCTCCGCGTATGGAGTGGATGCATCTGCGTCTCCTCCGCCTCTTCCCTGCGCGGTCCACCCCCTCCCCACCCTGCCAGCAGCTCCTGGCTTCTTTCTTTCAGGCTTCGCCCCTTCATTCCCCAGCGAGCACCCTCTCTTCTGCCTCAGTCTCTGTCCTCATGGTTTGTGAGTCTACTTCTCAGGGTTCCTGTCTCAGGTCGTGACTGCGTGTGCTTCCACAGTTAACTCCATGCGGTCAAGCTGTTGGTATCACCCATCTGATGCTGCTGGGGTTGGGGGGGAGCTTCCAAAGTCAAGTGGTGGAGCTGGGACTGCAACACACACATCTGTGCGCCACCCGGATCCAAGCCTCTTTATAAGATTTTGTGAGTCAGACTGCTTCGCTTCCGAAGGAGCCACGTGATGAATGGTTTTGTACAAAGTAGAAATTAATCCCTAACTTACTTATATAACTCGGACTTTTCAGCTTTATTGGATGGGAAATGTACTTATAAATATGCTCGGTGAGTGATTTTTATGGCATGTGAGTTGTATCTCAAAGGAAAAAGCAGAACAGAACCGATTTTCTGAACTGTAGCTGATTGTTGTAACTACTAGTTAATGTGTCTTCTGTCGCCAGCTGGGTTCTTGGGAGGTGAGTTTTAGTGCTTGGAAAATACTGCATGGGAGTTTTTCAACTTATTGTGCCAGAAAAGAAAAAGTAATTATCTTTTAGGACCAACCTAGGAATGGACAAATGACCAAATACCATGGTCAAATGACTAAATGGTAGAAAATATTTTTCAAGGAGCATTGGGTGTGGCAGGAATGTACTTGTCATTTTTTTATGTATCACTTATTCATCTGTTATTTTTAGCATTAACCTTCATCTCTTTCCCCTCCCACTTTCTAGAGAGCCTTTCTGAGCTCATTCAATAAATATAGCTATATTAGCAATAAAGAGGAAACTTCTGTGTTGCATGTGTGTCAGTGTTTAAAAATAGGAGCTCTCCTCAATTTTGTTGTTAATTATTTTTTACAGTGAAAGGTAATGAAAACCTCCTCTGAGTTTTCTTCATTCATAGCATTTTTTTTTTTTTTGGCTGCTCCTGCAGCGTGTGGAAGGTTCCGGGCCAGGGACTGAACCGCCATCAAAGCAGCGACCCACTCTAATGACAGTGCCAGGTCCTTAATATGCTGTGCCACAGGAGAACTCCCTCATGTCATTTTTATGTGTTGGGCACAGACATTGAAAGAAATGAAAGCTCAGTCTACATAGCAGCTGAATTTCGATTCTCATGTCTTGATGTTTGTCTTAAAAAATAAATGTCTGGGGACAATTATCAGTATTTAAGGAATTCAGGAAAAAAAGTCTTGGTTTAAGGGAATTGATTTAGGGCATTTCCAGTTTTGGTAATGTTAGGAAAAAATCTCCAGAAATTCTGTGATAAATGTCATGTCAGATAACATTACTGTTTTAGTGATGACGATGATTGCAATTTACTTACGGAAGCATTTATATTAGCTTCTTTCATTTTATTTATTTATTTTGTTTTTTGGGGGGCTACACTTGCGGCATATGGAGGTTCCCAGGCTAGGGGTCCAATTCGGGCTGTAGCTGCTAGCCTACACCACGGCAACGGAGGATCCGAGCCGCGTCTGTGACCTGCACCCTAGCTCGCGGCAACGCCAGATCCTTAACCCGCTGAGCAAGGCCAGGGATCGAACCCACATCCTCGTGGATACTAGTCGGGTTTGCTAACCGCTGAACCATGACGGAAACACCCTAGCTCCTTTCATTTAAAAAAAAAAAAAATCTTTATCTCAGCTTTTGAGAGAGAAAGGGATAAAAATAGACTATGTTTTTCCTTTTAGTTTACTTGAAAATCGGGCCGAACTTAAATATGAAGGGAAATATAGTGGGAAATCGAAAGGCAAGTTGTTCACCCCAATGAGAGCGTCTGTCGTCTGATGTCTTCTCGGTAGAGCCCCTGGGGAGTGGTGGGGAGAAACAGTCAACTCTTAGATGAAAATGTGAATGAGCGCTGCTCAGTCATTCCTGAATACAGATCCCTGCCTCGGAAGCAGGAGGACCCGGGGCTCGGGGCTCCGTTCTGAGAGCTGGATAGAAGTTTTTTCCCGTGTTGTTCCCATCGGGGTCGGCTCCGCGCTTTGTCCAGCCTGGAGGGGCCGGCTTGTTATGTGAAGCGGTCAGGTCGCTCCCCTCCTGGGCCCCAGTCTCCCGTACTGCGAGAAGAAGACACGGTGACCCAGGTTCCCTGGCAAGCCCACCGCGCATGTCCATGGACTCCCCGTATTACAAGCTCTGTACTGAGCTTGTGGGTCCAGCCTTGACGCGTCTCTCTTCCCTCCAAGGGACCCAAGCATCATTTGCCTGCGTATTCTCCCACATTCTTTTCCACGACTTTGGTGAGTCTGTGGAAAGAAAAAAATCGAGCATTTTCATTGTTTCTTATCCAAACACAGTCTTGCCCTGTCTGACTTGTTCTCTCCATAAAAAACCATGACCTTCAAAACAAGATAAATATTGTCCTTAAGTAGGGACTAGATGTCTGACTAATGATGGCTTACTCTGGCACAGACCTCTGTGGGGATGATGGCTGTGTTAGTCAGGGTTTCACCGGAGAGACAGAACCAACAGGATGTGTGAAAAACATATTTCTAAAGAGATTATTATGAGGAATTTGGCTCCTGTGATTATGGAGATGGGCAGGTCCCAAGATCGGCAGTGAGTCAGCCAGCTAGAGACCCAGCAGGCGAGCTGATGGTGTGGTTCCCACCCGAAGACTGGCAGACTTGAGACCCAGGATGAGCCAGTGTTTAGTTCAAGTCAAACGGCAGGAAAAAAGCCAATATCCAAGTTTTTTTTTTTTTGGCCTTTTGTCATTTTAGGGCTGCACCTGTGGCATGTGGAGGTTCCCAGGCTAGGGGTCTAATTGGAGCTGTAGCCGCTGGCCTATGCCGCGGCCACAGCAACGCAGGATCCGAGCCGCATCTGCAACCTACACCACAGCTCACGGCAACGCCAGATCCTTAACCCACTGAGCAAGGCCAGGGATCGAACCCGCAACCTCATGGTTCCTAGTCAGATTCGTTAACCACTGTGCCATGACGGGAACTCTCCAATATCTAAGTTTGAAGGCCATTGGGCTCTGTTTCTTGGAGTGGGGTGGAGGGAGGGTAGGGTGTCAGACTTTTTGTTCAAGCCAGGCCTTCAACTGATTAGACGAGGCCCACTCACACAGGGGAGGGCAGTCTGCTTTATTCAGTCTACCATTTACGTGTTAATCTCATCCCAAAATACTGTCATAGAAACACTCAGAATAATGTTAGACCACAGATCTGGGTACCCCATGTCCCAGTCAAGCTGACACCTAGAATTAACCATCATAAAGGCTCATTTGGGATAGGGACATCCTTGAAATGGAAAAGTCATAAGGTTCCTTTCATTGGCGTTTTCTACTAAGTTCAGTTAAGAAATTTCTTCTACATTGTGCAGTATTGATTGGGACACTAGTTCTCTTGGAACTCAATCACAGATACTAACAAACTTCTTGATCATTGTATCCATCCTATTTCTTTCATGTAGAAAAGTTACACAGTTACAGTTCCTAAGAAAGATATGGAGAACTTGGAGGGGGTCTTGGGAGCACCCAAAATTTGTACTGCTTTTCTCTGGAGAGAGACTGAGGGGAACATTGTGTTAAATGTTAGAAGTCCTTCCTAATGCCATTTATCCAGGGTCAAGGATTGACCTAGAAAGTGTACTGCAAAAGGTTAGGATCTGTTTGGGTGCTTAAACTTGGCAAACTGGAGATGCAGGTATGGAAAATGAAATGGCACAATTCTTGTACCGAATCGTTATAAACCTTCACTATAGACCTTCTCTTGAGTTTCGAGATTGCTCTGAACACCATTTGAAGCCCAGCTTTCTGCCCTGTTCTGAATCTGTGTTTGGCAATTTACTAGAGCCTTTCTTCACCTGTTCATTTATGTTTAAATGAAGGTCATACATATGCATGACATGCTTTGATGTGCTTAGAGGACAGGGGGAGTGGCCCCCAGCTTCAGTTTTGAAGACTACCCAGAAAATTATGCCATGTAAATAATTATTTGTGTCTTGATAAAGACGTGTCAATGCTGCTTATTCTTTCATGTACTTCAAATAGGAGGTGAAGCTCTATTTTATGCCTGAAGTTCATCCGCTTCTTATTGTTTTGAGTCATTCCCAGAATGTACAGAAATGTACAGTCACTGCCTCCGTTCATCCAGCATTGGTTTGTGGATAATTCAGTTAATCTGGTTTAAGATCAGAGGCTGTGAATGTATATAAAACGCCGTGAAATCACTGACTTACACTTGTGCACCCCACCTTAAGTCAGCATGGTTTTTAGTGCTGGAGTTCTCCAGAGGTCGCAGCATAGCCGTGCATTGGGACCACCGGTTTTGTTTTGGTTTGGTCATCCTGATGAAGTTCAGTGGTGCTTGACCCCCACCTCCCGGCCCCGTATTTTGGCAGGAGGGCTTGAGATGGGGGGGATCCAGGAAGGCCCATGTCAACCATGCAGCACCAGCTGACATGATTATGTCAAGTTTTTGAAAAGAATCACATTTTGAATTTGACCCAGGATTTTCCTTTTTATTTTATTATTATTATTATTTTTTTGTCTTTTTGTTTTTTTCGGGCCGCAGCCACGGCATGTGGAGATTCCCAGTCTAGGGGTCTGATTGGAGCTCTAGCCCCTGGCCTACGCCACAGCAACACCATATCCGGGCCACGTCTGCGACCGATAGCACCGCTCATGGCGATGCCAGATCCTCAACCCACTGAGCGAGGCAAGGAATTAAACCCGCAACCTCCTGGTTCCTAGTCGGATTTGTTGCCACTGAGCCACGATGGGATCTCCGACCCAGGATCTTTCTTTAAATCAGTTCAATTCTTGCTTAAACAGATCCAGCAATGGGAACAGAACCTGGAGAAATTTCACATGGATCTGTTCAGGACGCGCTGCTACCTGGCCAGCCTGCAAGGCGGGGAGCTGCCGAACCCCAAGAGCCTCCTTGCTGCCGCCAGCCGCCCCTCCAAGCTGGCCCTGGGCAGGCTGGGCGTCTTGTCAGTCTCCTCCTTCCACGCTCTGGTGAGTTGCTGAGGGAGCCTGTTCAGCAGGCGCTCACCTTTCTCCCGCTTGTCAAAGTGGACACGTGACTCTGTGACTTAACCCAGTAACTGATCAGGGCCACCCAGGGGCTGGATGCTGAGGAATGGAGGCCTGGTGCCCCGCTGGGGGGTCCCAGCTTCTCTGGCTGCTTGTTCTCAGGATCCAATTACTGGCACCCCATTATTAAATATTCACATCTGCCTCTGCGTCTGGTCCATCCCACCTTGTACAGTCGAGACGGTGGAGTCCCTGCGGAGTCGCCTCAACGGTGGGCAGAGTGAAAGGGCCGATTGAAGGTTGTTTGATCTGTTCTGCTGAGAGCCCCTCCGGGTTTCCTGAAATGGCTCTGGCGTGGGTAGCTCCTGGGGATGGTACTAGCTTAAGTTACCTCCTGGGTCTTTAGGTTGCTCTGCCCACCGTGGAGAGATGCGAATGCTGTAACTAGCCTTGTGTCACCCAGACGAGAGCTATCTTTATGGTGGCTGCCTTTCTGGTGTGTCAGAGCTGCAGCAGCGTTGGGGGCTGGCCACAAGGCATGCAGAACAAGCAGGGCTTCTGCTAGGGCAATGGTTAATTCTCCTTGTCACCCAAATAATTGTAAGATTTTTCGAAACTGTGTTTTAAATTAGGTATGTTCCAGAGATGACTCTGCTCTCCGGAAAAGAACCCTCTCACTGACCCAGCGAGGAAGACACAAGAAGGGCTTATTCTCTTCATTAAAAGGACTGGACACACTTGCAAGGAAAGGGAAGGAGACCAGACCGTCTGTAACACAGGCAAGCTGCCCAGCACAGGAGGGACGGCAGACCCGGTGGGAAATCCTTGATAAGGAACAGATTGTAACTGCTGCTCATCCTTTGGAGTGAGATACAGGTTGCTTCAAAGGAGTGCAGTCTTAGCATGAGATACAGGTTGCTTCAAAGGAGTACAGTCTTGGTGCCTCCAAGGAGGCATTCACACCTTGCACATCTGCAGCGCTTAGGAACACGAAAATAAGAATCATCAGGAAAGTAACCATGGAGTTCTGGTTGTAGGTCAGTGGGTTAAGAACCCAGCTAGTATCCATGAGGATGCGGGTTCAATCCCAGGCCTCGCTTAGTGGGTTAAGGATCTGGTGTTGCTGAAATCTGTGGCATAGGTTGCAGACGTGGCTCAGATCCAGCATTGCTGTGGCATAGGCCTCAGCTACAACCCTGATTTGACCCCTAGCCCAGGAACTTCCGTGTGCAGCAAGTGTAGCCATGAAAAGGAAGAAAACAATCCATGGTTGTCATCCCCTTTAGAACTAATTGCCATAGGTTTTGTATTAAAACCAGTATGTAAAATTAATAATAATAACAGCAACTAAATTCTGTCGATAGTGTCAGATGCTTTGCTGACTTAATCTTTGTGACACAAAGTAGGCATTTTCTTTCTTTCTTTTTTTCTTTTTTTTAATGGCTGCACCTGTGGCCTATGGAAGTTGTCAGGCCAGGGGCTGAATCTGAGCTGAGCTATAGCTGCCACCTTTGCTGTAGCTGCAGTGACACCCAATCCTTTAATCCACTGCACTGGGCCAGGGAGTGAACCCTCACCTCCACGCTGACCTGAGCTGCTGCAGTCAGGTTCTTAACCCAGTGTGCCAAAGCAGAAACTCCCTTGTCACCATAAGATGAGGAGCCTGAGGCTGGAGAGGTGAAGTCACTTCCTTTCCCCTGCTCACCCAGTGCCCAAGGTGCAGGGCTGGAACGCAGTCTACTTGGAATCTTTACACTGGGCCATTGCTGCTACTTATTTTTCTGAGGAAGGACGGCTGTTTCAACATTTTATCAAGTAAAAATAGCCTGAGCACTTGTTGTTGAAATGTGGCCTATGTACAGGGAATAATTGTTTTAAATACTCATATAGGAAGTATTTCCTAATGCCATTAAAATAGTATATGATAATGATTTTGATGTTGCTGAGTGATAGGTTTTAGGAGTATTATTTTTTTGAAAGACTATTGAAAAAAATGTTATCGCATGACGATCCAGTCATTTAAGTGAATAGGGAAAATGTTTATAATGAAGTCCAAGGATGTGCTTGTCTTCATATCTTATAGGATACTCTTATTCTGACTGAATATGGAAGAGGAGGCACTTTATCCCCCGCCGGGGCCGCACCCACAGTATATGGAAGTTCCCAGGCTAGGGGCCAGATCGGAGCTACAGCTGGTCAAATTGGCCTGTGCCACAGCCACGTGGTATCCGAGCCATGTCTGCGACCTACACCACAGCTCATGGCAATGCAGGATCCTTACCCTACTGACGCCAGGGTTCGAACCTGTGTCCTCATGAATCCTAGCTGGGTTTGTTAACCGCTGAGCCACGAAGGAAACTCCAAGAATCATTTTAATGGAACGTTATTTTCTAATTTTATATCGTATTTTTTTGTGTATAACAGTTTTGTGAATTAGGGATGGAATTAACGTCTTTGACCTGTCTGTAACCCTAAAACAAGAAGGTGGAGGTGGTGGGGGGTGGACTGGTTGACTAAAAGACAGTAAAAACACATAGAACCCGTTTCACTTGGCCATGCTTTTTGTGTACTCACATATGATTGGAAAGAATACCACATTTAAAAATTGTGGTTCTGGAGTTCTCATCATGGCTCAGAGGTTAACAAACACGACTAGGGTGCATGAAGATGGAGGTTCGATCCCTGGCCTCACTCAGTGGGTTGAGGATCCGGCGTTGCTGTGCACTGTGGTGTAGGTCGCAGACGCGGCTCAGATCTGGCGTTGCTGTGGCTGTGGTGTAGTCAGACAGCTGTAGCTCTGATTGGACCCCTAGCCTGGGAAGCTCCATGTGCTGTGGGTGCGATCCTGAAAAGCAAAAGCAAAAAAAAAAAAAAAATAATCATTTGTTGGATCTAAGTGGAAACATTTCTTCACTATAGGTCATAGTTTACACCATTGGCTAATGCTGGGCCTATGTTTTCAAATTAAACTTCCGGGAAGTTTAAATTATCTGAGGCAAATTCTATGTAATCAGGGCATATAGATTTTAACCAAGGTAGCCAATTCTGTGTAATCAAATGATAATAAATGTCTCGATAAGTTATGTATAAAATGTTGACATGTAGCTCATCAGATATGATCCTGATATGGTCTTTATCTCGTTGTATGAGGTAAATTTCCGTAATTGAAGATTTCTTGAGAAACAAAACCATTTGTCTGGACATTTTTGCTTTAAAGAGGGATGAACCTAATTGTAGTGTTGGTATTTATACAACTGAATGAAGTTTATGTAGTAGGTATCTATAAATGGGCTATTTTTTAATGTTTACCATTCCACTGTAAAATCTAGAAGATGCAAATTGGAAAAAGTAAAGGGAATTATTTCTAGTCCCTCTACCCAAACACAACCACTTTTAATATTTAGCTTTATTTCTTCCCAATATTTAGTCTCTGCACATTTTAAAAATTGTTTCAAGCTTGATTTGGGTGGCTTTATCAACTTTGATTTCTACGTCTTCAGAAATACATACCTCTTGGTAAAAGCAACATCAAGAAGATACAGGATGACTTAAATAATGTATGTCATAGAAAAGTAAAATATATAGCCGTAAGGGGGAAAAAAAAGGCAACTTTTAAGTTAAAAATTTAAATGTAGTAGAATATTAAGAAATACAAATTGTGATATGAAGATCTTATAAAATGTCATAGAACTTAATTTTTTAATACTAAGGACAGGTAGCTGCCAAATGAATATTGCAGAGCCATTTCATCAGTCTTTTTTCCCCCCTCCCATCAGATATTTGATTCAAGTGGCGGCCATGGATTTTCTGGAACTCAGCTACCTCAAAACTGCAACAACTCCAGTGAGGTAAGCCTTGTAGACGGCGGCTGTCTTATTTTACTTTGACGACAACATGCTAAGTTATTATTTTGTCTTTTTAGGGCCTCATCCGTGGCATATGGAGGTTCCTAGGCTAGGGGTCGAATCAGAGCTATAGCCACCGGCCTACGCCACAGCCACAGCAACGCGGGATCTGAGCTGTGTCTGCGACCTACACCACAGCTCATGGCAATGCCATATCCTTAACTCACTGAACAAGGCCAGGGATCGAACCCACATCCGCATGGATGCTAGTCAGGTTTGTTAAGCACTGAGCCACGATGGGAACTCCAGCATACATGCTGAGTTGAGTGGGGCGTGTCAGTTCAGAATCTTTACATGGATCTGTTGGAAATAAGCTTAGAGCGCACATGATCTCGAGTAGCTAAAAGCTGTTTTCAGAATGCCGAGTGTTTTTGAAGGTGTCCAAAGTCATGGTAACTTCATCTTAGAAGCGGCATAGCTAAAGTCACAGGAGTGACTTTCATTTATTTGTCCCCATTTCTCAGCAGTATTTGCCCTCATTTGAGAGATGGGTGAGTCCAAGCTTGCATTTTCCTCCCGGGGCCGGGGGACTTCACATCCTGAGTTAGCAGCCTTCGGCTCCCCGGGTGCCCACGGCGGAGCTGAGAAGGGGTCCCTTCTCCTCCCCACACGGCTGCTGACCTAACGCGTCCCCAGAACATTTCTGAATGGGATTCTGGAGGAGGGCGACGGCGGTCTGGGTGAGCTTACACCCCCTCTTTGTGACTTTCTCCAATCCACACCTTCCCTTTAGAGCTGTGTTTCCTCTTACCATCTATTTCTCTTCTCTTCTCCTTCACCAGATCATCTTATCTTGGGGTTTATGTCCCGTAAACCTCTAGACTGTCTGCTGAGGCTGAAACCTGATTTTAAGGACTTGGACGACTGAACGTGCTTCCGTAGAAGGAGGCGGTATTATTTAACAAATTAATTGGGATAATTCAAAACCCTCCCCTCACCTCCCATTCTCAGAGGTCAGGGGCTGCCAAAGGGCAGGGCATGAGACCGGGTGGCTGTGCCAGGAGGCTGTGTCTCAGGCATTGCTCCTGGCTGGTCTCTGTGGCCTTATTTTACCAGATTTGACCAAACGAGGCCCCAAGGAAGCCAAATCCAAGCCCCCCTTTTGATGAGTCATGCCTTCACATAGGCAGACCCCTGAAATTCCCGGTGGGGCACAGCGGAAACGAATCTGACTAGCATCCGTAAGGATGCGGGTTTGATCCCAGGCCTCGCTCAGTGAGTCAGGGATCCGCCGTTGCCAGGAGCTGTGGTGTAGGTTGTGCACACGTGCCTTGGATCCCGCATTGCTGTGGCTGTGGTGTAGGCTGGCAGCTGTAGCTCTGGTTCAACCCCTACCCTGGGAACTTCCATGTCTGGCCCTAAAAAAAGAAAAAAAGAAAAAAAAAGGAAGGTGGACTTCTCATAATATTCATTTCCATTCCCTGCCCCTTTAGTTCTGCACACATGCCAAGCTTATTTCAAAATCTGGATCAAATTATACCGTCCACCAGGGACTTGACCTGCTTTTAAAAAAATAAAAAAATGGTATTGCCCTTCAGTGCTTGCTTCTTACTATCTTCTACAGTTGGTCATCCGACTAGTTTGTATGGCATGGCTCCCAGGCCAGCTTGTAACCAGAACCCTTGATTATATATTCTTTTTTTTTTTTTTTTTTTTGGCCACACCCGAGGTATACAAAAGTTCCCAGGCCAGGGATCAAACCTGAGCCACAGCAGTGACAACACGGGATCCTTGATTATATATTCACATCCACGGCTCACTGCTAAGGATATAGTATTGCTGAATAAATTTGCCTATTAATCGTCCATATTAGAGGTAGCCCTTTAATGGTTGAGAAGAGCTGTTTGATTGGCAATAATAAGAACCCGTAATTCATCAGAGCACTTTCTATTGACAGAACTTAACAGTGGACTTTGAAAAGAAATTTCGCTAAAATAGCCTCTAATGGTCTGAATTAAGCTTAGTGCTTATTCAAATTGAGCTCAGATTACCAAATGATCTTCTTGTGATTTAATCAACAGGTCCCATTGACACTGTAGTGGGTGTGAAGAGAGTATTATTGCATTTTTTTTTAAAGTATATGTATTTAAACATTTACCCTTATTTGTTTTAACCAAACATTGCTTCTGGTATAGCAGTGCTGAAGACATTTCTCTGACATACCAGGGCTATTTTGATGCTATGTTTATCATTTCTGCATTATAATACTCAGGCAACTAAGTTTCACTTGAGGTGCAGATAGAATGGAGGGTACTTGGCTTTTTATATCTCTGGGACTTCAGATTTTGCCAGTAGCTGGTTGATTAATATTTCATTCCACTAGTTTTCCTCTGCTAGGCCTTCTTGGAGAGTATTTATAGCTTGTGCAAACCGCCTATTTGTAAACAGTATATTCTGTCCATTAGAGTAACACAGAAAGGCAGTCATTCCTGAGTGTGTGGGCAGGCATTTAAAAATATTCCATTCTAATTGGTGCATCGCGTAACAGTCCAACAGTGAGTCACCCTAATTTGAAATCTGTTAAGGCTGGAAGAAAGCCAGTCTCATTGGAGCCTTTTTTAAAGGACACTTTGGCAAGCCAGCAGTGAAAGCTTTTCCTAGGGTGCTTCTTGACGAGCAATGAGTCTCAACCAGCTTTTGAAGGGAGGTGTTTGTTATGGAGATGGTTGTCACAAATCCCCCACTGAGACTCTGGACGGGAGCTACCCCAGAAGCTTCGTTGCAGAAATTAAGGAACCCTGGGCCTTGGCTCTCTTGCCTGGAAAATTGGCCTGGGGTATGCCAACATTCTGCGGCAGCGACTGAATGAAGTATTGTCACATGAGTCATTAGCTCCAAACTGGGACAAAAATATGCTAATTTTTTTTTTTTTTTAAATGGGAACTGTGAATGAAATCGCTTACTCTTGACCGTAACGCGGCAGTCTGTTTAAATAGTGCCTTTCGTATGGCAGCCTGCGTAACATACGTACAGGCACAGCCGGAGAGTGCACAGATAGGTCTTTGTTTTCCTTTCATATCAGCCGATGTTTGGGCATCAGCCCAAGAAGGAAATAAACACCTTCTCCTCGGTGACATTTTGCTGTTGTTAAGACAGCCCAGGGCATGCAAGTCCTTTTGTGTTTTCTGCTCATCTCACTTTGCTAATAGACCTTCCTTTTATCAGGGACTGTGGTGTGGGCCCATTGTGACAGCCAGATTGCGATTTTTTTTTTGGCTACTCTGTTCCCTTCGGTGATCCAAGTAGTAATTACAAGCCATTGGTTCCAAAAGCATCTGCTGTGAGAAGCCACGGCGTTTCCATTTTCTCTGCTCGAGGCACACTGAGCAGAAGTGATCTGCCATGTGCTTTCCAGATCCTTCATGCGAGAGTGGGAGGCGGTGCTTCTGTAGAAGTTGGCCGGCCCGCTAGGAGGGCTGATGTGGTTGGTAAATCTTAACTGCAGTGTCCGCGGTGGCCATGGCCGTGGCCGCCGTTCCGGGATGTTGCCTTTCCATGGCTGGTTGCGCGGCGCTGGGCCCTGCGGTGTTGAGCTTCAGTAGCCACCTGGTTCCCCACGGCTGATTGTCACGCAGTTCTTCTTGGTGGCCGTCACCGAATGGCATTAGTCAGGCCTCCGACAGTGCGGCCCCACAGTCCACACTGAGCTTCAGGAAAGTTCTTTTATCTTGCTGCGGCCCTTTACAATTTTGCGGACCTTCAAGCGCTGTTCCTCACCCCAGTCTCCTGACCTCTCCGTGAGGCGGACACGTCTTAGCGCCTCGTGAAGGTGGAGAAATTGAAGCCCGGACACATCCGAGAACCAGACCTGACCCAGATTGTCTGTTAGTTACATCTTTGCTGTCTGCTCCGGGAACTGGAAACCTTCAGCAGGCTGGTGGGATACTAATTTTTAGAATGTTTAGGGGGAGGGAGAGATGAAGTAGTTGGGAAGGGTACAAAGTCTGTGACTCTGCTTCTGTTTCATAAATAAGTTCATTTGTATCTTTTTTTTTAGATTCTACACATAAGTGATGTCAAATGATACTTGTCTTTGACTTATTTCACTTAGTAAAGGTAGGGGGAAGGATAAATTAGGAGTTTGAGATGAACACACACTACATATAAATTATGTAATCAACCAGAACCTGCCATTTAGCACAGGGAACTCCAGTCGATATTCTGTAATAACCTAATTGGGAAAAGAATCTGAAAAAGGATGGATGCATGTATGTGTCTAACTGGATCACCTTGCTGTATGCCTGAAACTAATACAATGTTGTAAATCAGCTGTACTCCAATAAAGAAAAAAAAAGATCAAGGCATTTACCAAAGGGAAAAAAAAAAGATTAACATAGCACCTTTAAGGGGAAGCTGAGAAAAGGGTTTTCCGGCTACCTCAACTTGTTGTGCTTATTTTCACAATTCTCTGTTGCTTTTATGAAGAAGAATGTAGAATGATATCTTATCCGGCTTATTGAAAATAAAGCATGTGATTTCAGTGCGGATAACATTGACCCTTGAGGGGATCAATCCAGTTTTTTCTCCAAGTGGGCTAAGCTTCCAATAGTTTAGGAAGCCTGTAGGTACCAAAGCGGCCTTTTCTTTTTCTTGGTCTAACAGATGGATTAATCAGTTCCACATCCTTGATGCTTTCTTTGAATATTCAGATTTTACTTTTCTTTAATTGCCTACATTTCTAAAGAGATGTGTATGTGTCTTACGCACAGGAAAAAAAATTGCATGTACATTGTCACTGTAGGATCTCTTGAGGGGATATGAACCTTCCACAGCCTTGGCTTTGATGGGCATCTTCTCATCCATCATGGACTTGATCTTAGGCCAACAGTGTAGACTCAGGAAACGATTCCTCGGGGCATTTGTAGGCACAAAGGCTTGTTGAATCGAGTAGAATTGGAGTATTTCCTTTGTCCTTCCTTCATCTCTGTTTACCCATGTACTTTTCTTTAGCCTAGAACTTCTTCCCTTTCAGTAATCCTTGTAATTTCCCTTGAAACTTGAGAGAGGAGTAAGAACCTGACACAGCGTAAATAGATTTGGAATAACACGCTGAAAACGGACAGCTTCTCTCTGCCCAACCTACACGTGTCTGTGAATTTCTCCTGGCATCCAGTTCAGCGTCCGTGGGTGGGGTGGGTTCTGGGCGTCAGACGAGCAGTGTTAAGGGCTGAAAGAGAGCTGGAGCCTCTGATGTCGTTCAGCTTTTAACACAGTGTGTGGGGGAGTGAGAGCAGCCTGCAAATGACTGTCAGGTGGGCTGGGCTTAGCCCAGCGCTGAGCCAGGGTCATGGAGAGTGGCCGAATCTATTGAATGGAGTTGGTATTGGAGGCTTGGGGAACAGGAGAGGTTTGACCAGAAGGGGTAGCATTTGAAATGAGGTTGGAAGATACACGTGGTTTCAGCACAGAAGCTGCGAGGAGGGTAAAGCAGGGGAAGGAAGCAGAAGTGGCCGGGGGTCTGGAGGCAGGCGAGGGCGGCTCCTTCGTGGGGAGTGTCGGGTGAGCCGGAACGTGGCATAACAGGAAGGAGCCGAGAAGCTTGGCTTGTGTCCGTTTTGTGGGAGGTAACTGCCAGGCTGATAGTTCTGTGGTGCCGTGGTGGGGAGCGTGGGCTCAAGCCTGGTTCTCAAAGTTCCAGTCTGCGCAGTGTGACAGTCACAGCTCAGTGTGGAGCTTGGGCAAGTGTCTAGAACTTTCTGAGCCTCATTATTCTCACCTGTTAAACAGAGATGTGAACGGTGAACGGACAGACTCAGTGATGGACAGAGGGGAGGGGAGCGGCGGGCTGGGGAGGACGGCTGTGAATTTGCATTTTCCCCCATCCTTCCCTCAGCTTTCCATCCTCAGTCACATTTTTCCTGTTCCGAAGGGCTTCGCAGCAGCCCACGGGACTGTTGACCTTCTCTTGGCCTGGCTCTGCTGGGGCTTCCGTTTGATTCGGAGCCCAAGGAGTTAGGGGGCGGTATCTGCCCCTCCACGGCCATACCTGCTTGTGGCAGATGCACCTGCTTGAAATCACTGCTCCAGTGAACAGAAGGTTTGACCAGGGAAGAAAACCCGTGTGAAATGGGACCCTTCAGGGGAAAGCGGTGCCCGCACTGGTCCCCGGAGCCACGCTTAGCTCTGGGCATCTGCTTCTCTTCCCTGTCTCTCTCATTTGCTTTTGCTTTGGTACATGAGGTTTAGTCATTCTGGGCTGTGACCATCTTTCCAGGAAACTATACAGAAAGTGACAGACCCGTGGCAGATCCGGAAATGTTACTTCACAAATGAGCATCCCAAGGAGTTCCCGTTGTGGTAGAGCGGAAAACGAATCTGACTAGGAGCCATAAGGTTGCGGGTTCGATCCTTGGCCTCAGTCGATGGGTTAAGAATCAGACATTGCTGTGAGCTGTGGTGTAGGTCACAGACGCAGCTCAGGTCTGGCGTGGCTGTGGCTGCGGCATAGGCCAGCAGCTGCAGATCCAATTGGACCCCTAGCCTGGGAACCTCCATATGCTGCAGGTGCGGCCCTAAAAAGCAAAAAAAAAAAAAAAAAAAAAAGCATCCCATTTAAAAAAAGACAACCCAGGAAGACTGATTCTTCCCTTTCTTTGCCTAAACTGGCTCGTTAATGTATCTATCCTAATATTTTAATCCTATTTAAAAGGAAGGTCTTTCACTTTGTAGATTTTTTAAAAATGCATGGAATTAAAGTAAAATCACCCATCAATGATGTGAATCTTTTGATTTATGTTAAGTCTTGTCTTTACCATTAGACTAATATAAGAACCTAAAAAGAGGGAAAAATCTGAGTTGCTTAATAATTGTTAGCTCTTTTTGTTATAAATTATAGTAGTAGAGTCCCTGTCATGGCTCAGCAGTTGATGAACCCCAATACTGTCCACGAGGACATGGCTTCGATCCCTGGCCTCCCTCAGGGGGTTAAGGATCTGGCGTTGCCGTGAGCTTGGTGTAGGTCGCAGATGCAGCTTAGATCTGGCATTGCCGTGGCTGTGGTGTATGCTGACAGCTACAGCTCCGATTTGACCTCTAGCCTGGGAATCTCCATGTGCTGCGAGTGCGGCCCTAAAAAAAATCGTAAAAGTACATATTAGCATGAGGTCATTGGATTACCGTGATGGTGAAGTTTAGTAAACAAAACTTCCTTGGGCAAAGCTTCTGAAAGCTTCTGTTTGGGGATGATTTCCAGAAGCGTGTCTCGATGTGAAAAGGCTGAAGGATGGAACCCCTAAACCAGGATCAGGTGTCCATTTAAAAACAAAAAACAAGTAGAAATAAGAGAGAAGATAAATGTCCTTGGAATATGTTAAATAAAGTTCCTGGTTAGGATGCAGGTGGGCGTCAGTGGCCATGGGCAAGAGTGTATCTGAAATTCCCTGGCATCATGGCTTAGATGCAGATTTCCAGTGCCCACTGCCAGCCGACAATTCTAGAGCCGTAGGAGTGAATACTCGGCAGCCCTTTCGTCCACTGCTGTGTTCTCGCCCGGGCTAAGAGGCAGATGGCATAGTGGCTGGAACACGGGGCGGGCAGTTGATGGACGTCACTCCGTCTCCCAGGGCCTCAGTTTCATGTGAGTTTAACAAATGAGGAAAGCCCAGGCAGGTCTGCCCTGGGGTGGGGGGTGGAGGGTCGTGGAAGCCAGATATGTTGAGGAGTAGGAAAGAGTTTGCTATAAATGACGTGGGCATTTGTCTAGTAGTTTCCATCAGCTGTTTATTAAATCTGTCCACCTTTTCCTGGGGGATCTAAAAACAGGTGGACGATCTGCTGCACGCATACGGGTCCACAGTTGATGGTGGTCCCCGAGGCGGCACGTGGGAGAGCCAGACCGACGTCCACTTTCACGATCATCAAGCGGTGACCCTGATGATCAAGCCGGAACACAGAGTGGAAGATATTCTGACCTTGGCCTGCAAGGTAGTGGATTTTGCGGTCAAAATATGCTTCTGAATGGCCCTCCTGCACCTTCTCAGTTTTCAGTGCTTAAGACCTCATCTCGTATGCAAAGGAACAAGTGGAGTATTTGTTAATGAACATGTTACTAGCATCCTCCTCCTCCATGTCTTAGAAGAATGTATGAAGTCATGGCCCCTTGCCTTCCTGAAGAACCTGAGCCGTCTCACTGAAATTCTATGTATACCTTTATATCCGGAATAATTATGAAGCCTGTTGTTATTCACGTTGCTTAGAGAGAGTGCCCTGCGAGAGACTTTGAAGCAGCTTGGGTTAATCCTAAATCGTGCTATCCGGTTTCTCTAAACAGGTACCTTGGCACCACTCACAGGTGCTGCATGGAAATTGCTATGAGATGGTGCCGTGGTCCTTATTCACACTGAGTTTTATTTCTGACGAGGAAGTTTGTGATATAGGTTGAAGAGAGCCCTCTGAGAGGGATGGAAGGCTCGGCAGGTGCAGATCAGATGCTTTTAGACCACCAGATGGCATAGTAGAGCTGAAATACTCAAAGTTTTCAGAGAAAATGCAAATATATGAAGAGGTAAAAGAGTCATGTAGTATGTGGTAACTCTTTTTTTAAAAAATTTTTTGGCCACACCTGTGGCATGTGGAAGTTCCCAGGCTGGGGATCGAACCCATGCCACAGCAGTGACAATGTCAACTCCTTAACCGCTAAGCCACCAGGAAACTCCATGTGTGATAATAATTGTTTACCACCAATGCTTACTAGATACGGATGGTCTTTTATTTTAGTTCTCCTTTGTCACTTTGACTTAAATCCTAGGAAACCAGATATTCCTATATGCAGCTTATTTTCTTGATTTCCTTTTACTCCATCATGTAAGGTGTTTATTCAGATAGCCAACAGTATTGTTCTATAGCAGTGCTATCAGTTATTAAGTTTGTGAATATTCTGGGGTTACCGCTGTGGCTCAGCAGGTTAAGAACCCAGCACAGTGTCTGTGAGGATGCAGGTTCTATCCCTGGCCTCGCTCAGTGGGTTAAGGATCCAGCATTGCCGCCAGCTGCAGAGTAGGTCGCAGTTGAGGCTCGGATCTGGTGTTGCTGTGGCGGAGACGTAGGTGGGCAGCTGCAGCTACGATTCAGCCCCTGGCCCAGGAACTTTCATATGCTGCAGGCGTAGTTGGAAAAAGAAAAAAAAAAAGTTGGTAAATATTCTGACAGAGGATATCAGAAAGTAGTGGGTGAATTAGACTCTGGTGGAGCATAGGCTTGAGATAATTTCTCGTTGTTGCAGATGCGTATGGGAAAGACTGTGTGTGTATAGACATCTTTTCCTGGTGAAAAGCTGATGGAATAGGAGATTCCTAATTCTGAAGTCTGTAGAATATGAGATCATTCACATTTCACAAATTTCTCAGCTTTAATAATGGGAAACAACTTAAAATTAGGTACAACCATTTTACCACAAGAGACCATTTGCTGGTGGTAAGATGTGGTCTACTCTCAGATATGTACGACCATAACTTCTTCAAACTGCCTCTGTTGCTTTTAGTGATAAGCAGTATCATTTAGAGAAAATCTTAAAAATAATTTGTCTGAGGAGTTCCTGTCATGGCTTAGTGGTTAACGAATCTAAGAACCATGAGGTTACATGTTCAAACCCTGGCCTTGCTCAGTGGGTTAAGGATCCGGCGTTGCCGTGAGCTGTGGTGCAGGTTGCAGACGCGGCTTGGATCCCGTGTTGCTGTGGCTGTGGCGAAGGCCGGCGGCTACAGCTCCTGTTAGACCCCTAGCCTGAGAACCTCCGTATGCCACGGGTGTGGCCCTAGATAAGGCATAACGATATATATATATATATATATATATATATATATATATATATATATTTGTCCGAGTTCCTACAATGGCACAGTGGGTTAAGAATCTGACTGCACGTGGTTCAGCGAAATGAATCCGACTAGGAACCATGAGGTTACAGGTTCAGTCCCTGGCCTTGCTCGGTGGGTTAAGGATCTGGCGTTGCCGTGAGCTGTGGTGTAGGTTGCAGATGTGGCTCAGATCTGGCGTTGCTGTGGCTGTGCTGTAGGCCGGCAGCTGTAGCTCTGATTCGACCCCTAGTCTGGGAACCTCCATCTGCCACAGGTGCGGCCCTAAAAAAAAAAAGGGGGGGGGAATCTGACTGCATCATCTCAGATTTCAGATTAGTCTGGAGGTGTGGGTTCAGCCCCCAGCTTGCTGCAGTGGGTTAAAGGATTCGGCGTTGCTGCAGCTACAGCATAGTTGGCAGCTGTGGCTTGAATTCAGTCCCTGGCCTGGCAACTTTCATGTGTCTTGGGTGTGGTCATGAAAGAAAAAGAATTATTTTTCTTTTTGCATAAATTTGAGCTCTTAGGTAGTTTGGAGCAAATTTTTTTTTTTTTTTTTTTTGCTTTTTGTCTTTTTACGGCTGTACCTTCGGCATATGGAGGTTCCCAGGCTAGCGCCACCGGCCTACACCACAGCCACAGAAACATTGGATCTGAGCCGCATCTGCAGCCTACACCACAGCTCATGGCAACACCGGATCGTTAACCCACTGAGTGATGCCAGGGATCGAACCCGCAACCTCATGGTTCCTAGTTGGATGCGTTTCCGCCGCGCCACGATGGGAACTCTTGAAGCGAATTATATAAGGTATTTCTTTTAGAAATTTCCAGTTTGATTTCTTTTTTTGTCCTTTTATGGCCGCACCTGCAGCATATTTAGGTTCCCAGGCTGGGCGGGGGTCGAATCGGAACTGTAGCCGCTGGCCTACACAACAGCAACGCCAGATGCAAGCCGCGTCTGCAACCTACACCACAGCTCACGGCAACGCCGGAGCCTTAACCCACTGAGCAAGGCCAGGGATTGAACCTGCAACCTCATGGTTCCTAGTCGGATTCGTTAACCGCTGCGCCACGACGGGAACTCCTCCAGTTTGATTTTTAATGAACACTGATGCGTTTAGAAAGAACACTTAACATCTGAATAACTGTCTTTTTCCTCATAGATGAGGCAGTTGGAACCCAGCCACTATGGCCTACAGCTTCGAAAGTTAGTGGATGAAAACGTTGAATACAGTTTCCCTGCCCCGTCTGAGTACATGCAAGAGCAGGTGAGCGTGCGCTGGCTTCGCAAAAGGCCTTCGCAGCCCCGCCTGTGGGCTCTTAATTTAAAAAATATGTAATTGGTGGGGGGGGGAGGGTGGATATTTTGTTTCAGTTTGGCTTCTAGTTTAGAAGCAGGCAAAATACATTTCCAAGATCTTAAGACCTTAAATCCTCGGCTTGTGTGTTTTTACCTCTTGTAGGTTTATGATGAAATAGAAGTCTTTCCACTAAACGTTTATGACGTGAGGCTCACGAAGAGCGGGGGAGCGTCTGACTTCGGTACGGATGAGGAACGCCCAGCACCGGCCGGTCTGGTCCGGTCTGGTCCGGTCTGCCCTCCTCTGACCTAGTATTTTTTTTCCTTTGCATTTTCGGAAATGATGACAATAGTTTCTAAGCTTCCTTTCTCTTCCTTCATTTCTATTTTATGTATTGTAGCCAGCTAAAAAGGTATGTATTGATATTAGGGAGAAATGCCAGAGCAATGAAAAGGAAGGGATGTAAAAACGGAAGAGAAATTCCAAGTGCTGGTAATGGTAACAACACAGTGGATTTGCTGTGTGCCCAGCGCGGCTCTGAGTTGATTAATATATGATTCACGTAGCAGATCTTTAGCTTTTCACCCACTTCACTGCTCCCCGCCCCCACCATCCCTCCTCTCAGATTGTATAAATCTGACCTGTTCTTCCAGAAGCAACTTTCTTGAAGAAGGCTTGTCTGATTGCTTTGCCTTCAGTTTAATAATTAAGGGCCAATATTACTTAATTCCTGAATTTCTGTTTGTATTTAACTTGGCCTTCAGCTCTTTACAGCCTGTGTTCACGTCTTAAGTTCCTCCCTGTCTTTTGTTCATTTTTTACCGTAGGAACTGATCAATAAAATCTGTATAGAAAGACTAGTTCTTGTTATATATGGTGTAATTATTTTTTTTTTAAATGACTCAAGCTGATCAAATTCTCGTCATTGTTTGTCATAGGTTTCACTTTCCTTTTTTATGGTTTGTCCTTTGTTTCTTTTTCTTTTTTTAATGATAAAATCGACACGTTCTTTAATTTTATGCCATCTGTTTGGACCCAAATGGGGTGTTGGTTTTCCCTCTGAAGCCCCCTGAGGATTTTGTCCATGTTTTTATTGGCCTGTCCTCTCCACAGTCACCATTGGTGAATCTTCTTTGCAGATGAATGAAGGAAGGACTGAAGATACTTGAAAAGATACTTTTTGGTGACCACAGTCTCCCAGGCCCTGCCCAAGGCACAGAGAAAAGTGGGGAGCATACCTTCTTCCCTCTTGTCAAAGAACTCCCAGTATTAGGGGACCAAGACATGGAAGTGTGTGTTTCTACCGCGGAGACAGAGGGAGAGGCAGTCTCTGAGTAGAAAGATGCGTTTCTGAGGGGTCTTCTCTAGTCCAAGCACCGTATCCATTCGAGTAGTTTTCCACCTCTTGAAAGTGCCTAGCCCCATATAGAGTTGTTTCTTAACAAATATTTTGTATTGAAGCAAACTTTATTTCAGTAAGATTTTTTTTTTGGTTTCAACTTGAAAAAAAAATTTCAAAAAAAATTAAAACTGTAGTATAATACATATTACGTAATGTTTACCTTCAAAACCAGTGTTAAGAGTGATTAATATGGCAATTCAGTGGCATTGAATATATTCATTTTGTTGTGAAACCATTAACACCATCCATTCCAGAAATGCTTTTATTTTACCAAACTGGAACTCTGTTAAACAATAACGTCCTTTTTTTTTTTTCTTCCCCTAGCACCTGCCAACCACACTTCTATTTTCTGTCTTTACAAACTTGACTGCTCTAAGATTCTCTTATAAGTGCAGTCTTACAGTATTTGTCCTTTTGTGGCTGGATCATTTCACGTATCATAATGTCCTCAGGGTATTTCTGTGTTGTAGCGTGTGTCAAAATGGTCTTCCTTTTTTATGAGTGAATAATATTCCATGGTATGTACGTACATACCACATTCTGCTTATCCATTCATCTGTCAGTGGATAGTTGGGTTGCTTCCTCATTTTTGGTGTTGGAACTGATGCTGCTCCAAAACATGGATATATTGTCTCAAATTTTGAATAAGCCAGTGCACTCATTTTTCTTAAGCCTTTAGATCTGACACATTCTGCTTTTTCTGCCCCTGCTAGATATCAGTGCTTTCAAAAATAGTTGTTAGACTTTCTAACCATTGCCTAGCCTACTTAGGGGACTAGATTGTCAAGGAAATACTGCCGATTGAGTTGGGGAGATTAATTAGTGTGATGAACTTAGGCTTGCTTTCTCCCCTTTATTTGCATTCCCAGGGTTTGCAGTGACCGCGCAGGTGGACGAGCAGCAGCGTCTCAGCCGCATATTTATAAGTGACGTGCTCCCTGACGGCCTGGCATACGGGGAAGGTGCGTGCGGCGCACAGCGTCTTTCTTCTCTCTGAATTCAAAACTGCGATGCAGTCTGTCTCGTGAAATTTTCTTATGGTTTTGTCAGGAAAGAGGTTCTCCTAAAATTTGCAAGAAAGTAAACTTAATAGTTTAGTTGAAAATGCTTATGCATATGCTTACATATGTATGTGTGTCTGTGTGTGTGTGTGTATATATAAACACATGCACTCACATATATATATATAGAGAGAATTTGTGTTTGAAGGAGAGAGAATGTACATACACAAAGAGAATATAGGTGCATATGTACAGACGGATGAGAAAGAGACAGAACCAGTAAGGCAAACAGATGTAGATAATTGTTATTCTCCAGGGTATCAAACATCAGATAATTGCTAATTCCAGTGACCTTCAGACCGTTTCTTCTAATACTACTGTTGAGAGAGCTGAAATTTGCTCTGCTGTCACTGGAGTCTGAATACTGTCCACTGTGGCGCTTTCTCTGAAGGCGGCAACAGAAAGGTCCCTGAGCATACCCGGTGGTTGGAGTTGGCAGCTGTCTTCCACCCCAAAATTTTTTTCTCTCAGTAATCTCTCTCTTTCTTCTTCCTCCATGTCCCCTTCTTCTTTCTCAGGGCTGAGAAAGGGCAATGAAATCATGACCTTAAATGGGGAAGCCGTGTCTGATCTTGACCTCAAGCAGATGGAGGCCCTGTTTTCTGAGAAGAGTGTCGGGCTCACTCTGATTGCCCGGCCACGGGACACAAAGGGGACTCTGTGTTCTTCCTGGTCAGAGAGCGACCTGTTCTCAAGGGACCAGAAGGGTCTGCTGCCCCCTCCTAACCAGTCCCAGCTTCTGGAAGAATTCCTGGATAATTTTAAAAAGGATACAGCAAGTGGTAAGGTTTTGTTCTTTTCTTCCTTCTTCACTGCTGGTATCACCAGTTAATATTTTTAGGCTGTAATTTTGCTTGCAAACTTAGATTATTTAAGCTGTTCAGAGAATGTTTTCTCATTTCTTAGGAGAAGAACACAGATGCCAACCAAGGAGATTTGATTAAAAATTCCAGGCACTTTGGTAATTATAACACTTTGGTGAAAATAGGAAATAATTGTTTTTGCACAAAATAACATTCTTTAAAATTGCAGCCTTAAAAAATTTCCCATATGATATTTAGTATTGTGATTACTTTGTACTTGAAGGTTGAAGAAAGCTAACATAATATGCCAAAGTTGATTTTTCTGTTTAGTTGACTGTAAGGTTAAAAAACATTTTGCAATAATTGATTGAGTTCTAAGAACAGTCAATGCAATTCAATTCCTAGCATCTTTTGTTGAGTACTACTCTCTAATAAACTGCGAACTTTTAGTGTAGGTCATGAATATTAAAATTTTGTAAAGGCCTAAAAATGAAAAGTTGTATGCCAGTTTATTTTTCTAAAGGTAAGATTTCCACATGAGGCAATCATTTGAAGTTTTGAATTTCCGAGCTTATTTTTCGTGCGTATTTCATATTTTGCAGTCAAGTAAGTCAGAGGCTTCAGCTCATACTGAGAACCTGTGGTTTCCCTCTGTGCTGCTGGAGGAAACTGCTTGGGCTCCGTAGGAGACCAAGCATGGGGGTCTTATGTTAGAAGCACCGGAAGTAATTTTTATGCTTAATTACAATGATAAAAGATTTTGAATGATTACCAAAAAGGAATGAAAAACACAAAAAAGGGTAATCGTTAGGATCAATTTAATTATAAAGCGAGTTTTTAGGTCATTTTTGGAAATAAAGAATCAGATTGTAAGATTTGTGATTCAGGAGTTCCCCTGTGGTGTGGTTGGGTTAAGGATCCAGCGCTGTCCCTGCAGTGACGCATGTTCGATCCCTGGCCCCGGGAACTTCCACATGCCTCACCTGTGGCCAGAAACAGAAAGAAGATTTGTGGTTCAGTCAGGTATATGCTACCTCTTCCTCCTCTCTTGAGGCTTACCTCCGATTTAAAACACCGTGACACTGACCATTGGCGTGTAAAAGCTAGTGTCGTAAAACAAATATTGTGGTGGAACTAATTAATTCCTTGGTTATGTTAGGCCATCACTCAGCCACTCTGGGCTGCTCTTCGAGTTTTCTGTCTGAGACATCATGTGTCCGTTCGCTGGCTTCATTATTCCTGAGGGATGCATTCATTGCCTGTTACATCACTCTGTGTCTTATCATAACAGAAAGTCACTGCAAAGTGTTGCAGAACGCTTTTGGTACTTGCAGGCATGAACTTCTATAGAAAGCAGAAAATTTATCTTTCTTAAAAAAAAAACTTAAGGATCAAGCAGGTCAGTGACGCTTGTTCTTCACTTTTTTTTTTCTTTGTTTTTTTTTTGGTACAAGGAAATAGCATAAGAGAAGCGCTGGGTATGTTAGCTGGCCGTTCGAGTACGTGTTCTCGGGGCCGTTCTAAGGGGCTGCGGGCTTTGTAACGTACCTAAGCGATGCCCCGTCCGTGTGAGCAGCTGGCTTAGCATAGTCAGATGGTGGCGGTGCTTTTCCACACTGGTCTTGCCACAGGTACCCGCCACGGCCACAGCGGCTATTTTTGTGCATCCTTCCCCTGGCGGTTTACTCCCAGCTGGTAAAGGGCCAGTGTCCCCTTGCCGGTTTCCTGTGCTCCTTGGGGATGAAGAAGCTTCTCCCCGGGGGTTTACTGACTCTCCCTGCTCTGGTCCAGAGTAACGCACTTGTGCCGGAAACAAAACAGCCATGGGGCATTGCTTCCCCAACTGCGTGGCAAATAGAGAATTCGTTGCTTTATTTGCTTTTTCTTTTTGTGGCCACACCCGCGGCACATGGAAGTTCCCAGGCCAGGGGTGGAATTCAAGCCTCACCTGCATCCTGCGCCACAGCTGCGGCAACGCTGGATCCTTGCCCCCTCCCTGGCACCCTCGGGTGTCGAACCCGTGCCTCTGCAGCCACCTGAGCTGCTGTGGTCGGATCCTTAACCCCCTGTGCCGTGCGAGAACTCCAGGATTTATTTTTCTTTTTGAAGTAGTTGTACAGCTTGTGAAGGAAGTTGAGAGCCTGGGAGTGGCCGTCTCCGAAGGAAGCCTGCCTGTTTTTAAGGTTGGCGGAGAAGAGGAGGAGGGGAGAGACATGGAAAAATAAGAGAGAAAAAACAGAGAGCCTCTTAGCTGAGGCTAGCATCTCAGTGACGGGAGAAGCCCGTGTTCATGGAGGCAGGGAGGTGGATGGTGGGGTGATGGGCTTGGAGTCCCACCTGGTTCAGGTCAGGGTGTGCCCTTTACAGGTCGTGTGACCTTGGGGCTCCGCTCTGCTAGGGAGGAGTGGGCGTCAGTGGGTGACACACCAGCCACGACGGTTCTGGGGTGAGAATGATTGAGCTGCTCTTCAGGCTCTGTGCTTTTCTAAAACTGAAGCATCCTACCAGCGTTTAAGATCCACAGACATCATCTGCAGACAACTGTTTAGGGAAATAGTTCTCAGACTTCATTGTGCTTAAGACTCACCCGAACGGAGTTCCTGTTGTGGCCCAATGGTTAACGAATCCGAGTAGGAACCATGAGGTTGCGGGTTCGATCCCTGGCCTTGCTCAGTGGGTTAAGGATCCGGCGTTGCCGTGTGCTGTGGTGTAGGTTGCAGACGCGGCTCGGGTCCCGCGTTGCTCTGGCTGTGGTGAAGGCCGGCAGCTACAGCTCCTGTTAGACCCCTAGCCTGGGAACCTCCATATGCAGCAGGTGCAGCCCCAGATAAGGCAAAAAGACAAAAGAAAAAAAAACCCTCACTCGAAGAGCTTGTGAAAATGCAAACTCCTGCGTCCTGGGGTCACAGAGCCCCCTTCAGGCGGTCTGGGGTAGTGCCAGTGCTGTCACGGACCAGGGCTCGCTCCCACTGCCCGGGCCAGAAGCCTAAAGGAGGTGGTCTGAGCCTCTGCAGTCAGACCTGCCCTTTCCTGAATGCATCTCTGCTCGGGTTTCGAGGATTAAATGCGATATTAAAGTTCCCCATAAATGACAGCAGTTGTGCCTGTGTGTGTTGTTCTCTCAGTCAGGGCTTACAGGCCCCAAGCCTTCACCCGCCCAGGAGGCAGCGGGCTGACTTGTGAGTTCCCCGCATTCGTTCCTCAGCCCCACCCTCGGGAGCAGGTCCCGCTGAGCCGACTGATCGGCTGAGAAGCGGAGACCTTGCACTAGTTACCGGCTTTGCTGGGACATCCCGCGACGCTGGGAGGAGTGGCCCAGGCAGGGCCACCCTGGAAGCTGATGGGGGTTCAATGTTAGGTTCCTTTGTATCCTCAGAAGTAAATGACCGCTTGATTCTGGCCTTTAAGGCTTTGAATTTCTGTTCTAGTTAACCCAGAAATGTCTGGAGGCCGTCTTTGACTTGGGCGGAACTATCAGCTGTGAAGACTTTTTACGGCGAGAATTAATTTTGCCGCTGGAATTCCCTAGGGAGGCCAATGTTATTTTTGAGTCAACAAGGCCACATTGAAGGGGTGGGACATGCCAGCCCTGTTGAGACTGGGCTCCCATTAAAGCTGGTTTTTGATTTATATTGAAAACCCCTTTTCTAGTGTATGCCCACTTTTAAAAAATTCCAACAGCTCTTAAGCAAGTCTCGTTGGGCATAGAGGTTCTGTACGAAGTCTTTATGTAAACATTGGACTTGATGTGGCATTAATGTGTTCGCCACCTATAAACAGCTGTTCGAACGGCCCCTGTAGGGTTGGAGTATATTTAACAGGAGACGAAATAGACAGGACCTGTGTTCCTGCTTCCTTTTAGGTAGTGTCAGTCCCGCAAATACTTCTTACCGGATGATGAAGGTAATTGCAGCCTGAGGTTCTTTTTTTAATTCCCCACCCTGCTTTGAATCCCTCTTTTTAAATTGGAAGTGTGAGTAGTATAGAGTCTGAAACTACCAGGAGCCACTTAGATGCAAATTTGCTCTTTGGAAGGAATTGCTCCTGGGAATGTACGTGTCCCTGCTAGAGATTTTCACCAGGGGAAGGATGAGAGAGCCAGCTTTGATGTGGCAGACCCACTTATTTCCTGTTTATGAGAGTGAAGGCATTTCGGCTTCCGTAGCCTGGTGCGGGATGACTCACAGCACTGAGCTCAGAAGATGCCCGGTCTGTGTGTGAGACTGCTATTACGGAATCTGTCTGGCTGACACCCCAGATCCCCAGATGTCAAAGCATATTCAAGTTCCTAAAGATGGTTGGTACAGAAAAAATTTACAAAAAAAATCTGGGTGGAGGTGTTCCTGCTGTGGTGCAGTGGGTTAAGAATCCGACTGCAGTGGCTAGGGTCGCTGAGGAGGTGCAAGTTCAATCCCCAGCCCGGGAGCTTCCATAGGCCATAGGTGTGGCCATTAAAAACAAAAACCTGAGTGGGAAATACTGATTTTACCAGGACCCAGAGAACTTTGGTCTTAGAATTCGTAGTTTCCTATGATGGTGCTGAAGGTGGTTTTCAGTTTCGTCAGTGACAGCGTGTGGCTTCCTATGAACCATGAAGGGGATGGAGGTACTTGGATGCTAATTCTCTTATAAAACTTAGTGTTGTTAGAGAACCTCTTTTCCTTTTTCTCATTTTCATTCATTCCTTTATTCCCTTGCTTATTTAACAAATAAGCAATAACTTTTTGCTAAATGTTACAGGTCTATAAAATGAATTAGATATTATTTTCTAACCTTGAGGAACTTCTAAGTTGAACAAGAAAAGTAAAACACGTGTAAATAACAGCTTACATTTGGAAAAAAAAATACTTTTCCATAAAGAGAACTGGAGGTAGGATTCCCACTGTTTTGTTTGTTTGTTTGTTTATTTGGAGCAAAGGGGCCCAAAAGAGAGGTGTAGGAATTGGAGAAGGGTTAGTGTTTGATCCAAGCGTGGCGGGTGGACAGGTGGATGGGGTGTGTGTGGTGGTGGTGGGTGGGAGAGCATTTCACATACAGTATGCAGCCTGGCTCTCTGTGAACAGAAAACAGCACTGGGAGGTGCTGTTGGGGGCCAATTGTATTAAAACTCTGAATTCCTGGAATTTATAGCAAATGTACCGTGACATGTATCTGAAGAAGCTATCGAGTATTGCATTACCGTCCCCTGCCTTATAGAAAATACAGAGAATTCGATCCCTTAAGGAGCACTAAGTGTGGCACGAAGTCCATCCAGGGTAAATACCCCACCCTCTGCACATCGGCTTTATTATTCCACTATTATAGCTTCATTCCTTTGGCTCTTAAAATGTTGTTTTTAAGTGACCAGAAATCCCTTGTTAAATAAGTACTCAAAGTTTTTTTGAGGAAAGAAAGAATGAACGAATTACTGTCGGTGCCCTTTGCAAAGTGTTCCTCTGCATTGCGAAGCTGTGTCCACTAACGGTGTGGTCTTTGCAGGTCACCTTTAGGGACGTGGCTGGCCTGGCGTAGGGACGGCTGGGGGTGAGGAGATGTGTGAAGCATAGCGAATGAGGCAATGCTGAAGTGGGGGGAGAAGCTAGTGCCTGAAGTTTGCCAGCATTTTGAATAAAGCCAGTCCTGAATTCTCTCTCTGAACATAAAATGCAAATTCATCTTTCAGGTAAAAATCTACAGAATTTCTCTGAAGCAGGCAGGATGCAAGTTGTGTTGGCTGTGTCACCTTTAATAGCCATTTGAGAGTTTGGGGTGACTGGATCGAATCCAGACTCCTGTGCCTGCAAAGTGAGCCAGATCTCTGGGAGGCAGTAGTTCTGTGAAACGGTGTTAGCTGCTGTTATATAAAAGGAGGAAAAGGAAAGAGGTCTGACTGTTCCGGGGGACCTTACAAGTACTGATTGCCAAATGATGCTTTGGTGCGTTTCCGTTTCTGTTCCCCTTCTTTTGGAGTGGCCTTGAAATGCATTGTGTTCCCGACTTTATTCCTCCCTGTGAGGGAATTGAGACTCAGGAAGGGATTAAGGGCGGATGTCTCCTTTTTAACTCTTGCTTCTTGAGACGGCTTATTGTGGCTGTAACTTTAATTTTTTTGGATGGGAATACATAGGCATTGTATGAAACTCCAGCAGTTATAAAAGATTAAGCCGTGATAGCTAAGTCCCCCTGAACTATAGAGTTAAGTGGTGAAGCGCGTGGACGCTAGCCAGGCAGCCTGGGTGCAAGTCTTGGCTCCAGACTGGCCCACTTACTAGGTATGTGGCCTTAAGCCCTCTCTGTTGTGTTTTCTTTTTTCTTTTCTTTTCTTTTGTCTTTTTAGGGCCACCCTGGCAGCATATCGAAGTTCCCAGGCTAGGGGTCGAATCAGAGCTGCCGCTGCCAGCCTTCGCCAAAGCCACAGCAACACAGATTTGAGCCCCATTTGCAACCTACACCACGGCTCACGGCAGCGCTGGATCCTTAACCCACTGAGCGAGGCCAGAGATCGAACCTGCGTCCTCATGGATGCTAATCAGGTTCATTACCGCTGAGCCACGACAGGAACTCCTCTGCTGTGTTTTTTGTGACTGGAAAACAGTCTACGATTTTTATGGGATCAAGGAACTAATATTTGGAAAGAGCTAGACAGTGCCTGGCACAAAGGCCACATACGTGTTAGTTCAACAAATAAAATAGATACATTTCTGCCACCCTGTTCTCGGCCACCCAGTTTCTCTGCCAAAGGTGATCGTTGTCCCTGGTTTCCTTCTCATCCTGGCTGGAGACTCTTCAGCGTTGGGGGAAATGGTGCAGTAATTTTCTCCTTGGTTTTACCGTGTTGTCTTCATACACAGCTGCGGTAAGCAGAATAATGCACCCCCCGCCCCAAGACTGTCCAGAGGGCCGGAACCTGTGACTATGGCAAAAGGGACTTCAAAGGTGTGATGAAGGGAAGGGTCTTGCCATGGGAGATTATCCCGGCTTATCTGGATGGGCCTCCTGGAAGCACGGGGTCTTTGTGAGAGTCAGAATCAGAGAAGGTGTGATGACGTGAGCGGAGACTGAGGTGATGCGGGCCTGTGAGCCAGAGGACGCAGGCAGCTTCGGGAAGCCCCTAAGGCCTGGCGGCAGATTCTTTCCTTGAGCCGCCAGACGGAATACAGCCCTGCTGACCAATTTTGGTCTTCTGACCTCTAGAGTTCTAAGATAATAAATGTGTGTTTACGTATTTCTTAGTGGCAGAGATACAAAGAGAAAGAACCTTACTTCCCACTTTGAGGGTGGGCAGGCTGTGGGGGACAGACGTGGGACACTAGCGATTAACCCACTGTCATAATTGCTCTGGTTCCGTGGTTGCTAAACTTTACTGTAAAAAGTTATCAGGGACCCCAGAGAGCTTAGTTGTATTAATATCTAGCAATATTTACTATATCAGAAATTTAAACTGAGACATTTAAAAAATTTGTTTTAATGTAACAACGACTCCACTTCATATACACGATAGGCATATTTATTTATTTATTTATTTGGTGGCATGTGGAAGTTCCTGGGCCGGGGATCGAACCTCTGCCACAGCAGTGACAATACAAGATCCTTAACCTGTTGATCCATTAGGGAACTCCGCAATAATATATATATATATATATATATATATATATATATATATAATTTTTTTTTCTATTTATGGCCACACCTGTGGCATATGGAAGTTTCCAGGCTAGGGATTGAGTCTGAGCTGCAGCCATGGCAACACTGGATCTGAGCCACATCTGTGACCTATGCCTCACCTTGTAGCAATGCTGGGTCCTTAGCCCACTGAGCGATGCTGGGGACTGAACCTGAATCCTCATGGACACCATATCGTATTTTTAATCCACTGAGCTATAGCGGGAACTCCAATAAGCATATTTTTAATGAACTCATTCTCCAAACCAAAAGCGTGTATACATCAGTGAGAAGAATAGCACTGTTTTTTACATTTTTGTAAATTTCTTTAATGTGTATCTTAATAGAAGCTGGATTTTTATATCCATTTCTGCATTGAGAAGTTGCAGTGTATTGTTTTAATGGAAGGGATTTGAAGAAAACCCAACCTCGCATAGATTTGTAGTTGGAAAAGGAGTATTTTAATAATTCTTTCAGGTAATTGTGAATATTCTCGTTTAATATTATACCAAAACTCAACAGGAGGTAATTCCTTCAAGGTTACTTGCAACGTGGAATCTGAAACATTTGGAGGACTTCCTTTACTTGGTCACATTAAGATCCATTGGCCTGTACTGTACTTTGAATGGATCTTTTCAACATATGATTTTGTTGCTACAAATGGCATTGTTTCATTCTTTTTTATGGATGAGTAATATTCCATTATAAATATGTACCACATCTTCTTTATCCATTCTTCTGTTGATGGACATTTAGGTTGTTTCCATGTCTTGGCTATTGTGACTAGTGCTGCAGCGAACATTGCGATGCCTGTATCTTTTTGAGTCATGGTTTTCTCCAGATAGATGCCCAGGGCTGGGATTGATAGATCATATTGGTAGTTCCGTTTTTAGTTTTTTGAGGAACCTCCATACTACTTTCCATAGTGGTTGTACCAATTTACATTCCCACCAAGTGTAAGAGGGTCTCTTTTCTCCATACCCTTTTCTAGCAATTTTTTTTTTCATATTAACAATGAATTTTATTTCAGTTATAGGTGTACAAAGATCATAAGTCGATACGATAGATTTTGTGTCCCAAACCCACAGTGCATCCCCCCACCCCCCAGATTGTCTTATTTGAAAAACCAAGGTTTTCCAAAATCTGTGAGTCATTGTCTGTTCTTCAAAGAAGTTCATTGTGTCTCTTTAGTTTCCACATGTAAGCGGTAGCATTGGGTGTTGCTGTCTAATTGTCTGACTGGTTCCACTTTGAATGATA